>OY365809.1:39769437-40139437 GCA_959347315.1 Bimastos eiseni | reverse complement strand
CTAAAGTGTAGTTTATGTTATGATCTGATGTCCATCACTGTCATCTGGAAACTTATCAATCGATCAACAGATGTTCTCTTATGGTAAACAGGATCGCAGGTAGACAACAACCCAAAAGATTATTACCTCGATGTCGATATCTTGTCCGTCATCGACCGGGGTCGAGTCCTAGACCTTTTAGCACGTATGCGAATCGATTTTCAATTTGATAAAAATGTTCCTTCTCTATAATACAAAGTGTATTGCATTAATAATATAAGGTATATGTGCGCTATGAAGCAGCTTCGTTCAAATGTAATCGTTTTCGATCGTAGATTCTAATTGCTAGAACACTGCACTATATCTAGGCATCAGTTGATACACGAGCAATGGCTATCGGACCATGCGATATGATGCTGTGGGTCTCAATGTTGCTTAATGTTTTCTAATGAAAGTGCATATTAAACTCTTTGTTTTAATCTATTATAAATATACGTTTATTGATAAACATGGAATGTCACATCGCAAACCATTACAATATGTTAATTGTTTAGTAGCCTACCATTGTTCAATTCAATCGAGTTTCAGATAATATTTTAATGAATTATAATAAATGCAAAAATTCATTGTAGATTCTATAATCTAACTTAATAAATTGCAAGATATCAATCAGTTGATTGTTGACGAATCATCGCTTTTTCCGTTTAGTGAATAATGTCAACTTTTTATGAAATACCTTTCCGAATCAGAATTAAGAGTACACTAATTTTATCTACTTTCCTTATATAATTATAACCCATCGTGTCTCCCTTCCTTCCGGACCAAACCGCATCCGCCGCTATATACAAGCACACTATGTTTGCTTGCATGTATGTAGGCCTATTGAGGTATATATATAAAATTATATATATATGTCCATATGACAGTGTGTGTTTATTTGCGCCAAACACAACAGAAATGAACTAATCGGATAGAAAATAATTGCATTATTGAAGGGCACTGTCATATTACAAGACACAGAGATAGCGGGTTGAGAAGTATCGAATGCTCAATTGTTCCAAGGTCTGCGCCAATATCATATAGCGCAAGTACAGGGTAAGATGGATATATGGTCAAGGGCTTCGAGGACATCAGTTAAAAGTTTGACCAGGATAGTTTCAGATTGGGAATTAAGGCAATTAGAGTCAAGGCAGCGAGCTAGCTGAAAAGCGACACGTTTTCCCAGGAAGCGAGGGAAAGACACAAGCTTAAAATTGTCCTGAATTTAGAACGTGTGTTGGGGTTTAGTTCCTGCTACTTAATTGAGGGAAAACACGTTAGAAATAGGTCTGAGCGGTAGCTTGTTGAAGAAGTTTCCGTGCTGAGGGCGAAGATTGAAGCTGTAGGCTGGAACAACGGCGGCGAAGCGTTGCCTCTCTGCAATCGTTATCACGTCTCACCGTGTCTGTCTAATTAGCATCGGGACCAACACCGACACATGCGCTTCTCGTGCAACTATGCAGGTAACATACACACATCTAGGTATGTAATTATGCACACTTGTGTATGTATTCATGTATAATATTATATGCACGCCTGTGTTTATATCATCGTATGCATAAGGGAACTTGATATAGCGCATTTTTCGCAACTCTCACAACCGAGATACAAATCCCAGATGTGCATTTATTGCGACTTGCTACGCACGGTGAACAGAGTCGAAGGTCCGGGAATCATATAAGCTGTCCAATTCGAGGTAATTTATTGTCTGTCCACGTGTCATATCATATCAATCAGATTCTCAACTGTTACGTGGTAGCCACGTTGCGTTTCGCTGTAGTTAAATGCATTTCTACAAAAGATCTACAGCATTTCGACAGCATTTTTGGCCCGTCCTTGTGTTACATTGAATCAATATTAGATTTGGGACTACTTTTACCTGCCACGTGGAAATCATTGACTTGTATCCTCATTTAGCGTAATTTATTGCTTTGTTTCTTTAGTAAGGCTTATTGTTCATTCATTTCGAAAATGCACATAGCGCATTTTGAGAAACAATTCAGATACGCTCCCAACCAATGGAAGAACTAGAGAGGGGCCAGGGGTACCATGCCCTCTAACTGAGCCTGTGACCCCAGATGTTTAACCCGATTTCTCAGGGTGGTGCTTTTTGTGTACTTTTTGGATTGATTGCTGTTGAATCCTTTAACTGGTTACGTCTCTGATTGGTTTTAGATTTCTCGGACTGGATTTAGATTTCTCTAACTGGTTTCAAATTCATCGGAATATTGTTTTTGAGTCCTTCGACTCGTGATGTTCTGATTCGTCGGACATGTTTCAGGTTAATCGAACTGATGATGCATTAGATACCGTTAAACTGGTGACGTTTCTGATTCCTAGAACTGGTTTAAGATTCGTCGGAATTTTGATTGCTCATGAATGTGAGTTTTGCTCAGTTCACAAAAGCAGAATTGATTGCAAAGGACGTCGGACGTAAGCCTATAATTATATCTAGCAAGTACCTCCACAGAGCCAATACAGGGGGAGAGGAACTGGAGGTCCTTCAACCTCCGCATAAAGGCCTCGAGGCGGTTTCGTTCTTCGGCCGACGTCAGACCCCGTCATCAATACCATATAGAACTGTAGGCCTACAGTGTGTTAGGCTGGTAATAATAATAACAATTATAGACAATTTTTATGATCTATTAGGTGAAGAGGTAGAGAGTTAGCATAGGGCGCTTCAAATTGAGGTGGAGATTATATCTGCTATTATCTTCCGTTGGGTCATTGACGAATTTTTAAATAACGTTTGTTTTCTTTTATTGCAGGATTTCAGAAGGCCATTCTGTCATCCACGGTTGATCAATCTTATTAGCTTTCGTCTTCGTACACAAAGGAAATGACTTGCTATGCACCATTATTATAATATTACAGCCCATGATAAAGTTATTGTATGCAGAGTATACTTACTCATCAGCACAACTGCACAAGCTTTGTATTTTGTGCCCAATCGGTTTGAGTAAGATTCTGAATTGATTGTCGCTCCCTCTTTCCCTTATATCTGCAGTTGATCAGATGATGGACCATTTAAGAAAGCCTGGGCATCATCTGCGTTAAGATGCCCTGTGTTTGGTAAATAAAAATCGAATATCGGCAGTAGAGAGAATTTATAGGGTAGGGCCGAGCCCCGAGCCCTGGGGTACACCAAATTTAACCTCAACCCATTGAGGTTGGCTTCAAGGACAACCATCTGTGGACGGTCATTGAGATTCAGATTTGAACCAAAGAAGGGAAATACCAGAAAAGTCACATTATAACTGTAACCACTGTAACCGAATCTCATGATCCACCATATATCAAAAGCAGTAGATACGTCATAAACGACAACAGAAAGAGAGATGAAACTATAGTCAATGGCTATATATATATATCTGACAGAGGGGATTAGAAGGCGGTTTCTGTGGAATGGTGATCTCTGAAGCCAACAAAATAACTGCTGACAGGAGCCATACTTGCTCAAAACAGGGAAGAAGCTGAAGAAGCGAGACTAGTCTCTCAAGGGGCTTCGAGAGGAACGAAACATTGGAGATGACTGGCCATTTTGACAATTTTTGGTCCAAATTTTGTTTTTAAGGGTCGGGAAAATGAAAATCACTAATATATAATTATATATAAATATAATTATATATATGCATATAATATGTCGCCATTGGCCCAATACCACCGACTCTAATTAAATTAGTGAAATAGAGATTACAGAGTTGATAGTACTTGATACGATTATCTAAGTCATCCATTTCAAATGCAAGTCATGACGCTCCCTTCTCCATTTACCAGACTTAAGATTGGCACCACCGTAGCCTTGAACTTGCTTAATTCATTCGGACTGGTTTCCTGGACTCTACTGATTGCTTCGTAAACTTCTACCGCGTTGTGTGTCTTGCTCCAAAAAGGCTTTTTACGTATGTTTTCAAAGAATGTCAATCGTTTGCTAGAATTCATAATCAAATGTAGCACAACACGTTAGATAAGGTTGCACTTTTTATTACACTTCTGTGACATTAATATTGGCCACTTTAAGCTTGTTTGTTTTGAAGCGCAGAATGTCAATCAAACGAAGCAATAATACGTTTCATCAAAATGTAATGTCTGGGCACAAAGTTTATGGATTCTTATTTGCCTGCTGCAAGCCAACATTCACATTGGATAATGAAAGAATTTGTCTCCAATTAAGTCACACATGTATCTTCTGAATGTGAACTCAGAGTCCTTGTAGTTCAAATCTATACCGCAGCCAGTATTCTACAAGGCAGAAAGCAAGACAGACGTTTTACGGAGAAAACACAAAGCATAAACGCGGTCATTATTCTGTTATAATATAATAAGATTTTAGGTGGTTTATTATGACTGTGTCTATGTTAAGGCCATTGATATAATTAATGTGGAACAGTTAGCAGCCCAATTATTTTCCTAGTTACAACTTTAAGCCATTCTACAAATTTTGGCCCTAATTTGAAAGAACACTTTCCATTGTTGTGCTTCTTTTCTAGTTATAATCTTTTACGTTTAGATTAGATTGCCTCTGCACCTCCTTCTCTCTAATGTTTAGGCCACACCTTTTCAACCTTTCTTTTTAGCTCAAATTCCAGTAGCCCCACACATCAATGATTATTTTGCGACTGTCCTGTGAAAAATCGTTAAGTTAATAGCTGCCCAAGTGCCCATCCTATGACCCCCAAATGGAGCAACTATTCAGTGTCTTCACGCATGCAGGACTCTAAAAGTTACACAAATCAAACAACTGCAGATTATTGAATCTATGTATCGACATGCTTACGATACATTGACAATCTCCCATGTCAATCTGTATAACCTTGTTTCGAACATTCACTTGTACAAAACACAAGATTCCAAGCCTCGTACAGAAGTGAGGTTGCTCGTACGAACTTGCAAATTCTCGATCAGACGAATGGTGCAGATGAACGGTAGAGAATGCCTCGAGATAATTATCTCAAATCTAAAGTTATCTAAACTTCAGCTCAGCTTATGGTCTCTTAGTTAAGGTTTATTGCTTCATATGAATATGACAATAAATATACATGTATTGAGATACTTTTAATATAAATGAGCTGAAATAGAAGTGATATCTTCTGTCAACTAATTAGCAGTAGAGCATTTATATTCATTCATTCATTGCGAAAACTTATATAGTGCCCCTTCAAGGTTACTACTCAGGAGCGCTCCCGACTCAACCTTGGCTGAAAAGAAACAATATGGGTGGCCCTCACCAGTGGGACTATCACTCCTGGGTTGTCTCTTGTGACCAACAAATTACTTGCTCATTGTGTGGCGAGATAATATTTCTTCATTTATGGAGCACTAAATTCATGGTTATTGCCATAGATAATTTTCATCTGCAAGTTGCAAAATTGCGAATATATAGGACTGCGTGCATAGTTAGCATCTAATTACACAGTGCAGACGGCACAGAATTGCAACATTCTAAAACAAATTACAAAGTTCAGACATATTTCAAAGCCTGACTAGAGCTTAGGACGTTGTACATACATGTTGCACGCCATTCACCACGACATCGAATTTTCCGACGGGTTGAATTCTCTGAACACCGAGTTCGTTTTTTGGCTGTTACACATAATAGAGGTTTCAAGAATTCGCAAAAGATGGCGCATTATCATGAATAATTATAATAAATCGTCAGTGGCCGTGATATAAATAATGAACAAAGACAAAACACTGAACCTAAAAATGAACTAAACTGGTTTCTTCTGGAATCGAAATTAAATGCATTTACTAATTAAACTAGAAATGCTATAGCAACTGTTGCTATAGCATTTTCACTATGAGTGTTGCAACTCAAGTAAGAGTGATGACATTACTAGTAGGCTCCAAATTTTGTCGTCGTGAGAGTCATGTAGTTGTATGCTGATAAAGAGGTGCGCATTATAAAAAATGCATGAATGTCAAATTCAGGTCACCAGTTTATTCACGAGCGCACAAACTCAAAATCAGAGAGAGGGCTGTCGACTGCTGCTAAGAGGCAAAGACCAGTGTATTGTAGTCATGAAACCGATTCGCCTATAGGATAAAGAGCGGCTGTTTTATCTAAGGGTTATGTTTAGTCAGAATATTATCTATTGGTTATATTTAGTCAGAAGAGATACTGGTGACTGTCTGATTGTTTGTCCAAAGAGATGCGATGTAAGGTAGATTGAGGAATCATGTTTAGTGTTACGTAGCAAAATTGAATTGTACGTATTTTCATGGAAAGACTATTCCAAGGGAATGACGCAGAATCATCTACTGGATATGACAAGCGAATAACAGAACGCACCGATCGCAAAACCGGAGACTGGACGCTGGAGCACAAAATTAGTAAACGTAATCGTAATCGTAATCTCCAAAATACTAAAGCGCCAGTTGAAAGCTAAGCGTAGGGCACCAGCTTATTCACAAGCGCTGCATCAAATCAGAGGGGTTGTCCTAAGGATAGTCCGTGGGAGGTAAGAGTCCGGTTTTCAGGAGGTCACAAGCTCCACCAATGGAGTCTGTAGTGGGCGCCAATAAGTGGGCGCATTCCACTAAGAGCGTTGCTTTGTGTTTTCAGGTCAACGTTGCCTGTGAGAAGTTTGTAAGCGGCCCTTGTACAAATTTGCAATGAAACTATAAACAGAGAAAGATTTTGAATTGCAACGTTTACATCAAAGAACCTATTTTTGCATAATCAATCATGCTAGAGTATTGGTATGTAAGTCACAGCTTAAACGACGATTTATAACGATGATGATTACGAAATCTAGTTATGAATATTTTAGCAGACGTATAATATTATTATTATAGTGTTACGTGCATAGACGACTGTTCCGCGATCCTCCACAAATGTGAATTGGTATCCACTCTGTTGGCTCATAAATGCAGTCGCGAACTCCATGGCCCTGATGGTGAATGGATCGTTTCGTGGTAACGTGTCATAGGTCGAAACAAAAGCGCAATTGACAATTATAAGGACGACTGTCAGATATTTAACAACCATGATGACGAAGACGAAAATTAAGGCGCTCTTTGCTGCTGATTGTCCTGAAGTGTGTTGGCAGTATTCGTAAAGACTGTTTTACCTTTAAAGCAGAATTACAACGATCATACTTAATTTGACATAAATGGAAATTTGTTTGGTTAGGACATAATGTGACACATGCCTTGTTTTTAGATATCCCAAATGGTTGTCAGTATGGCAGCATGAGCGACTGGTAGAGACTAAAAGAAAGGATAGGCAATCGAAGGTTCTATATATAATATATATATAATATATATAGGCCCTACTTGCCTCTGTATTAGGGGACAGTGGGTAGAGATTTATTTTGTACTATTTGTCCCGCACCCGAACAAGGGTAATACAGAACAGCTACCCATACCGTACCAAAAATAACTACCCGACCCGAACCCGCGGATATAACTGAACATTTTTGAATGCTTGAACGCAGCTCGCAATTGAAATGAAAGAATAAGGTCACCCTAAACATATTTATAGTTATAAAATTATAATTTTATTACGATTACTCAACAACGTCATTGATGAATTCACCTCAGTTTAATTTTCTACAACGGCCGATCAGAAATTAACATCATCAGAAATGTCGGCATATACATTAAGCGATTGGAGAAGTAAACATACCACTGGTCTCCGGATTCTGCTGTTTGCTGCGTGCAAGGCTTGCATCAGATCGTATAAATGCACCCAACAACACATTGTAAACCGTTTAAAAACAGCATTGATTCGGTTCTATCTACAGCACGTTCGCATGACAAAGCGAATTATGTATTCCGTTAAAAGTAATTTATCATATTGACTATATTGATCAGAACGCATTTCACAGGTTAAAAACTTTTTGCCATAATCACGACAAATACATACCATCGTTTCAATGACGATGATTCAGTGGAGTGGAGCATTTAACAAAATGATGACCACAGCGAACTCGAAATGTTTGCATTGTATATCCGGATGTCAGTGGTCAAAGATTATCGCGAGGACCTTTTCCAGTGTGCCCACATGCTGTCCATATTGGACCACAATGCTCAGATGGGACCAGAATAGAGCCCACATCGGTTCCACCTCATCATACCCATGGAAATGGCTGGCAGGAAGTGCAGCAACCTATTCATGGCCATTTTCCTAACTGTGAGGACTTTACACAAATAGAAGCTATTTGTAAATTAGATAAAACCATATAGGAATTATTTGAAATTCAATATCACCAATAGCATAGTTTACATAGCATCACACATCCGGATGTCAGATTGCTCATTTGTATTTCCGGTCACCAAGCGAGAGTGTCTTGATCCTTCCGATCCATCAAACTATGCCCCTGTCTTTAATGTGGCATTTATTTAAAAAGTTATAGAGAAATTCTTGCTGGACAGCTGACTAGTTATTTAATTATTAATGGCATGTTCGCCCCTTCGCAGTCGGGTTTCACAGAGAACTGAGTTTCTTCTGGTCCGCCGTTTCTCTGATGTCAACAATGCTATTGACCATTCTCAGATCACTCTCTTGGCCTTCCTGGACGCCAGTGGGGCCTTTGACTCTGTGGATCACGATATACTGAATTTCTGATGCTTTATCTGTCAGTCTCTTTTGGCATTGCTTGAGAGTATTCGCTCGCCTGATAAGCGTCACGTGTTGCACTGGCTTCCCTTTCCACAGCGCATTGCATTTCGAATCGCCTACTTCGTATGACGCTGTCTTGTTGGGGCTGGGTCCGCTTACTTACAGGAGCTACGCCGTCCTGCTGCTGCCAGCGCTCAGGGCTTTCTCAATCATCCATTATCACCAGTCATACTGCCATGCTGTAGCATCGTTCCCTCATTGTTTCGGGCCCTTCCATTTGGAATGGGCATCCTCTGGGTCTCCGGCTTTTACATAGGAACGCCACATTTTCTTTCTTCACTTCCCTTCTCCAATAATTTCACAATTATAAGTATTGGTAAATATAAATTATAAGTATAGCTATTTCCTTTAGAAATTTCTACCATAAGGTTCCTTTCGGCTTCTCAAGTGATCTAAGCATGTCTCCCCAATTGTCTTGTTTCGAGCTCTTCCTTCAACCTTATCGAGCTTTTCAATGTCTTTTTTCAGATATGAATTCCCTACCTAGATGCAGAATTCCAAATATTATGAGGCACCTTGTAATAGGTGGTATTTATAGGACTGGCCACGTATCTATCTACAGTGGTGGAGTTAATCATTGCATCACCCTGCAAAAGGCTATAAATTGATTTAATACATTAAAGTCTTTTTTAAATTAATGTCACTCAGATTATTTTCAAACAAGCACGAGGTCAATTACTCGCATATTTTCAGAAATATCTGTTGGTTGTTAAAGGGGAAAAAAATTCATTGTTTCGACTTATTATGTCCTAATATTTCGTTATACCGCCTCCAGCCTAGATCACAAGGTGGTGTCATATGATGCAGAACCGGGTCCTTGCAGTAGTGGGTCCAACCATTTGGAATGAACTACCCCAAGAGCTTCGCCTTCTGTCCCAAACCTCCTCATCTGTATTTTACTCATTACTGAAAACCTCTCTCTTTAGTCGTAGTCAGACCAGGAGCGCCTCTGAGTAGATACCTTGAGGGGGCTGTAATTAAATTTCATTGATTGATTGATTAATTGATTGATTGATTGATGGGTATGTCTTGGCAAGATCAAGAAAACAGTCATCTGCAGGTTTTTCGTCATCTAACCTCTTAAAGACCTCCTCAAATAATTCTAACAGATTTGTCAAAAACGTACGCCCTCCAAAAATACATATTAACTTCTCGTAAAAATGCTTTGTTCATTTAAGTGCTCTACTATATAACATAAGCAATCCTCTTCATGACCTCATGCAAAACACAATTTAAACTTACCGGCTTATAGTTGCATGGTTCACCTCTGCTTCCATTTTTAAACCATGCAACTATGACTTCAACTCTCCATTGTCCTGGTAAACATTGGTATATCTATTCCTGGCCTTTGTCGGTTTTAACCTTGTCAAGTTGCTGTTCAAACACAATTTCCTCAGTAAGCCTTATCCATCCCCATCACTGTCTAAGTATGCTTGATTGGGTCCTGGGACCTTTTCTATTTATTCTAGCATAAACATTGAGCTGAAATATCTTTTAAATACTTCAGCAGCTTCTTCTTCTTCCACATTAGCTTCCTTTATAAGTGGCTCTACCGTCTCCTAACTGATTGCTAACCTAGAATAGATGTCGCAACCCTGCCGTCTTCATTTACATATCTCGATAACTTCTGCTCAAAAAGTTTTTTTTACTTTCCAGTTTGTTTCTTTTATTCGCGTTCTTCATTTTTAAATTCTTGAGATGAAACGTCGAGGGAGGGGACTGGCCAACCGTCCTCATATTCCGAGACTAAGAAAACGAAGTCGCTTACACTCCATGGCTGCCGCCGGGCTAGCATTAGAGGCTGCTCTTCTCTTCTTCTCACACGCTACAAATTTAAATAACAACTTTGCAGAGCAAACAGATCAATCGCAACGGCTATTCTGCATAAGTCTGGAAGGATAAGAGAAATTCAACCAATCGACCGCCCTAAAAGTGTGTTTTATGAATTGTTACCAAAATGCCGCGCTTGTGACAATAACATGGTTACTTAAGTGCATCCTTTGTTCATCATAATGCGATAGGCGTGCACGTTCTTCATAGATATCGAAGAGATTGCACCTTGAATCTGGCACGTGCCATCGCGCGATGCCTTGTACTCTAAACTTAGGCGCAATGGAAGTTTTATTAATAATTGCAACATAGCAATTAACGAATTTTTGCATATTTGTGCATTATATATATATATATATATATATAATCAGCAAGCGTAGATGTATAAGACATTTTTCGGATGCCTATTCGAAATAATCGGGAAGAATGACTTGGATTTGAAAGCGACAGTTAGCCTACTGCTTGTTGATCAAAATAGGTCAATATGAAAACAACTTTTTATATGAAAATAATACAGCGACTTTGTTTTAGCTATGAAAGATTGCTGCAACCATGGCTTATCCACATAGCAAGTGCGTTTAAAGATAATTTGAGAATGTCTTAAGCACATGACCGATTGCAACGGTACGTAAATGAAAAAGGAAACTGTCCGACGAAGCCGATCCAATAGCATATCTCCGTATGGAAGCACTAGAGGGTTAACGGCAGCACTTCATTAGAAACAACGCTTAATACTTTGTACTTGTATTGAAGAGAATTTGATCAGTCAACGCGAGAATATGGAGAAGGACATTATTAGGATCCGTGAGTTATGCGAAACCTTTTCGTAATATATGCAAAAAATCGCATAATCGCATAAACTACGGGTTCTAGTTATCAACAATTATATATACGTCGTCTGGTCGGTAAACTATAGCCCCTATTGGAATAGCTAAGAATAGCCTGGACAAGCCTATTATAGTTGAACCTTATGCAATAATTTGCAAAAACTTTCCGTAAACTATAAACTTTAGGAATTTATGCAAAAGCCGCCAATTTATGAGAAAAAATGTGAAACCCGACACCTAAATATGGGTTTGACTCAATGGATTTCTTCTCGTGATGTTCTTGTGTACAGGGTTGGCCATTTTTCGGAGTAGGTATCGCTCTAACCTTGTCTCCCCTCCCAGGTACCACATCCCTGATGGTCCAACTGCCGAGTAATTAACTGACGCCCCTCGCTCCTTCTGTTTGCCACTCGCGCTTTTAGATGGTCCCTGTTACGCGCGACACTTTGGACGATGGCGCTATATAAAAGTCATCGATAGACAGCAGAGGCGTAGGAGGACTACGGATGAAGACGTCTACCTGACATATGAGATAGGAGACATCAATGGGCTTCGCAGACGACCTCAATACAGACGGCGAGAATTATGCAAAGATCATCGGGGTGTCAAGCAACGAGACCCGACACCTCGAGGCAGACGCCTACCCCTTCCATCTCTACTACCCACAGACAAGAAACTCATGAATCAGTTGAAGATTTGGTCTGAACCGGCTGGTTGACACGGATCATGAATAGGGGACAATTCTGATACGAACGGCGCAACCCACTAGGCGGTATAACTGTAGTGATGTAATTCAATTACACTGACAAGACCCAGCCATGACAGCCGCTAGTCAAACATTAACTGTACGCCCCTAGGGGATCTGACGTCACGCTAGGGACGCCAAGACCCGACCAACCAGGTTTTAGGAATAGTTTCAGCAGGCGATTTGTCGTCCAATAGAGATACGAGTTGTGCGGTTGGGATGGCGAAGGAAATCGCCTCTAGAGGAGTTCTTCTAGTGTAGCAAGGGAAGGAACAGGGACTTGTTTCGGAACTAGGGGAGACGCTAGGTCGTTCTGACGATAAGGGTAATCAACGTAGTTGGGAATCCCGTCTCCAACGTGAACCAGGGAAACATTTATAAAAAGACACTAATAACTCCAGTAAGTGTAGATAGGATGAGTGATGTGTATACATTTAATTAAATATACATATTAGAAACCCTCAAGTGTGTCGTGTTGCTGAGCTTGGTGATAAAGGAAAGAACCAGCGGGTACTCTCGTCATCAAGAAGAAGGAGTGGCGAGAATGGAACCCGCGACAGTTCCATTAGAATTATTGTTTATTTTCTAATCCCATCGTTGATTGACAAAATTGATGCTCATATGAACTCATCCGCTGACAGATTTCAAATTATTTAAGGAGATACAAAGAGACAACAAAGAGATTTTAGGTGGGACCGAGCACTGGGCAATGGGGAATGAAAATTATAGCCCCCAACACACGGAGTCCTGAAGTCTTCAGACTCCAGAGACAGCCATCTGTGAGTTCAGCGAGATTGTATGTGAACTAAAGAAGGGGAATACCAGATGAGTCACAGTATAAAATAATGTAACCACTGGGACAGAATCTCATGATCACCATAATATCAAATGCAGAAGATGCGTCATAAACGACAACAGACAGAGAGAGATATGAAACTAGTCAATGGCTGCATATATATCTGACAGAGGGGTTAGAAGGTGGTTTCTGTATGTCACCCTTATGAGATACAAGTCTCCCTTCTCCATTTTCCAAGCTTGGGACTGACACCACCATAGCCTTGAACTTGCTTATTTCGTTCGGTCTTCCTTGCTGGACTCCATGGATTGCTTCGTAAGCTCAAACATCTACCGTGTTGCGTTGTGTTGCTCCAAAGCTTTTCGTTTCCTCATCCAGAAACCATATTACGAATGTAATCAAAGAACGTCAATACCCTAGCTCAGGGGTGTCAAACCTTTCGTAATGGCGGGCCAGTAGCTCTATTTTCCAGCAAGTTGCGGGCCAGGGTGCCAAATGTGCAAGAGGAAAATTGTGCAGGACTCTCAGAGGGGGCCAAACAAACAGTTGAATTAAGCTTCGATAACGTGACGCTGATATGTATCATCAATTACAAGCATCACAGAAAACTGATAAAGCCTTAAAAATGACAAATTAGACCTTTTATTCTCAATTGTGCTCAATATAGACAAGGCACTGGGGGCCAAAGCTATATCGTCGGGCGGCCAGAAATGGCCCTCGGGCCGGTTCTTTGACACCCCTGCCCTAGCTAATTCGTAATCAGATGTAGCCTAACACGGTGGATACGGTTGCAGTTGTTAACCACACTTTTCTGATATTAACGCTGACCAACAGCTTGTATGTTTTGAAGCACAAAGCTACAACCAAACGAAGTATTAATAAGTCTCAACCAAATGTATTGTCTAATCATAAGGTTTATGGGTTTCTATGTTCTGGCTGCAAGCGAAGCATTCATAATGGATAATGAAAGAATTTGTCTCCAATTAAGTCACACATGTATCTTTTGAATGTGAGCTCAAAGTCCTTGTATTTCAAATCTATACCGCAGCCAGTGTTCTACAAGGCAGAAAGAAAGACACGTTTTACGGACAAAATACAAAGCATAAATGCGGTTATTATTCTGTTATGACATAACAAGAGTTTAAGGTTGTTTTTAAGACGGTGTCTCTATGTATCCCATGTAGCGGTCTGCGGGTAACCTACGGGTACGGGTCGGGTACGGGTCGGGTACGTGTACGTATTTTACGGGTGCGGGTAGCGTCTTCACGATTCCCACACTTGTGCAAGGATATCATTAATATTCATATGCTTAAGTCGCAAATTAACTTGAATATTCATATCCTTCAGCCTATGGGCTTAAAGTAGCTGGCTACGTGACGCCAGCTATATCAGACTTAGTAATCCTTGATAGGGCATAGCATAGGCCTACGTTAGATTTTTAGGTTTGAGATAGGCCTACCGCCTTGGAAAGCGACTCAAACATGAAACATTTGAAGGTGCACTTGCATAAGAACTTTGGTAATTAATCCTTTTAGCTTCTCATATTCCGACCTCTGTTCCCCATAACTTAGCAGAAGCCGGATTAATGAAAAGAATCATGCCGTAGTAGAAGCTGGATGTGATGGAAAGAATCGTACACTAATAAAAGCTGCATGTGATGAAAATTGTCCTGCCTAAGTAGAAGTTGGATGTGATGAAAATAATTATGTTTAAATGCATGGGAGCTGACAGTGATGATAATAATCAAACATAACTAGAAGCAGGATGTAATGAAAAGAATCGTTTTTAAATGGAAGTTGGATGCTGTGCGGCCCACAATGGTGCTGAATGTTAGGCCAACCTAATGAATATGCATAAATATCCGGAAGGGATCATTTCATGCATATTAAACATATTAGAACTCGTCAGGTTCATCAATATTAATGATATCCTTGTACAAGTGTGGGAATCGTAAAGACGCGTGCGGATAGACTAATCACGGGTACGGGTATACCCGGTTTTACCCGTGTAAACGTCAGGTTTTAGGGCTACAATGTCACTATTAAATATGTTGGTGAATATTGAGGTCCTCGATGACTTAATTACTATAATAGACAAACTGGCACATTCGAAATCTTATTAGGCCTACTATATATCTGCATGTAATGTTTTTCATCCGCTTTGTTTGCATGCTAATCGCTGTTTTTCTCACTCCTCTTCCTCCTCCTTTCTCTGCTAATCATCCTGCTGATCCGTCTCTACCTCTTCGCCTTCTTCGTCTCTTCTTTCTCCTGTTCCTAATTACTGATCCTGCTTCTGCTCCCATAGCTCTTTCTCGTTCTTTCTCTTCCTCTTCTTCCTCCTCTATTTCGTCCTCATCTTCATCCTGTTCTTCATCTTCACCTTCATCCTTAAGCTTCTCCTTAAGCTTCTCCTTCTGCTTCTGACCATCTACTGTCTCTCCTCTTCTCTCCTCCTCCTTTCTCTTTTTCTTTTCCTACTCCTCATTTTTCTCTTCTTCTTCTCCTCCTCAAGTTCCGTACTCCTATTCTACCTCTTATTCCTCTTCCTCCTCCTCTTTCTCTTCCTCCTACCTCCAATCTCCTCTACTTCCACCTGCTTCTTCTACTGCACATTCTGCTGCCTCTCTTCCACTTACCCCTCCTCTAGCTTACGTCCGCCCCTCTTCCTCTCCTTCTTTTCCTTTATCCTCCTCCACTTCTTCCTTCTTCTTCTGCTTCCGCCGCCATTGCTCCCCAACGGCTGCTGTCATTCATGCTGCTGCTGCTGCTACTGCTAGTACAACAACAGCATAATGCTTAGTAAGTTGTGATCCTATTAGCTTGGCAGGCAGCAAGACTATGAGATGGCATGATAATGACGCCACGGGAACGAGTATACCCGCGGATACGGGTCGGGTCGAGTAGGAATTTTGAGTACGGGTCGTGTACGGGTAACGGTCCTGGGTTACGGTTACGGGTCGGATAGAAAAAATGATCTACCCGCGGACCTCTAATTCCATGGCAATCTCTATAACCCTGTTTCGGACATTAGTTATATATCTCCTTCAGGCTTGAATTAATCCCTCAAAAGGAGGGAGTGAGCCACTCGGAACCTTCTTTCCCATTTGACTCTGTCGCATGTGTCTTTATTATTCAATTTTAGAGTCTTCGGACATTCACTCGTACAATACAAAAAATTCCAAGCTTCGTACAGAAGTGAGTTTGCTCGTGCGAACTCGCAAATGCTCGATCAGACGAGTGGTGCAGAATGGTAGCGAATGCCTCAAGATAATGACTCAAATCCAAAGTTATCTAAACATCAGCTGAGCTTATTTTCTCTTAGTTAAGGTTTAATGCTTCATATCAATATGCTTATAATTATGCACATATTAAGAATCCTATAATATGAATGAGCATAAATGGATAGGTGTTTACCATATTGGAGAGAACATTTATATGGGCACTCATACCCAGCGGGACCCTGGTCACATTCTGGGTTCTCTTTTGTAACAAAATGCAATACTCGTGATTGTAGTATAGCGATATGTCATTTTTTGAATTTTGGAATAGCAAATTGAAGGTATGGAAATAGATTACAGATTATTTCTTTATAATTGCAAAATTGTGAAGATATACGGAGTACGCAAATAATAACGCAAGAAGATGGCTACGAAGCTGCAGTATTTTAAAATTTTGCTAAAATGACCGTACAGATTTTTAAACCTGACTAGAGCTTACGATTTTGTCTACAAACCTCTTGCACGCCATTCACCATGACATTGAACCTACCGACGGGATATATCGTCTGGGGTTCATCGAGTTCTCTTCTTTCCTGTAACACATTATATAAAGACCCTCACGTTTTAAGATTTTGCAAAATGTGTCTAATCATCATCGCTAATATTATATCAAATCGTCGCTAGTCGTGATATTAAACCTGAACTAGGACAAAACATTGGACGCCTGTGAGATGTTTCGTAAAAGCGACCTTGCACAAATTTTCAATGAAAACAGCATCCATAGAAGGATTTTGAATTTAAAATTTCGCAACTAAGAACCAAGTTTTACATTATTGCGCGAGATTATGCTGATGCAAGTCACAACTTGCACAACGAAACATAATGGTGATGATGATTACGAAATGTGATTTCTAATTACCAGTAGGCTATGGTAGTCGTATAATAATAGTAAGCTATAACGTACTATAACAACTGTTCCGAGATCCTCCACAAATGTGAATTGGTATCCACTCTGTTGGCTCATAAATGCAGTCGCGAAGTCCATGGCCCTGATTGTGAATGGATGGTTTCGTGGTAACGTGTAATCAGTCGAAACAAAAGCGCAGTTGACAATTATCAGGACGACTGTCATATATTTAACAGTCATGATGATGAAGATGAAATTAACGCGCTCTTTGCTGTTAATTGTCCTGAAATATCGGCAGTATTCGTAAGGACTGTTTTGTCAACTTTAAAACAGATTTACAACGATTACATTTAATTTGGAACAAATAGAAATTGAGTTGGTTGCCTTTTTATTGCATACGAGGTTAAGATATAAAGTGACACATGCTTTGTTGTTAGATATCTGAATCGTCGTCAGTCAGGTAACATCAGCGAACAATAGGGGGAGAAAGACAGGACGTAGGCAATCGATGGTCATATACATACGTGTAGCCCCTATATACATTTGTTATATGTATATATGTGTATGTAGGTCTATTTCATCAGACTGTATGTATGTCAGAAAACCGTAGGTTGTGGCACTCAGTGCATAAATCCCCAAAATGGCAAAACACGTTGAGATTGCCATGTTTACTGCCCTCATTAGGTTCTCGGCACGGGCTTAGCAAAATTCAGAAACATGGAAAGTAGGGAGAAGACCGATAGTTCAAGGCAAGGTAGAAGGATACATAGTAGGGGTTTAAGGAAGGTCCTATACAAGTATTTCCGGCTTAATCCGTACCCACAGATCGATTACGGGTGGGGTAGTCTATGAATTTCAAAGGCGTCCAGATAGAGAGGTCCGGAGGCAAACGACTACAATTTCAGGCTGATTCATTTCACTAGTCGCGTCAGTACGGGGATCAAGTAGAGTCGTCAGGGTTGCGTGTTAGGCCTGTGCCCATTTTTATCCCCTTATCGATGTTGAGTTCGAGGTTGCAATGTCAGTGTCTCATAATTGTAATAGTGAATCTCGCACAGTCAAAGACCTTAATTCTAATTCTGATTATCGTGTGCCTGAATTCACATAATGCACACATATAGACGCATACATAATTACTTATTTATATAGCTGCATAATTATGTGAACTTGCAGATATTGCATCGTTCATCACCTTCTACTTCAAGAGAAATTTCAGAAGCCGATGGTTATTGGAAAGCGATAGGGCTGTTAGTAATACTGGAAAAAAGTTTTTACAGTAGTGAAAAAAAAGCATAGGGACACCAACAGGCCTACCAATACTCTTTCTGAAAGCATTGCAATATCAATACTTTTACCAATACTTCTCATTGTGCAGAATTCGCTCGTTGCATGATTTATAATTTATGCACCGATAATTGTAGGGATCGAATCTCCCACCGAATCGCTTGGGCCAATCACAATGCATTTGAAGTAGCCTTTTGGCAAGCTGTTAGAACATCTGATATCGCACTGGCAATCTTCATTATTTTCCTCAGTCCTATTCATTTTCAATATCGACCAACTTCGCGATCACTCTAAAATTAATTAGGCAAGTTACTTCTACCACTGATAGCAGAAGGACATGATAGGCCTTCTCCGTTCATTTCCCTATTCATAAATAATTCCATCTGTCCGCACCAAGGTTTATAGGCATAGGGTCGAAAGAGGCCACATAAACTGTGGAAGTGTAATGATCAACTCCTCATATTTCTTGAGAAATCATATAAAATTTTAGTCAGAAAAAGCATTGATATCGAGTATCGCTGACGAGCTAAAGAAAAGCATCGCGATACACGTGCGATACCATCAAAATAAAACTAACGCGATACTTGCTGCGATATTGATAAAAGTATCGGCGATACCAAGTATCGCGATACTTTATCGCAATAACAACAGCCCTGGAAAGCGATGTATTCTGATTGGGACAAGAAATTCAATGCGTAAGCAAAACTAGTAAACTGGCTCTATGTGACTTTTCTCCCCGGCCTGTGAATCGCAACTGTTCTCTGAATATCCAGACTGTGATGGAATACAATGTGTTGGAATATATCTTGCCTCATGCATTGCACTCGGTCCATTAATCGGATTCAGTGGTCTAGACGCAAACAAGAGGTAGATTCGGGTTAACGACAGTGTTATAAAACAAAGAACATCAATGCTGCCCTCCTCCTTTGCACAGGCTTGAGACTGGTATACCCGCAGGTATGGGTCGGGTAGTAATTTTTAGTGCGGGTCGGGTGCGAGTATCTGTTCTATCTTACAGGTCCGGTACCGGTGGCACACAATAAGGCTCTGCTCGCTTTCCTCTAATTTAGAGGCAAGTACTTTGCAGGCAGAGACATTTATTTAGTCATTTTAGTAATTATATTCATGCAATAATTATTACGTAAGTATATGCACAAACTGAAAATTTAAGAATGTTTCGAGGCAGCTCGCAATTGAAATGACAGAATCAGGTCTTCCTAAACTAACAAAATTATAAAATTATTATTTTGTTACGATTCGTTGATAAATTTACCTCAGTTTAATTTTCTACAACAGTCGATCAGAAATTAACATTTTATCAGAAATGTCGGGAAATACATTGAGTGATTGGAAAAGAAAATATACCACTGGTCGCCAGAATCTGCTGCTTGCTGCGTGCTGCACCAAATCGTATCTGCACCAAAGTATATGTTGGAAACCGTATAAAAATAGGATTGATAAGGATCCATCGACAGCACGCTCGTATGGCAAAGCGAATTTTGTATTCCGTAAAAAGTAATTCATCATTTTGATTGTATCGCTCAGAACACGTTTCACAGCGTTTATAAACTTATCACCATATCCCAGGAAACGCATATCGCTTCATAATTATATTAAATTGATGATGACGATGCAGTGGTACAAGGCAGTTGGCAAAATGAAGGCCGCAATGGACTCGAACTGTTTGCACGGTACAACCGGATGTACATGGTCAGTCACAGACTATCGCGATGTACCTTCCGGCATGCCCATAATTACGCGGTCCATGTTGAATCAAATGCCCAAATGGTACCAGAATAGAGACAACATATTTATGCAGCATCTCATGCCTATACAGCGCATTTTGTTACCTCAAAGAAATCGATGCAAACGTGGCAATCTGGTTTATCTAAATGAGCAAGTGCGTTTAAAGACAGTTTGAGAATGTTTTCAGCACATGACCGATTGAAGCGGTGCGTAAATACAATAGAAGAGGCCTACTGTTCAACGAAGACTGTTCAATAGCATTGGCGGGTTAACGGCAACTAGATAGGCCCTACTTTGTCCTTATATTGCAGAGAATTTGATAATTCAAAGTGAAAATATGAATATAAGGACACTGTAGCGGATCTTAATTCAGCGCGATACATATGATAACTGATAGAAACAGAAATTTTCGCAGAAACAACTCATAGAACAACATGCTCGCACGACTTGAATTGTAGGTAACACAAACCCTGCATGGACGTAAATATTGGTTTAACTTGATGGATTTCTTCTACTGATGTATTTATGGATAAGGTCGACGAACTTCAATAATATCAACCGTCTCCGTCTCTCCTTACGTTCGTCTGTTTGTGTTTCTCCTTCCAGTATCTCTGTCGCCCCTCTCTACGTCCGTGTCTATACCTCCCTGTCTAGCTGTTGGTCCTTAATTCAGGTGTGTGTAATATAGACCTACGTGTCATTCTGAAATGATCAAAGAAGCTAGCCTTAGCTAGTCTTCAGTCTAGAGTTCTAAGTAGCCCGTCATAGACATATAATTATTATTACATATTCAACGAGAAACTTAGCATTATGCGGTTAATTAAGAATGACATCATCGTTCTTAGGAACATGCGATACGCTTACGTAATCACATGTTTCGTTACATAGTATAATTTCCTTTTACCAAATAGTCTTACGTATGAAGAAGGTAGGTAGGTAGGCAGGTAGGTAGTAGGTCTATGGACGCATAGCACCTGTGTCAACTAAAATTTAAATCACAATAATACATACTTGATTAAGCTATGATCATCGCCGATGGCCGAAATTTCACTACAGTCTATACTCTATAGGTTAGACTAGATTGATATGCTGCATCCTGTTTCCGAGACTGGAGACTTAGTTTATTACTAAAGAGGGACCATGTGCAGGAAACGACTATTCCGTTGAGTAGAATTTGAACGAGCGTTGCACACATGGGCCTACTCCTATCGTACCATCTTACCGCGCTATAGACATTTAATTAGGTAACAATAGCAATGGCCGGAGAGTCGAGTATAATATTACTGACTTTGTTTGATGAAGTTCTTTTTGATGCCCATCACCAATTGATACAATGAAAAGGAAATTCGCACGGGCAAGGAGAACAAGCCAAAGTCTAGCTTGCGAATAAGAGTCTAAAATACCGGTCGTCAAAGGCCCGTCGCAGTATTTCATCATGTAGTGCTGTAATGTATTGGATTTAAAGTGCTGCTGTGTGTAATTTCGATCGCTTTTCATTCGGCCGAAACATTTCGAAAGCTACACGTGTAGGCCGCTGTAACTGAACAATAATTCACTACTTATAAGATACGCCTGGGAAAGATTTCCTTGCTTTAATCACCACTGTATTCATAATCGAGAAACCACCTAAAGAATATGAGTAAAACATTTATACACAATTAAAAAATCTATTTGTCTCTTCTTTTAAAATCAAAATTGTCAAGATGAGGCAAACTTATTTAACAGACAACCACATTTTCAAGTTATAAATAGCTGTTAAAGTTCGTTCATCGTCCAAAGGATATTGACAACCTGTAAATAAAAAATAAAATGTACAAATTCATTTAAATAAGTCTATTTAAATAAATCTATATCTACCATTGCTGACTGCATCTCTGCATTTAATGTGAATTAATGGCGGCTTTTATTGCAGTATTTTAGATATCAATGAATTGCCAGCATTGGTAAATAGGCTGGACTCGGCTAGAGCACTGCGCAATGGCCTATTAGTAGCATTTTGGAAAGTTAGAGTACACGACAGTGATAAGTGACTATTTGGAAGGTATAAAAGTGTACAATTAACGACTTAACTTAGCCACTAGGTGCATTGGAAGTAGGCTATCATAATAAATTGAAATTGATTATATATTATCCCTCTGAAATAGAAATTAATTATTAGGCTATCTCTGTTATATTCTCCTAACTGTCGGCAAAGACGCGAAATTTGTATGTATATAAATTTGTATGTATATAAATTTGTATGTATATAAATTTGTATGTATATAAATTTGTATGTATATAAATTTGTATGTATATAAATTTGTATGTATATACATTTGTATGTATATAAATTTGTATGTATATAAACAAGCACACATGCATTAATACACACATTCATATATTAATATATACATAATTTGATGCATATAATACTTGCATACATTTGTACATACCATAGTAGGCCTACATAATGACATGCACACCATAGATACCTAAAGTAGTACATAAACATATAATACGATAGTTTTGCTACACAGGGTCCATTCTGATGCATTCTAATCTAATACTTTTTTGTCGTGCTGTGCTGGAAACATCTCTGACTATAAACTGTGGATAGGTACCTTATAAATCTATGTACTGAATGGATGAACGAACGAACGAACGAACGAATGAATGAATGAATGAACAAATAAACAAGTGAATGAATGAATAAAGACAGACGTAATAAATATTTGAAATACCTTCTGTGTGTTGTCATCAGATGTCGCAAGTGATAAGTGGACAGCTACGGATACGTAAGATAAAGGCCATCGATTTCGTCGCAATAGTATGACGTCAGTGTTATGTTATGCTCGTACTCGTCATATGTCCTTTTTTGCGGAGGGGTTTTGGTTGGCGCCGCTGTCGCTTTGAGGCGATACTGGTGCGAAAATTCGAAACTGCAACGAGTGTCCTGCAAAGGACAGCATCGAAGGGGTCAATAGATCGAGAAATCTGCAGAAACTGACCTCAATAACGATTTCCGTTAAATAAACCGGAGCAGGCTATTCATTGAAGACCTGTGTGAGACCGTGGAAGTAAAGCGAGACAAAAACTGATCATTGGAGATGATAAACAAGTGGGGGAGAAGGACATTTTGAGCGCGCTTGGAGTGTACGTGAGTTGAGAACAACAGTCGGATCATAGAGGGTAGTACCTAACTCAGCAGTGAATCAAATATTTCCACGTGCAATTGTAATTGTAATTTGTAATTTTTCTATCGCGCTGGAGTCTAATGCAAAAACCATCAACCGATGACACGTGACAATTAGGCCGTGATCGTGTCAATATTCGAGCATGTGAATTTTTGGCTGACTCTGTGGCGTAAAGTTCAAGAGAACGGGTTTCTCGTTAATTGATTAAAAAAGTCATCTGTTGAACTGTTGCTATTGAAATTAAGTCTGCTCTGGTTCCAGATGCTACGACTTGCATTAGAAATAGATCTCTTTTTGAACCAAGTGAAAACTGCTCGTCGTTTGGTCCCTCGGGCATTAGAATTTGGCGCTATGGCAGTGACTAGCTAACAAAACAATGAACGCCACTTAAGTACAAAATGGTAAAATGCATTGCACGTTTATATGCACATATAAGCCGTTACTTCGGTCAAGTTTCACTATATATCAGCTGTGGATACCCGCGCAGTTATAGTGTGATTCTGTGTTCGCAACAGGTATGTGCTAAAATATAGAAATCGATCAAAGGAAATAATACTCTCATCCAACAGTCTGGCATCAAGTACGACAAGTAGAACATTAGGAAGATGTCGTGAGAGAATAAAACGCGCAAGACACATTTAGATCTACTATGCTCTCTACATTGCATTGCAAGGGACTTTGTTAAGACCTTAAACTTTTCTCGAATTTCTTTGAGGTCTGCTGGCATAAAAGAGAATTCAGTCTACCAAAAATTGTTTGTGTTGTAATGTATTTACGTTTATTGAATTAAACAAGCCCTAGTTATCAAACGCAACATCTTACACGCGGTAGACATGACTACATTGAGCAACACATCTCATTATGTCAGAGTTAGTCATGTCTTTATCAGACGAGGAGATCATTGAGGATAAGAATCGCAAGGGAACCAGTAGACAAATCAATTGACGCTTTTAAACATCACTATGAGTCATTGTCTAAGAAAATGAGATAAACACAATTCGGACAGTCTTAGCATACCAATTTAGTGTCGTTCACCTCGACCTTGACTGTAGCGTCCGTTTGAATCTTATGGCCTGAGTTATGACGGTCCTTCTACAATGTATAAGAATTAGGCAATCATGAATCATAGACGGTTTAATGAAAGGGCAGTTTACGCAAATACAATTTAGTAACATCAATGGTGTTCATTTTGATAAATTAATATTATTAATCGAAAGTTGTATTCACACCTGTGATTAATAATAAAACTTAATTAGGGAGTAATAATAACTCGGGTTAAGTAATAATAATAATAATAAATAATAGTAATAATCAATGATAATAATAATAATAATATTGATGACAACAATAATAATATGTTGGGGACGAGAACCTTTGACACAGTTTTTAACTTTAGTTTCATCGAGCCCTAGGAATCATTTAACAGGCAATAAATTTTAGAAATAAAATAAAAACTAATAATAATAATAATAATAATAATAATAATAATAATAATAATAATAGCAGCAACAAAAATAATTAGAAATAACTATGTGCACAGTCCAAAGGGATGTACTTCAGGTAAAAAATCGTTATCGTAATATCGAGATATACAAATATATATATATATTCTTCTGCGTTATAAGCACGTTAATTATGTGCTCAGCCAAGGCTCAGTCAAGTTCAAAATTGAACCATCTGACGAAACATGTTCTGCAGGTACGTGTGGTCATGGTCCAGTTTGTTTGGAATGTCCACGTTCAAAGGACTGAGAAGACTTGCCACAGCCGATGATGCTAAGAGTTAGAGTCGCAAGAGACCAAATCAGCAACGATAAGCTTGTTTTATATATAATTTATATATATAATATGTCGAATTGGCGTAAAACCCTGTAAGAACTGACTGCAGGAAAAGAAGTAGAGTTAGTGAATTACACGTACCAACACACGTCCTCCATAATCTTTAACGAAAACAGCTGAACAGTTATTCTCGTTGGCCATGTACTCGACAGCGCCTTTTATGTTTACAATATTCAGCTTGGATGCTGCCTTGAACATATTCTTGTTCGTAGCCGAATGCGTAGACTGATGATTCTGGCAGAGAAGTACTATGACCACGATGAGATAGAAAGCCGTCATGTTGTCGACGAAAGCGCAGGAACGCAGTTAAGCTACTTCTTTCGGAGATCTCTTCAACCGATGTAGAGAGCCAGAGTGTTTTTGCAACGTCTACCAAGATTACAGATGGCGTAGTGACAAACGCTTTACGTACTTACAAACGGTCCATGCATTCTGAGGGATTTACGACGTATAATGTCTTTCGTACATCTGTTGCAGGGAGGATTTAGCAAATAAACGTGTTGTTAAGGTGGCGCGAACCTCCGTGAGCAGTGGTGCCGCTAAGATTAGAGGCCCCAGAGGAGGCAGATTGATACGATGGGGGTAGGAGAGGGGCTACTGTATCTCTTCCCTAACTCCAACATTTTATTATAACAATGTAACAATAATCAATTGTTGGTGACGTTGCCGTCATGAATGATCATGCAACAGACCCGGTTGGTCTGTGTGGAGAACGAGTCAGCCATCTAGGGTCACACATTTTTAGGGGCCGCCGATTTTGCAAAATAAAAATAAAAATAATTTTTCGAAATTCATAAATGAAACTTCTTTGGCTTATTTTTTAATTCTGATTTGCTTGATTGAAGTATTATAATGTTGGCGTAATTAATTATGGCAGGGTTCAACTCCTAGCCATAAATTTTTCCGCAAGTAATTAATCAGCAGTACAGTTTATTCTAGACTATTCATTCAAGTTTGCATGCATGCGCTCACACACATTGTATGGGTGAATATTTAGGCCCTTCTTAAAACATAAATACATAAAGTCTATTGACATGGCTACGGTTATACACACATGCATATATATATATATAAGGCCTACATGCGCTGACATGTATGTATACCATATAATCATAAAATTGTATACTTGCATGCATACGCGCGTGTATAGCATGGGCCCATGTATGCCCTTGTTTGTGTGTTTCTACACTTTTATAACACATAAAGACGCCCAAGTAACACAGCGAGGCATAATATCGATTTAAAGTACATTATCTCGTATTAGGCTACATGGATTTTCCGCCGAAAACGTTTATGTCCGACGTGGTCCATGCATGCATGCAGTTCGTATGTTCTTGCCAATCAACAGATGATCGTTTGAGAAGATCAGCAGGTGTCGAGTGGAACGAACCGTAAATTGAAGGTTTATTGAAGCATTTGAATATACCACTGTCGTTCTCAAGCTCTGCATGTTTTATCGACATGTAACATCTCTCTCTGACTTTATGTGTGGTTCAGATGAGACTCAGATTTAATCGAAAAATCAATGAACTATGTGAAAGAGAGGCTAGTGTGCAAAAATCGGTTTTGATTAACTTCGTTCCCATGGAAATTATGAGAATTATTTTGGGAATACTTCAGCAGCATCAACAGTGTTCATCTGGGTAAATTAATATCATTAGTCGAAATTCGTATAAATTTGCACTTGTGTGTATTAAATATTCACTTTGGTTCAGGGCTTTATATGTTGTGCTTGTACGATAAGGAGATTGAGCAAGAACAACTCATTTGGGAAGATGATGTTTGTATCCATGAAGAAAGGCAAACAGAAATTAATGTTTTTGGAGGGCAAAGGTTTCGTCTAGGAGGAAAGTCTGAGCATGATAGACAAGCTTATTTACTAGCGCTGCGTCAAGTAATAGGGGTCATCCGAAGCGGATTTGAATCCGGCCTTCAGAGGAGGAAGAGGTGCCTGTAAGGTGGGTGTCGTGTAGGTCAAGAATTGGAAGGTGTAGGATCAGATCAATAGGGACAAGAGTTGTTGAAGTGAAGAGTCGTCCTTCACTGGCAAACCATGTCCGTTAACCTAATCTCAGAATAGATGTAATCCAACATCTTCTGCCTCAAACATTTCAGAACAGAATTCATCATCATAGACATTCAAGATCAAATTGAAAAATTCTTAACAGTCCAATGCACCTATCCACGAACTCTTCCTTCATCCCTTCCATTCACCTCTGATGCTTCTGAGTATGATAGCTCCTTCACAAAGCACATCTCCAACCGTTGGCGGTCCTACTCCATGCACATTTGCGGCCGATGCTCGACTTCAAGACTGCATCCACCATTGCTACCTCCATTGTCCACTCCCAGCTCGTGTATTGCAATTCCATTTTCTCAGCCTTGAAGCCACTGAAGCAACTCAAGTCAGGCATCTAGGGGGCCTACAACTTATCCATATCCAAAACTCACTATCCAGAGTTTTCATCAGAATTCCCAAGCATCACAACATTACTACTATCATCAAAATAATCGCTTTGCTAACTTTGGTAAAATCTCAGAAAGAATTTACTTCAAAGGGCCATCGTTAACCTACGGCTCTTCACAATACTCTCAGTCCAGATATCTTCCCGAACTCTTCACCACCCAGTCATCCCGCTTATACAATCCTCCATCTCAGTTTTCCTAGACACCGATCAATCATCATCTCAAAAGTCTCCAACCAAACCTTATCTAACGCTGCATTACGACATTGGAGCGATCTGCTTCCTGATTTCTCATTTTGTTCGATTTTATTGCAATGCTATAATAATTAAATTATCAAGCAAAGACCACTCGGAAATGTATTCTTCGATCAGATAATTATAGTCGGATGCCATTCTTATTTGTGATGAAAGATAATAATAATCATTTTCGCTTTATTTCAAACTCACAAACCAATGTAGGATTACAAGCATAGTGTGAACGAAGGATGACAAGTTATTTCAGAAGTTGAATTTGACTGTTGGCAGCCACGCGGAGCGTCCATTACGCTATGCATTTAATTTAACCAACGCCGTCGCCTAGTGAACGAAGGACTAATCAATCTCTTTGGAGATACGATAATCGAACTCTGTTCCTCAGCTCTGAACCCCAGGTTGCCCAGATTCACATATCAGTTGCAAATAAAAGAACACTTTGCAAATGGGAGAAGGTTTAAATTGTCAAAGTCTAAACAATGATAACGTCGAAGCTTTAGGCAAGTAGCCAAATGGATTACTCAGAAGACAAATTCGTAATGTAAAAGTTTCACGAATATTAAGATGAGTTACACCGTCAGTTAATTCTCAACTGGTTGCTGTTGTAGAAATGCTTAAAGGTGCGCAGCATGGCTTAGGGGTTCCTACAGGCCTAATATCCAGCAGAATAACCATTTTTATAACATCTTCACTTAAGCTGAAATCTGGTTTTCGAAAAGAAGCACCTTCTCCGTCTGTCATGAGGAACACTGATTGACAGACAGACGTCTAAATGATAATTATACGAGCACCAATTTAAGTCGTCCGCTGTCAAGACAAGGCTCTCCAATGTACCAGATATATCTTAAATTCTTAATAATGCTTGTAAGCTGAATCATTCTAATCTACAGAGACTTCGTCACACTTGTTATCCTTCACTGTGGTCTTTGTATCCTCGTCGACAAGTTTAAACGTGCAGTGAGTTACCTAAAATACACAAATAAAAACGATGTTAGAATTACACGAGATCACAGGCAGCGTGTTAGTACTTGGGTTGTACCGAATAGGTGATTTTCACTATTCGGTTGAATACGAATAGTTGGACACTCTCCTGCTGCCAATTCTGATTCCGTCTTCATATCCCTCCAGTGTTTCTTTCATTACCATCTCTGCTAGAGAGTTAAAAGGGCATGGTGAAAGTACACAACCTTATCTCACTCCCCGTTTTGCCTGGAACTCTTTAGATCATGTTCCCGCCGCTCTTAATCGGGCTTTTTCTTGCGATATAAAACTGTTAATGTATTTATTATGTGTCCCGGAAATTCCATTTCCAATATGGTTGTCCATAGCCCGTCATAAGACACTGAGTCGAATGCCTTCTTATAGTCTACGAAGCACACACAGAGAGGTTGTTGGTGATGATGATGCTGACGACGACAACGATGATAAATAAAGTTTAGATAAATTGGGCCTGCCACCTATGTTATAATCAGCAACGTTTGTCGAAGACCACTTGCTTCATTCGGAGGCCTATATGACGCTCAATGTTAAATTCACAATGGCCTACCGTTGTTTTGCCATTTTCGTAAACGGTCAGCGTTGCACTGCAAGAAATCGATCCACCACCGCTTTTATAGCATTGCACCTATCAATCAGAGGCAGCAACACACTTGTAACTATGTATGTACGTACGCACAAGTACATGTATGTATGTATGTAATGCATGTATGTATGTATGTATGTATGTATGCGTGTATTACATGCCTTGAGGCGGGTGAAAGTAGAGTAGATTAGAGAGATAAAAGAATAATTGGGAAGTTGTACTTGGGGCAGAAGATGCAAATTAGAATAGTTGGAGATTATTCAGAACCAGGAAAGGTTGGGCAGAGGTATGAGACAAGGATGACCACTATGATCACTACTTTTTAAAATTTCATAAAAGAGCTTGTCAGAGTAGATGATCTGGAATAAAGGGATAAAAGTCTGAGGTAGATGGATCGATGCGCTGAGGTTTGCAGATGACCAGGCAATGTTGGTAAGAAACCGAAAAGGTCTACAGACAATGATGGACAGACTGAACATAATATCATCTAAATACGGAATGAGAGTGAACATCGAGAAGACGAAGGTACTGAAGATAAGTAAAGGAAAGTAGACTGTTGTCAGAATACACATTGGAGGAAAAGAAACAGAACAGGTGAACGAATTAAACGTCGAATTTTGTTACCTAGGAAGTATGATAACGACAGATGCCAAATGTCACAGGGATATTAGAAGGACTGCAATAGGAAAAGAGACACTCTCAGAACCTAAACAGGAATCTAAGGATGAGAATGAAAAAGACTCTGATATGGAGTGTGGTGCTGTACGAGTCACAGACATGGACCATGAGAAAAGCAGATATACAAAGACTCGAGGCTTTTGAAATGTGGACATGGAGAAAAATGGAAAAGATTAACTGGACAGAACACAAAACAAATGAAGAAGTAACGGAAAAGATTGGAGAGGAAAGAATCCTGATACGCACAATAAGAACGAGACAAAGAAAGTGGATTGGACACACACTGAGAGGAGACTCACTACTAAGAACAGTAACAGAAGGAAATATGAAAGGGAAGAAGGACAAGAGGAAGACCAAGACAGATGATGCTTGACTGGATGATGACAGATGGATTTGGAAAGCTGAAAAAGTCCTAACAGCGAGAAGAATGGCGTTTTAACCTGCCGAAGAGGCAGAGAACTGGAAGAAAACTTACATTTATGTATGCGCAAATTTTGTCTGATTCCTTTGTTTCTTATGGATCCCATATGAGTTTTATACGAATCCCATGTGCCACAGAGGTTTTACATGGGTTTTACATTTTACATTCGCATGCGAATGCTAGGAGAATGTTAGTGGTTCTGACCTAGTAAGAAAGAGGGAAGTTCACCTCACGTCGGCCTTTATCGTCAATGGCGAATGCGCTGCCGTATCCACTGTACTACGTCTTCATATTGTTGATGTTGTCCTCAATGGATTCAAGGACCGAATGAAAGTCTGGAAAGTCAAAAGCCCTTGACCTTTGAACTTGGATCAGGAGTAGGCCTACCACCACTACTCCAATGAGACTCCACGCCTTCATTGTGACAGCGAGATGATTATACGTCCTCACTTCTTTGAACGATACGGTTGAAACTAACTTCGAAGAATTTTGTCGTTCACTTTGGAAAGTAAAAAGTGTCAATACTTTTAGAACGATTTTCGGCGAGTCATTCATACATATTTACGATACTCTTATATTCAGACACCTGTTATCGATCGCAATAAAGAAACAGATGGTATCCTTGTCGCTCGAATCTCCATGACAAAGACTCTTGAGTTAGCTTGATTTTACTGTGAAGAATTTATGGATTTTTTAATAATAATATTATAGCTTATTCGTTTGAACATTTCTTGTAACTTTTAATTGCATTATATTAAAATTCATTACAAGGTCCCTAATCTTCCTATAAACAAGACGTTCATTGACAAAGAATGAATGTCCACGCCTGTCATATAATTATATTGAGACGGTGAAGACATGTGAATGGACTGCGATTGGAGAGAGGTTGTGGCAGAGATGAACGATTGATAGGTGATGATGGTAGAAGTTAAAATAGGAGGAAGCGGTCGAGAATAGGTATTTAGTTAAACTGACTGTCAGAGGGCAACATCCTGAGAGCCAACGATTAATAGAACCGTGGGTCACAACAACACACTTGCCACACATTGTTGTTGACATATATACACTACAGTTATATTATTCGTTTATTACATTAAAACCAGGAGAGAGAGATTAAAATGAAAGTGAATTTAATCGAATTAAGGTCTTCCAGCTGTGTTGTGGATGGTAGTCGGCTATACAGGCCTGCACTGATGTATCATTGTGTTACACCGTCATTTTAAGCACAGCTGCTAGACTGATAGCAGGTCTTCACCGGTAGACTACTCTCGCATCTCTGCCTCTATGTTTGATTAACTTTATTGAATGCCTCTCCAGCAGGATCGTATGCAATATATGCTTCTTATTCTAATCGTCAAGGTTCAGCGGGGTCTTGCGTCGAAATATCTGGTTGACGCAATACTTCGGCCTCATTCAGCCTTCCCTCATTCAGCCTTCCCTCATTCAGCCTTCCCTCATTCAGCCTTCCCTCATTCAGCCTTCCCTCATTCAGCCTTCCCTCATTCAGCCTTCCCTCATTCAGCCTTCCCTCATTCAGCCTTCCCCCATTCAGCCTTCCCTCATTCAGCCTTCCTATACCCCCACCATCCACTTCGTTCCTGCAACAGACTTGACCTCTGGGTTCCCCTTCTATATAGAACTGATATGGTTCAGTTGCAATATTTTGATTGAATTGGTCCCTTTCTTCGAAACGACCTTTCTGCATCTGTTTGTTCTACAATCTATCTGAATACAGAAATGGTTGACTAACATACATAGACGGCTAATTTCTAGGTACAATTGCACACACAGACATATATATATATATATAACCATATATAGGCCTACATGTATGTCTACATACACGTGTAACTATTTCACCGAGCTATCTATTGTCAGGCAATAAATGCCTATAAGTAAAAATCGATTTTAAAAGCAAGTCATCCACAACAGTAACTGTTGTTGTCCTCTACAGCTGCTGCGGGTGTATACGTCTATCAATGACATGGGCTTTGATTTGGCAGTCGATGGACGCTCGCTCGAGTTACGTAAGATATTCTATTAACGTTGCATCCAATCAGCCATGAAAAGAAGGTCGGTTGCTTTGCGTCTGTTGACAGACTCTTTCTGATTGGTCGAATATCTCAATTCATTGATCTGCTGAATTTGAATGTAAGATTAAACGGCCTGAGTAATCGGCAGTATAATATCACGTGGCTGTTAAACATGTTATATGTTGCAAGTATGAAAAACTGATCTAGAGACATATTAGGCTGCGTTGAGGCAAAGTTTATGAGTTGTTGATACTGAAAGAAGTAGACTAAAGAAGAAGATATTGGAAGGGAACAACATAGGATACTGAACTCTTTTGTTGATATGCAAAAAGCGTTTGATAGAGTACCAAGAGAGTTCGTGTATTTGAGTTTGACAGAAAAGGAAGAGGATAGGATGTGATAGTGAGGAAGTGAGGCTAACGAAAAATTGTACCATTGTGTGCCATTGTGCATTGTGCCAAAATTGTGCCAGTGGTAAATTCATGCATGAGAATTGAAGATGCTAGAGCTAGAACATGGCTCAGGAGAGGTAACGTGGTATAGGCCACACAGAAGAATTCGAGATCAGAGTGGATTCAAAGTTTTTGCCTTAGTCCTCTGCTGTTGGTACCATGGGATAGTACACGGATGACCTAATAGTGACAGATGAACAGGTGGAGTGGTTACTTTAATCGATTGGCATACAACGCTGAAAAACAAGGGATTTAGAGTAAACGTTCTTAAAACCGATATCATGGTCAACTCCAAGCAGGGGTGCAGAAAACCAAGATTTTTATTAAATCAAAAGTTGATTTTTTGGTATTGTTTGGTTTTTTGGTTTTTAGTTATCCTTTAGATTTTGTCACAACAGTTTTGTAATAAAAGCATAAAACACAGCGTAAAAAAGCTCCAACTCGTTTATATAGTTAATTTAGCTTGATTTCGGACTGAATAACGCACAATTAGTAATATAATAGTATTCTTAGTAAATTTAAGAAAAATATTTTTTTAAACCAAAAACAAAAATAATCAAAAAACCAAATAACCAGTAAAACCAAGACGTTTGCAGCCCTAACTCCAAGACGGATAAGATCAGAGACAGGACTGGACACGTACTGAAACTAATCAAAACATTTAAATACCGTGGATCGGTAATGAATGCCAAGGATGGTTAATTGTGAGTATGATGTCATGAATAGGTTCATTGCAGCCTAACAAAAATCGAAGGGCTTGACGTGGGGATTATTCGACAATAAAATTTCGATTCACCTCAAGAGAAGTGTATGCAGAACAATGATAAGAGCGGTGATGATGCATGGAGCAGAGACCAGGACACTGACGTGGAGAGAGGATACTATACAGATGGCAGAAGAGAAGGGCTAACTAAGTTACTAACTGCTCTCTGTTCTCCTGGTAGCTTCTGAACTACTTTTTCTGGGCATTGCGGATACCATAGATGATTTTAGGAATTTAGTTTTTCGTTTCTTCGCATTGAACACCCGAACTGTCTGATGTAACAGCTTCTTGTCGTTTGCCTAACACTGATATGAAGCGCTATTGTATTAGCTCGCATACGGACAATGGGAAAGAGGGAAATAAAGTGAATCAGGAGCACACTGAAAGGAGACTCACTACTAAGAACAGTCATAGAAGGAAATATGAAGGGGAGGCGGACAAGAGGAAGACCAAGACAGATGATTTTGGATTGGATGATGGCAGAGGGATATAGAAAGTTTAAACAGCCAGAGGAGTAACGACGTACACCGTATGAACTTGCATAAGAAGCAGAGAACCAGAATAAGCAGAAAAATTGGGTCCATTTGAATGTCGAACAAATAACAGAATACAGCAATATGCTAGAATTGTGGTATCCTTAAGATCTTGACCAAAAGGTCCATAACCAGCTAATTTCAGCATTATGTGAACACCCGAATCATTAACCTCTTATAGAATTATGTCAGTGTCATTTTTAAAAAAACATCAGCGCCATCTTTTCTCTATTAATTGTGACATGGTGAAGACAACGTTCTGGAAACAACGTTTCCAAGCGTTGGAATAATTGTATTCATTTTCCTGACTTCTCCATTGATTCCTGTCAACGATGGTGATTAACTGATATAGTTTACTGGTGCACGATCATTCACAAAACTTTAATTAATCAGAGGCTCAGAGTGAGTTTCGCAACCGTATAGGCCTATCATATAGGCTTATAGCTATTATTGTGGTTACTGGTTAGCGTATTAGACTGTCATCCATGAGGTCGGGAATTCAAGTCCCCGACAGGGCAGGAATCTGTGTCGAGTTCCCTGTGCCACTGGCGACCCAAATCCACTCGGCTATGGTGAGAACAATGTCGGTGGGAGGATGAGACGGTTAGGGAGAGAATTTGTCACCAGCCCTAGTATGCTGAGGCTAGGAAAATAAAGTAGCTCACACTTCATACCCATGTTTGCCTCTCAGGCAAACATATAAATAAGCATATTAATAAATATATATAAACATAAATACCTATAAATAAATATAAATAAACATGTAAATAAATATAAATGAACGTATATATAAATATATAGCCTAAAGGGCCACTCTATCCTTCTAAGTATAATACCGACAGCAATTGAAGTTTTCACATAAGATTACTGCACCCGTTGCTATTTATCTTTATAGTCACCAATCGTTTGATGTCACAATCCAGGAATATGATGTCATCGCAATTATCCTTTTCTCTCTTGACAGTTTTGGCTCATTCAATTAATTTCTGTCGATGACTGAAGACGACGAAGACAACAAAGGCGACGATAAACGTCAAAAAATACGACAAAAATATGCAAAATTTGACGAAAGACGACAAAAGATGTTGGAGAAGTTGCCTAACGGATTCGACCATCGAAGTGAACAAGAAATAACTCATTAATCTGTCAGTAAGTAAAGAAATATGGCAAAACAGGAAATCACAGGCTGTCTATAGAGTTAGGTGATTCAAGTGGGAAGTGAGTATGGAAGTAATTGTGCAAAGATGTAGGCTATTGCATACAGGTTAGAAAGTTTTATGGAGTGCGTAATCTTCAATTTACTGCATCCATTCATGGTTTTGATCCGTTTGATATTTATATAGCGCGCTTCAGAATTACCATTCAGGGCCGTTCTATATAAAACAGTGAGACAGAAGAATGTCACAATCCAGGAATATTGCCTTCTAGATAGATCAACAGACGAGTTGACGACAGATAGAGAAACAGAATCACAAGCAGACAGTCGATGCATAAACAGATGGAAGCAGACATTTAGGGCCTATGGCCCTACATGTAGTTGGCGGGACTCTTCTGTTGTCTGCGCGTCTGTCCATTGCCTTCTAGATGTCTAGAAGGCAATGGTCTGTCTCTAGTCGACTTCTGGTCATGTGTGCAAAGAGCGCAGCAAGCATTATGACGTCATTTCCTCAGAGGTCTAATTTGACGTCATATAATTATAAAAAATGATGGACAATGGCATCAAGTAAGCTATTAACTCATTGGTTATATTTATTTAAATAATTTCAATGTCTTTATGTTTGGAAAGATATCAACATTGTTATTAAGTTAATGTTGCACCATATTTATTCGTAGCAATATTCTGATACGCTATTTTTAAAGTTCCGTTCTCCGTCTATGTAGTTTCCAGGACTCAGGGCAGCTGTTGTGTTGTGACGGCTTTCCGGTCTCCAGTGGTTTATGTCTCAAGATGAGTTCAGTTCACACTGCAAGACTCCTGAAGAAAGGAAGCCTTAAGACCTACTGCAGTCTCTGTTTTCTGGCCAAAGGCTGGTTCGTACAGGTAAGACCTACGCTGCTGGTGTAGGGCAGGTAGTGAAATTCATCAACGCATAATTATATAATACTCGATGATACGCAGTCTACGCTTAGTGTTCCATGTCTTATTTTAGTTTGAGACCTGTCCAAACTTCTGCCTAAAACTTACTCTCACTTCAACTCCCATTCCACCTCTGCTATAATAGTGACACTGACCGTACACAAGGAAGAGAAGAGCGCGAGTAAGAGGACTAGCCATCTACCGTCAATGCCAACCCTATAAAGGAAGATGCTAACACCTCATACCCATAACTACAATTAAAGTTAGCATAAGGAACTGATCTATTCTTCCTTTTCCTTTTCTACTTCTTCTTCTTCTTCTTCTTCTTCTTCTCCTCCTCCTCTTCTTCTTCCTCCTCCTCCTCATATTTCTCTTGTTGCACGAGTCCTGACTATATCACCTCAATACTTAAGTGCGTTTTCAGACATTTCGACAATGTTTGCTGAACTGTGCTAAATGCAGCAGAACATGAGAAGACACGATGCTGGTTAACTATAGACTAGAACATTGAGCTTCCACATCTTATACAGCGGGAGAAGATTTGAGACATGAGAAGACACGATGCTGGTTAACTACAGAATAGAACATTGAGCTTCCACATGTATGGCCGTACGGTACCGACCGTGCAATAGGGCATATATAAGTAAGATACTCTAGTAGGTCTATACGCTATTCTTTCCGGTAAGGATAGGCAACTACATAATTATCTATCATATCGTGTAATAATTACATTTGTTGCTATACTGTGCTTCTATAGGGACAAGTGTGTGGTTGGCAGCGATGAGATGGATTGTGATGAGATGGATTGTGATGAGATGGATTCTGATGAGAGGATTGTGATGAGATGGATTGTGATGAGATGGATTCTGATGAGAGGATTGTGATGAGATGGATTGTGATGAGATGGATTGTGATTAGATGGATTGTGATGAGATGGATTGTGATTATATAAATTGTGATTAGGTGGATTGTGATTAGATGGATTTTGATGAGATGGATTGTGATGAGATGGATTGTGATGAGATGAATTGTGATGAGATGGATTGTGATTAGATGGATTGTGATTAGATGGATTGTGATGAGATGGATTGTTATGAGATGGATTGTTATGAGAGGGATTGTGATTATATGGATTGTGATTAGGTGGATTGTGATGAGATGGATTGTGATGAGATGGATTGTGATGAGATGAATTGTGATTAGATGGATTGTGATGAGATGGATTGTGATTAGATTGATTGTGATGAGATGGATTGTGATGGGAGGGATGTGATGTTTGGTGTTCGGCTATGTGTATTTGTTTATTGTTGTTAGTAGTAGTCCTGCTGAGCCCCTGGAGTGGCTTAAAATCCCGTAAGCTCAAGAAGGCAGGGAGCCTCTGGAGTGAGAAGACACGATGCTGGTTAACTATACACTAGAACATTGAGCTTCCACATCTTATACAGCGGGAGAAGATTTGAGACATGCTTAAAAATGCTTAAAATCCCGTAAGCTCAGTTTGTCGTAGTTCTGTTGTTTATTGGGTCGATTTCCTGTAATGAGCCGAGGGATGAGGAGGAGGAGGAGGATAGAAGACAAAATTAGAAGGAAGGAAGGAAGAAGAAGTGGTGGAGGTGCAATCGAGATGGACGTGGAAATACTTCGCTGCAGTTGATCTTCCCGAAATGCATCGATGAACATTTCCGAAAGACCGAAAACTGACTCAATCGTCAGCTGTTTTCGACGATTAGTCTACGCTTGGATAGAGTTCCTAGAACAGTTGTGTGAACGTTGCTGGTAATAGGCCTAATTGCTCGTTAAGAAGTGACGAAATGTCAGTGTGATGAACTTAATTGATATGAACTTATGAAGCTACATTTCAGAATTATCTACTGGCCCATTCTTTATTGAATAGCAGAATAGGCCTATCTCATGATTAAAACATTCATGTTTTGCGATGTTTCGGTGTTTGTTCGAGCTTTTGGCGAAAAGTTCAATTGCAGTCATGAAGTTGGCCTACTGTTAGGCCCTATTTGGTGTTGACATCGGTGTTTATTTGGGTGGTGGTTTACGGGTGCACTCCCGAAATTAAGGCATTGCCATTAATAAACACTAAACATAATTATGTTAAGTGTTTATTAATGACAATGCATTAATTTCGGGGTTGCTATATTATTATAGAAAGCCAAGTCCTGCGACCATGTGCAGTAGAACTCCCAAACCCAAACCCCCACTATTTATTTTTGTGGTAAGGTCCCTTAGTATGGGAAACTTTGGACTTTTGTTTTATTACATGGTAGGCATAAATTGACCGTAAAACTATAGAATGGCCTTGATATATTATATTTGTCGTGCTTGACTAACATTGCACCAAAAAATAACAAAACGTTTTGACTTGTAGGCTTAGCCTAGCCCGTAAACTTCAAACCTCTAAAGTGCCACTCGATAGCTAAGCGCAGGGCACCATCTCATCAGCTTATTCACGGGCGTCGCATCCATAGGGTAGTCAAAATGAGCTTTGAGTTCGATTGCCAGAGTAGCTTCTAAGGCGGGTCTCGTTTAGATTTAAGCGGCACATATTCACATATTATATAACGCTCAAGGGCTATAGGTGGGTGGATTCCGGTTCTATTAGCGTTATAGTGTGTAGAGTGGGGGTAGGTTGAAGGTTTCGTTATAAAAACTTTTTTCAGTTTATGCTATTTTGCCTGTTTGCCTGCCAATTGGAAATTTCATGTACCATGGACCTTCGTTGTTTAATCGAAGTTCACAATACGTTGTGAACCACAACTAGCACCATTAGCTGCCACCTGGCGAATTGATTTGACGTTTTTATTTACTATTTGTAAATCCACTTTTAACAATTTCCTGTTTACAATTTTAACAATTTCCTGTGCATAGCTTTAAATGATCTAAAATTCAATTCTATGTGCTTTGTTTTGATTCTGGTTAAAATCAAAATTAATTCGCTTGAAATAATTATTTTGGTATGTACGTATTATCATGATGTTTGATTTTATTTTCTATAGTATGTGCAAAAGTTTATGTTTGCTTGAATACCAAATTGCAGTTGCAATATACACTTTTTATATACATCATACGCTATTAAATAGGTAGAGTTGTACCGCGAACCTATCGATAAATACCTGATAGTGCCCTATTAAACTAATCCATTCTGTGTGATACAGTAATCTTCATTTCTTGTGCAAAACACGAGGGAAACTAAAATGGTGCTTTTAAATAGGATATACGTCACTACCATATATGTATTATCATGCTGTATTAGTAGACCTACATGTACATGCATGGTGACAATCGTCGACTACCCAATTAGTTAGACCTACAGTAATTAATACATGAGAATTTTGCGCCATTAAAATCCGATTATTAAGGTGCAGAGGAGCTCCATACATCCAGTCTAATCATCATTGGCACGAGAGAGTACACAATTTTAAGGTAGCTTTTGTTACATTGCTAATTGGGCATATGGTGATTTTTACTGTAGTTCTTGAAATGGATAAATTCAATTATCAGCTGAATCACTACTATTAAAGTGCTAACTAACATTGTATTGTTATAGAAGTGTCAACTTGTGCAATACAAGTATGTCGATTGTATGTCTTTTAACGCGCTGATAGACTGAGGTGGGATAGGGGTAAGTATCATATCTGTTATATAATATAGGGGTGGGGGTCACAGCTGCTGTTATATAACGTTATTATGGGTAGGGGTGGGCCAAAAAATTGGGATTTTATGCGTTATATAATATGCGAACGGCCCCTAAGACGTAGGGTCCGATTTGTCACAAAATATGCAGAGGGTCAGAAATATCATGTAGGCCTAGGCCTAAGCCTAAAAATTGAAACAATTGCTAAGCCGCGACTATATTTGTTTCGCGATTATTTCCATGCAGGATGCAATTTACAGGAGTTTGCAAATAATTATGATGTTTTGATTCAGACACAGAGAGCAGATACAATAGCCATTTTTTTAAGTTTATGTTTTTTAACGAAGGTAATGAACTTTCATAATACGTCAAATCTTAGCGTCTTTAAAAGAACGCTGTTCACGATGTACAAGATTCATCTTAATTTTGAATAGCCTCTCGACTCAATGCGAGAGTGTCACGTAGTCTCTGATAAAGTAACTCCGTCACTGAAGAATTTCCTAGTTAATACCTACGACAAGTCCTTGTGCCTACGATTACTGATTGCGCACTTGAGGTGCAGTTTTGGCAGTATTGCACGCCACAAGCGCACTTTATTAATTCTTATGTATAATTCTATTTAGCTTACTCACTTACATAATCAGACTGCGGAATCAGCCAACTTTTGACTGATCAGTGATTAGGTAGCGATATTATGAGCATTACTACACAGCGGTGAAGCTTGATCATTTATTGTTATTTTTAAAGAATTTATTATTTAGCGCTATTGTTAACTGATGTGCTACGAACAAGATTAAACTCCGATAAAGTTTTAAGACTCACATATTAAGTATGTTGTGCAATATTTTAAGAAGCAACATGTTTATTTACACCGTACCAAAATCGTTTTGCAATAACATGTTTTGATTACACCGTACCAAAATCGTTTTGCAATTATGTATTAATAGCAAACATGTTTGCTTTATTTATTTGTTATTGGACTGGCGACAATGTGTCTAGATTTCAGAATGGTGATTGTCAAAGACAGAACAAAAATTTCTTTTCTGGCTTCCTGAAGGGCCGTCCATAAGTGACGCCCACAGCATGATTACGAGTACAGTATGAACCGATGATGACAAGTTATTACAGAAGCGGATTTAGCTGTACGGTAGTCATGCAAGGCCATCATGTCCTACAACTAATTTAACTTAACTAGCGTCACCCCCAAGCAGATGGAAGGACTATTCAACCTTGGGGCTGTGGAAATCAAACTCACTTTATCTGCTCTGCTTGAGTGTGTTACCCATTACTCTATGAGCCCCTCATAGGCAACATGAGGCTTGGTTAGGGTCATGGTCGGTGTCTTGGGGTCGGGTAGGGTAAGGTTAGTGTCACCATTAGAATATTCTTGTATTTGGATAAATTTCAATGTGCGTTGGAATAATGAATCTTCGGCCACAGAAGTAAGAAAATGGAGTAAAATTAGGAATTCAGAAGCTTGCACTACATAAGTAATTTCTTTGTGTGTCAGAATCATCGGCCGCAAAAATTGCACCGCGCGTATTATTGTTGCTGGTGATTCGAACACTTTGTATTTATACTGGTTATAACTGTTCTGTTATTTAGAAACCATTTGATGTCAGGCTGCAAGATTGTTCACAGTTTTATTTAGGCACTCAATTATCAACTTCACACAGGTCATATTCATTGTCATTATCATCTGTTTGTGATGCCTGCCAATTAAAAGTGATGGATACGAATAAATCATCTCTTTGATCATTTGCTAAGTCCATTGCTTATGTCAGATTTAGTCGTGATTTTTTTATTTTTAGAGAATGGTGGAACCTGCATTAGACTACAGTAATAAATTGATACTGGCTCCTATGGTGCGCATTAGCATGCTTCCTATGAGGCTGTTAGCACTTGATTATGGAGCTGATATTGTCTACTGTGAAGTAAGTATCAACACAGCAGTTTTATTACTGTGTGAATGCTGTATGTATGTATAGAACTATATAGCCATTTATATAGCACCTTATAAGAACCTGAGGTAGGCACTGTATTTCCAGTATCATCTGGTTGCACAGTGGCAAGGTACTTATGCAATTTCCTTAGCATCTGAGATTGAAACTTGGTTTGTAATACGGTGTCTCAAAAACAGCAATTTTCACAAGTTTTAGATTTTGGGACTTTGACTTCTGACCTGTAAAGTACTGCTAATTGTCTTACATTATTCGTTACCTGCAATTCTTCAACCATTGTTTGTTATATTGCTACCTGTTATTTGTTACCAGTTATATGTTAACTATTATTTGGTATAAATTTGTCTACAAGAATTTCTTGGCTGGACTCTATGTTTGTGACTGGACCAGGGCCGTGCTGAGGGCGGGTCCGTGGCACCGGGTGCAAATATGGAAGGGGCGCAAATTTTAGTATGGAATAACTTTTATTATTCCATAAATTCATTCTTTCTTGAAATATGGCACTATTTTCATTCACCAATAAAAACTAAAGTTACAGTTAAAAAGTGCAACTAAGAAAGTGTTTTGGTGGAAGTTACACCAGTTAAATCATTTCTTGTGTATTAATAAATTATATATTATATTCGAAATACAAAATGCACAGGGCGCAATTAGAGCTAAATACGGCCCTGGACTGGACAAGTTACTTATTAAACAAACCTTGGTGACTCTTAATTATGACCATCTATTGTATTGAGATAAAGCTAAAGACCTACTCTTGTGTTGCATAATTTCTGCAGGAGATTGTCGATTACAAAATGCTGCAGTGTAAACGTGTGAAGAATGGTAAGTTCTTTCTTTACAACCTAAACTTTGCTTGGACAAGTCTTCTGGAGCATATATGTCTGTGCAAATTTGCTTTATGAATCCGTGGTTACAGTCGTGGAACACATTTCCGATACTCGCTCAGTCAAGCCAGACATTTATTGAGATGAACGATATTTCTGGAAATTTGCAGAAACTCTCTTGTCCTTGCTGAGTGGGTTCTGGAATTGTTTGATGTCGTGTAAATTATAGATTTCGTATTCAAAAAAACATAGACGTGCCAGTTTCGTAGCGATGTGTTCCAGTAGTACATATAAGCTTGGGAAACATACTTTAATTCATATATGACTGAAATATTAAGCATTTGTTTACTCACTATTGTTCAAAGTTTTTCAGTTGTGTTTGTATTAGCGCATTGTTACGGTGTTTTCTTCGCGACTTTGTTACAGATATCTTGGGAACGGTTGATTATGTGTGGAACGATGGAACGGTTGTCTTTCGTACATGTCCTCAAGAGCAAGGAAAAGTTGTCTTTCAAATTGTGAGTATCAAATTTCTTTTTCTTCTAATTCTTCCTGATTTCAAATCATGGCCATGATAAACCATATTTGTTTTTCAAAAAAAAGGTGTTTAAGGGATACGTGTTTGGTTGGTCCCCACTGGCGTTTCCAACAGTTTGCAATCGGGCCAAGTAATCTAGCACATGCTTTGCTTCGATGACCTTCTTTTGACAGTCTGTGGGTTTTTTAAATTTCTGATCAGCACAATTTTTATGATGCGATTTTGTCCTGTCTTAAGAAATTTTATGACCATATTTTAATTTTCCATCTTGCTTACTAATTTCATAGGAATTTTAATTCCCCAGATTTTTTATTTCCTATTTGTTATTGGCAACTTTACCCAATCAAGTTGGGGAAATTGAGTGTTATATTTGAATTCCTGATGGAGCAGGACCAGATGATTTACTGCCCCTCTGGATCTTTCTTCACTTGTGTGGAATGTTGAATTGTTTAAGTTCAGATATTAAATTTCTGATGCATCATGTATAATTGATAATACTGCCTTAAATGCATGATGTTAAAAGTAAGTTTCCATTTATTTTTCCATTTTAGGGTACATCGGATGCCAGCAGAGCGCTTCAGGTGGCCAAAATGGTGTAAGTATTAAGTTAAATGTCATTTAGTGGATATTTTACACTTTGTCTTTTTAGATTGATATACTCTATTGGTACCTCAGACGGCTTCTGCTCAATAACGTGCTATAAAGGCATTTGTTGGCCCTTTGCTTTGGAATGATATTCCCTCTCTGACTTGCTCTTTGATTTTATCTGGGGTGCTTCTGTTTCTGCCTGTGTTCTTAAGACTTTTCCTATCACACGGGGATTTTGCTCTGATTCGGATGTCCTGGGAGAGGTGCTATAGAAATGTGTAAATTCAATACAATGCTTTGATGATGAACTGCATTGCTTTTCCAGTTGCTTTTAGTACACTCTTATCATTACAGTGCTAAAGCTAAACTTTCTGAAGTGAGAGATTTAGAGGAATGTTTAGTTCTTTAGTGATGAGTGTCTACAAAAGTGACTGAGAAACAAGTGCAGCTCATCGTAAAAGTGTTAAGATGATAGAAGGTCTACAGCTTGAGCTAATACTTAATTCCTTAGTTTAAGTATTTTACCACTGAACATATTTGCCTGCAATCCTGTCGTCTATGAACCTATGGCAGAAATATGTATATTATTTAAGTACTTTACAATGAATAAAGGTAGACAGATTATACAGTTTATGTTAGTAGATTTATTATTATTGTTTTTATTTGTGATATGTCCATATTTCCATTAATTGCAGTACCACACAAAATTATATGCAGTGAAAATGTATCAATAATTGATGGCTGCAGTGATGTATGTTTGTGCGATTTTGTTACCCTTTGCTGGTAGGGGTGGTTTGAGTCCTCTTACTAGTATGTAGTTTATGTTCCACTGATTGACCTCAGCATTACAAGATGTTTTGTTGTATTAATGTTGTAAACCTGTTTAAGTGAGTAGTAATGGTCTTTGTAGGATGGTAATGCTACTGATATAAACATAGGACTGTTTGAGATTCGAATAAATGTCATTTTGTTTCTCTTCAGAGAGAACGATGTTGCTGGAATTGATGTGAACATGGGTTGTCCAAAGGAATTCTCAATCAAGGTCAGAATATTTTGCGTTGCAGAGCAAAATAGGTCTCTGTTTTTAGCGATATATTCCAATCTTCTGCATTCTGCTGAAGTACTGTGACATCGAAGCAGAAGAAGTATCAATGGGAAAGATTGCTATGTTCCTATCTGCTGCTGGAGAGTACTTATCATTGTTTTCATCAAGTCTCTGTTGTTCAACGACTTTAATAGTTAATTGGGTGGCAACTTTAAAAGATTCTGAACAGATGCTATGCATGTATGCTTTTAGGTGCCGCTGCTGTTATGAAGGTTATAACATAAATAACTCACATGTATTGTATCTAACACATGTGGCTCGCTTATATGCGGTATGAAGGCTGATTCTAAGTAAATAAGTAAGTATATTCTTTAATCAGACATCTGCAAATGCATGACATGTACAGAGAAAAATTTTTATGGAGAACACATGTGTTTATTGACTGTCTCATTGACTCTTGGACAGATTTTAGGTGTAAAAAATATTTTAAAATTGCTTTTTGACCATCTTAGGATGACTCAGGTAGGCAATCATCTAGCTCAATAATACTGTACGCACCTTCTAAACGTCTCATGCAAATGCTGCTATGTCGACCTAAGATAAACACAAATTAGCAATGGTTTAACAGTTTGAAGTTCACTATTTCGTGCATGATGTATATTCAATTTATGACTATTCTTTATTTTGTGAATTACGCATGATAGACGTTTTTGTTTTTTAGGGTGGAATGGGTGCCGCTCTGATGACACATCCAGAGAAGGTTTCAGATGTATGTCAGTTGAATCTGCTTCTTAGACATCTATTGTACTCTATGTGTATGTATTTGAGCTGTTATGTAGAGCTGCTTTTTGGGGACCTCTCAAGAATGGTGCAAGAGGTGTCATGATTCGCTTGTCTTTTGCCTGTTTCCATGAACTGTTTGCCATCAGTGGGTTAATATCGTTAATAGCGACAGATCATGCAGAAATATTACAGAGATAGTTGATTTTATTAATCGATTGATTGATTGATTGATTGATTGATTGATTGATTGATTGAGATAGTGCAGTGTTAGATGTATTCAGGTATTTGAGCTTTTATATAGCCCTCCTATATGCTTCTATGATATATTTTATTTTTTATTGTATAATATTGTAGGTGCACCAGTGCAGAAAGATATTTATATGGCACTACTATTAAAATGAGTACAGACAGAATAGGAATGCATAAATTGCAGGTGTAGATGTTATTAAAGGTACTGGCCATTGATGATTTAGTTGCTGTAGATTGCAATATGAAAGTTAATTTAGATTGTTTAAGGAGCAATATGAATAGATGGGGTCAATGGTTAAGATGATAATGTGAATTAACTATCATTTAATGTCTTTTCCAGATCCTACAAACTTTAGTCAACGGTCTTTCAAAGCCAGTAACCTGTAAAATCAGAATCATGCCAACGGTAATTGTTGATCAATTTTTTTTGTCAAGCCGCATTGATTTCTTAGTATGATGATAATTTATATTGTACGTAAATATGTACGTAAATATGTTTCAGAACACTTGTATAGGTCCATATTAATAACTAAAAAGGACACTGTTTCGTTCTCCAAGCTTAGAGATTGGTCTTGCCCTTGTCACTTGTGGTCAATCTCAAACGTTGAAGACGTGTAGCAATGGGTCATTCTCTAGTTTGGTTTCGAGCCTCGTCTGGGAGCATGGCTGTCGTTCACAACTTGAGATTCATTGACGTTGGTCATACAACAAATGAGATGCTGTTTTAATAAAAATGTCAGAAAATCATTACACAGCACATAATTATATGCCAGATATAATAATTAGAATCCAGCTAGAACTAGGGCTGTACAGATTAATCGACCGGCCAAATCGGTCTGATTATAGAGATATCGGCAAGATAATCGGCGCCGATATTAAAAATTATTTTTTTGATTTTATAATATTATTTTCAGTCTATAAAAGCAAAATGACAACAACACCACTGGGTCTGTGAAGGACGGCATTTCGTTCCGTTCCCATATCGTGTCGTCGAGTCAATGGCTTCTTCAAACCATTGGTGAGACCACCCAGTGTGCTAGTATAAACCGTGAGAACGTGTCAACATAGGTCTTGTGCTGAGTGAGTCATAGTGCCTGCTTATCAGCCAAGGAATGGCTGGCCAATTCAAGCCAAGGAACTGCTGACCAATTCAACAGAGCAACCGATGAATATACATCGTGGAGGCATGCCTAATGAATACATGTAGCTGCCAATCGCCTGAGAGGCTGAGACTAGTTGGGTGACTGTGAATAGGCCAGCCGTTCCTTGGCCTTTAATTGCCCTGGGCACAGTTCGACTGTGGGCGGTGTGTCTAATCTGTATTGCCTGCCTAGGATTAGTCCCCAACTACATGCATATGGAGCTAGTGTTTTGCTTGTATCACAACAATAGGCAGTAGCAGTAGGTCTATCTTTTGGAACCGGACATCTTGGGAAAAAAAATTAAATAATCGGCTAAATAATCGAGTATCGGCAAATGAATAATCAGCAATAATCGGTATCATCATAATCGGCAATAAGTGATATCGGTACAGCTCTAGCTAGAACATCCCTTTCATTTATATTAGGGAAGACGATCTGATTTGTTCATGGATGGTAACCCTGTGATCCTTAGAGCCTTGTGCTTATGGATACGCACTGTAGTGTCTAATTGGTCATGGCTAAGTAAGGCTATTAATATGCAATCATTCTTTTTCATTTTTTTCACAGATCCTCACGTGTACGTACAGATATTGTTTAAGCAGAGTTCAAGTGAAATTGTGTTTGTAACAAAACATGAATTGTGTAACTTCAATAAGTGCACCAATGACTGAATTACTTGGCATTTGTTGGCGTTAGGTTGAGGAAACGATCAATTTAGTGAAGCTGATCGAAACGACAGGAGTGAAGGCGATTGCAGTTCATGGACGAATGCGAGAGGAACGACCGAATCACGCCAACCATAGCGACGTCATTGCTGCCGTGGCAAAGAGTGCCTTCATTCCAATCATTGCCAAGTGAGTGTTTGTGTGGCAATCTGGAACCCTTTATTTAGTTTCACAGGAGCGCGTGGAACCACTCGATGATGTCATCAGGAATTATTTTAAATATGTTGGCTGTTATTTCTTGTTCTTTCCTGTCAAATTTCTACAGATATTCTTTCTGGTTGTCAATCGCTGTAGAGATGTTATTTGCACCCAATAAGTAGCCCACGACTTGATACTATGATGTTGTATAAAGTGCTGTTATTATGTTGTGAAGCAATAATAAATTATGGTAAGGAAATATTTTCATGTGGTTTGAGCTGTTGCCTTGTAGTGTGTATAATATATTTTTTATATATTTGTTTAATGTGTCTAAATGTCAGACTGCAGTCAGTTACAAATGTGTGAATGAGAAAATATAATGTCATCATTGAGACAAAATCTTAGGAATGTGATTGGCATCTTTCTCCATGGGCGTTATGTTAAGCTATTGTGGGTCATATAAACTGGTGGAAAGAGGGGTCATAATACATGATTGCCATTATCTGAAAAAGCATGCAGAAGGCCAGGGGTGTCTATCCCCCTAAGTCATTGGAACTACTTCCCTTACTTTTACTGACTTATATTATTCAAGGATGAACGATAGATTGAACCAAGTTAATGGCTCACACACTTACACTTTAGAATAGAACAGAATGGCTCAACTCCAAATAAAATATTTTTAATGGTATAATAATACTATAGAAAATTAACTTCCCCTAATTTCACAATAAGATCTCCCCCCTTACTTTTTGGATGGAGCATTTACTCCAAGGTTTCTCTGGCGTAGATGCCCCTGCAGAAAGCATAGAAGTGTTGCCAAGTGTGTGGGTTCAAATCTCCCCTTGGGGAGTTGCTGTTCAAGGGCCTTCAGTATGTCCTGTCTGCTTAATTAATTCCTCAGTGCCATTGATTGTTATATTGTGATTGGATAATGTCACATAGAAGGAGAGGAGACCATGGTATGAAGTATTAGCGACTTCATTTTCTTAGCCTTAGCGTATGAGCACAGGTGGCCGCTACTCTCCCTCGAAGTCTCACCTTCCCACCGACTGTGTGTAACTTTGAATTTTAATTACTTTTGTTTCTCTTTACAGCCCAGCTAACATATACACGTCTTTTGTTGGTGTGTTAGAGGAATTTCCAGTTACCGAATTACATGTACTCATTTTAGCTGAATTGACTAAGGGTGTGCGGTTGGAACAGAAATATTAAAAAAAATTTTGCCCTGACTTGAATTTAAACCTCAACCTCTCAATTGACAGTCAACCCTACCTATGGCACAACCAGTACAGAAATAACTAACTAGAAATATATTAAATCTGTGCAGTACTGTTTAACGTGGCTATTTGAGCATGATCTAGTTACTGAGAATAATTGTTGTCGCTGAGATGAGTCTGGGTGTGGATATCATGCAAGCTTTCGATAGAGACCACAACTACAGTTGTCAGAAGTAGGACAGCCTTGTCCATTGCAGTCTCTGACAGTATGTATTGTCACTTGGTTCTCAATGCCTGTGCAGTAAATCTGTCCTCGCTTTCATTTCGTAACTTTTGACAGTTAATTCTTTCTTCAGCTCTCAATCTACTCTCCTGTACTGAATTACTGTTAGTTTCTTCGTTTATGTTAACAGCGGTGGTTCTTCGGATATGAACTGTTACACAGATGTTGAACGGTTTCGACTTGAGACTGGTGCCACGTCTGTCATGATTGCTCGTGCGGCAATGTGGAACCCATCTATATTTTCACAGAAGAACATCGAACCTCTCGATGATGTCATCAGGAATTATTTGAAATATGTGAGCTGTTATTTCTTGTTCTTTCCAATCAAAATCAAATATTCTTTCTGGTTGTTTTTTTATGTAGTTATGTTTTTTTCTGTCAAGCGCCCACTGAGTTGCTTGCGACTTGTATTAAATACTGTGAAGAAGAACACTGAAGGTACTATAAATAAATACATTAATTTATTTAATACTAACTGGGGCACCCGGCATTCACCCGGGTAAAGACAGGTTTTTGGCCCTGGAGAGGAGGAAGACAGCGGTGGCAGGGTTCACTAACCCCTCTACTGGTGGTCCGAGGTGTTCCCCGAGCGAACGGCGAATGTTTCGAGTGAATAGCTGTAAAAGTGTGCAAATGAATAAACGGAGAGACAGATACACACAGAATCTAGATATACGTGTAAATAAATAGGGTTTATATATATTGTGTATACTCTCAATACTCCTCTAACAGTATGATAATACTTTGTGAAATAACTTACTCACCCGGTTGGTATGCATAATGTTTCTAATGAATGTAATGTAATGTAAATCCTTGAAAATTTCTCAGAGCTCACAAAAGCCATGTCAGGGAGACCAGATTATTCACTGGCGCTATACCAAATCAAGTCCGCAATAGCCAATCCTCTCGTTTCTTTTCGGTGCCAGGTCGAAATCCGGGGAGTCAAGTCGAGGAACTTTGAAACAACACTATTGCGTACAAAGTACACGTGACCGACCGACTTTGCAAATAACCTGTACGATATCTCGACACGATCCTGGCAACTAAGAAGGAAACTTTGCTTTTATGGTTGTGTGAGAGGTGTGCCGTAGGTTTTTGGCCCTAGAGACCTAGAAGAGGGAGGCTGTGGGGTTCAGCAATCCCTCGACTGCGTGCCCCAGGTGTTCCCCGAGCAAATGGCAATGGTTTCGAGTCAATAGCTGTGAAATTGCTGCCGGACAGAGGGACACACATAAAGTCATCTTTATGTATAAGATCTTTAACATTGGCATCTATTAACGTTAATTGTTTAGTGCCTCTTTGTGTTAATGTATTTAGTTCCTGTATGCAACCAGGCTGTACATACACATTTTCCAGTTTGCTGTTTACAGTTCGATATAGTTAACTACAACCAAGGAAACTCTACTGCTCTCATGTTATGTTGCCTTAAATTTACTTATACATATCGTTACTTGTTTGAGTGGTTCATTTGTGTTGCATTTTAGGCTGTTCAGTTTGATAGTCCGTTGCCTGGCACCAAGTATTGTGTCCAGCAGATGCTGCACGAGGAGCTCGACCTGCAGAGAGGCCGAGCACTGCTTTCGGCTGCTTCAGTCAGAGACATCTGGTGAGGAGAACTTAGCTTCACTGGATGGATGCATTGGTTGTTGGTGTAAATGGATATGGGGAAAATCGTATCTATCAGAGGCCGTTTCATAACAGGCATCATCTCAGCATTCATTCATTCATTCATTCATTGAAAGGACTTGCATAGCAACCCCTCCCAGAAACCTACTCAGAGGCATTCCAAGCCCAATATAGAAGCTTTCAGTTGCATGCAAGATGTATATGCAGAGTCCATAGTTGAAAGAACTCATAGATCTGAAGGGAGATTATTCTCCAATGTTCAGCCCAATCACTGAAGAGGAAGAACGTTGTATCTTCTTCGAAGTGCACACAAAGCAAACAGCAAGTTCACCTCAGGATGCAGAGCGAAGATTCCCATGGCGAGCCAAACCTGCAGTGGGGCAGCAAACTCCTGCAAGTGGGCAGAGGCATTCCCTAACTGGCACTGCCTGACCCAGGCCAAATTGGTAGAATATTGTTTTCTCACATTTGTTATAATTTATTATAATATTATCTGAAACTCGATTGAATCAGACTATGGTACTAAACAATTAACATATTGTAATGGTTTGCGGTGTGACATTCCATGTTTATCAATAAACGGATATTTATATATGTAATTGTTTGTCTCGTTAAACCATAATGTTAATTCGCATTATTACTTCATTTTCCGGGTTATGACAATGATAGGGTTGACGATACATTCTTGGTAATTAATGATGATTGTGCATTTTAAAAGCAATAAAATGAGCACAAGTTTCAGTATTACAATACATATTACATTTACTGTGCAATGCTAAGATCACCTCTGTCTGGTTTTCGTTTGTAGCGCCATCTGGGGATTGGCAGATTATTATGACAGCGTTATATCCAGTCGTGAAATTAAGCGACTTGAGCTAAGAACATCAGAATCACCGTACAAGACACGCGTGGAACCAGATGGGTCGATCATACTAGAGATGGATTGTAAATACGACAGGTGACAAAGAAATGTCCATTATTGATCATTATTGTTATTATTCATTAATTAATTTCGAGAATTTATATAGCACTTCTTCAACTAAAACTACTCAGAGGTGCTCCTCCCAGTCCAGTCATGGCTAAACAGTAATGATTTCAACAGTTTACAAAAGGTAGAAAGATCATTTACGATTATTATGCTCCTTCAAGATTGTCCACTCAGGAGTGCTCCCAGGCCATCCTCGGTCGAACACTAGTCTTAAGGCCAGAGAAGGACTGGGCAGACTGAGCTGTTGGTGTCAGACAAAGTGTCTTAGAGTACCCATTCCAAGGAAGCAGGTTGCTCCAATATACAAGAATATACATTTTTGACTGTATAAGTTATTTTATAGGAATCAATTGAAACCTAGATTATAGACTTATGTTCACTGTACAGAGGCAAGGGCAAAATGTGCAGGACATATTAGCGCCTAACAGGCTGCCATCCTGTTGTAAAATCAACTTTTGCTTAACTTGTTATCATGTGTTCCTACTATTTTATGTAATTATATTACAGTTTACAACTATTTCATGTAACCACATTACAATCTACGACTATTTCATGTAATCATATTACAGTTTACAACTATTTCATGTAGCCACATTACAATCTACGACTATGTCATGTAATCATATTACAGTTTACAACTATTTCATGTAATCATATTACAGTTTACAACTATTTCATGTAATAATATTACAGTTTACAACTATTTCATGTAATCATATTACAATCTGTCAACTTGAATCGAATAAACAAATTTTATTATTATTTTAAGCAAGTTGTATCAACGAGTAATAATAGCAATAGAATTGTTAATTAGATGGTATTTTGTCTTCAGACGAATGTGCAAAAGCGGCCTCAGCCCAAAGTTTGTTCTGCATCAGTGGGCAGTCCAACATAAGTGCGACACTCCTAAATACGAAACAGTAGGTTAAGCATTCTACTTCACTACCTGGTGACTTCATAGCGACTTTTAACTTACATGCTGTTTAGACTGTTGAGTGTTGATGAAAAGTCAAAAACATGTCTGTTCGTAGTCATAATCTCTAAACTTCTAAGACAGGACTCAAATGACAGGCACCTGCTTATTCATGAGCACTGTCAAAAGAGTTGTCCAAAAGTCTGGTTTTCAGTAGGCCAGAGGAGGCAGAGTGGCTGTTAATGACGGGTGTCGTTTAGGCCGAGAATTGGAGTGCAGGGGATCAAGTGAGTTGGGGTAGAAGTTCTTGAACGGGTGATGCTTCTGTTTCGAGTGGAAAGTCTTGGGGTGATGAATAGAAGAGCCTGAGTCAGATGATGGTGGTGAAATGATGGTGAAGAAACCGAAATAACATGGAATTCAGAGGCAGATCGTTCCAGAGACATGGTGCGGTGTTGGTGCAAACCAGGATTTGAAGTCTTGTTTTGAATCCCATTTCTGTAGTTTTCACGATTTTACAACATAGAAAGTGCTATGTCAGAATACTGTTTTGCAATACTTCTAAATCAAGAGTGAATACAAGTAATGATGTATTGTACAGAAAGTTCAGGCTATTACAATTTTTTCCATTCTGATTTTAATTGATGCCTTTGACCAGGGCTATTCGATTAGCGGCCCGTGGGCCAAATCTGGCCCGCGAAGGCCTAACAACTGGCCCGCGGACCTATGCCAAAATTTAAAATTTTTTTTTAAAATCTATGTTTTTGAATTATTATTATTATAATTATAATTATTTGAATTATATTATATATTTAGCAAATGTATCATTTAAAAAAATTTACTGGAGGGTGCTCAGCAGCCCCCTTCCCCAAACCCCTCCTTGAGCCTCTGGCCCCCCACCATCTCCAGATTTCTCTAGTTTGGCCCTTGACTAAATCTAATTGAATAGCCCTGCCTTTGACGATTCATTTGTTAATCCCAATTTACTACTTGCGCCTTTTTTCTGCAAAGGTTTGTCATCCAAATGACCGAATGTTTCAATCAATTCTGACCTTCCAGAACCAGAAGTATGCTTCAACCGTTTGGTAAGTACTGGGCTTCATACTTTCCACAAGTAGTTATACTTGTATTTAGAATTGGTCCTTTTGTGTGTGAGAAGTCTGGCTATAAGTATGTGGTGGTGATTGGTGGATAATCATATAAAAACAAAGGTTTACGAGAGGCGATTGTATTGGGGTAAAGTTCTCAAAATCAGGGCAGTTTTTGGCAATTGCCCTTATGGTCCATAGATGACGTGACTCGCCAGAAGATTTTTCATTGGAGAAGGGATATTTGCCAGCCTTCCATGCACATGCTGTGTGTGGGAGGGGTTAGCAAACATGTACAGGGTGCTCTCATGAAACCAGTATTTTTTTAATTATTGTAGTATTATTAAGAGTACACTGCAGCCTAGTTGTAGTGGTTTATTATAACAGATTCTGACTGAACTTGGTCAGTTATTTTATTCACCTTCACCGTAGTTTCCTTGTTAACGGCCTTGTTTGAACATTGTAATTAACATGGCCTCAAGGCTAGTTTATACAATTTATAATCTTAATCCTACTGCATACATCAACTTGTAACTCTACAATACTAAAACTAATATTCTTTGTCGCCAACTCCAGGGACAAATCTAAGAAATTCTGCGAACAGGCAGCAGCTGATGTCTGCATCCAAATCCTCCAGATGCAGCCGAGAGACGCCTCCCTACCTCCACCCCCAGAGCTACCCTACGTCTCTGATGACGCTGCTCCGGCGAGTAAAAGGTTATGCACAAGCAACAGAACATCAGAGGACATCTGTGAGCGGGAGCATGGATGCAAAGACACCCAAAGAACTCCCATTGGCAATTGCAACAACCTAAAGAACAACGGACATGTCGTGGCTCCATTAGAGAGATGATTAAGTACGTCCATTGACACTAGGAATTATGTGTATATTACCATCATGTGGCATAGATTTGTGTTCATTTTATGACAGGTTATAGAACTGTAGATACTTCTTCAGACAAGATCATTTGCACTGCTGGTCCTGTTCTTTAGGACAGCGATTCGAACCTGTGGTCCGCTAGCCCTCAGTTGTTGGTCCGCAAAGTGAATCAAGAAACAGAAATGTTGAAAAGTCATAGTAAAACACTTAAAGGGGTATCATGTGATAATAATATCTTCGTTTAATTTGAAACTGATAAACCGCAGATGATGACAGGTCATTATTGGAGTTGAATTTAACTGTCGGCTGCCATGCAAGGCGTCGTCATGTTACACATCTGATTTGACCGACGCCACCATCTAGCAAAAAGGACTAGTCAACCTTTGAGGCGACCTGAATCGAACTCGCTTCCTCTGCTCTGCACACGAGTGTCTTACAAATTACTCTGTGGGCCACTCTACTTAACTTCATTTTAGATGACAATATAGTCATTGAATTTTCTAAATACTCACTTAAATCAGTTTTAATACACATTCAAGGTGATTGATAAAGAAAAATAATTGATATATTGGTGATTGGTCCGTCTGCAATGGAAAGATCCTGTCAGACTGAAATGGTTGGGAAGTGCTGCTTGCCTGTACTGGATAACCTATTAAAGATGCTCTTTAAATGTTTAGTATTTTACATTGTGATGAACCTGGACCATGGTCATCTTAGTCATGTTGCATCATGACTAAGGAAACGTAGATAGTCCACTCAAATGTCTGATGTTGCATGACTAAACATATCACAGTTGGTATAAATTTAATGCATCACCATCCAATACAAGTGATGTGTTGTGTCAATATCCGTATTTGCACCTCGATTTAAACCGGCAGTCAATATTTTTACCCTCTGCATAATTAGCTAAGCATCATATAATTTGCAATTCGGCAAGCAGTACTGTAAAAACAAAAACAAGCAGTGCTGCTAAATTTATTTAGACCAGGCAACTTTGTCATAATTACAGCCTAAAAGTTCACTGCTTCATACATTTCCATGGTCCTTTTAGTTAATGCTTGCATTTCTGTGCCAGCTATATAGTTTTATGTATCTGATCGTAGTGGATTATTGATCTGGACCTTAACATGGTCCTTGTTGCCAATTCCTGGAGGTACTGGATCTGTACTTGGGATATGGATGAGAAGACAAAAATAAATTAAAGTCTGAGACCACTTTTGCTACCTTATACCGCAAGTGGATAAGAGTGGTGGAGTCCAACCTGCACTGGACTGCACACAGCCTGGAAACACACAGACTAGACAACAGCATTTTGTGAACATGACAATACTCCAAAAATAGTCATGGGTAAATGTTGATGACAGACTGATAAAACTATTCTTTCTCACAAAACAGGAATGAAAGTAGGACAGAAATACTCTGGAAAATAACAAACCGCACAACTATGACGAATGTGCTAATTTAATAACAGATATATCACTTATGTAAATAAAAGCATGCATGACTAAATAATCAAAAGCATTCTTATAAAATTGGAAACCTTCATAATACAACCTGTTTACTCTCTGCAACAATACATCATATTCTATAACTGAATATAAATCTGTATCTACCAAAAATAAGTTCACCTCCAACTCTAAAGCTTAATTAATCTAAACACTGGAATGAAACTTGACAACCCACAACCCAGGACAAATAAATGGTAACCCTCAACAAATCCACAAATATGAAAACATATCCCAGTCCTAAATTAACCTAGACCTACAAGATTTGATGAGTCCCCCAAATGGCACAGAACAAATACTTCTTCATGCATTGTTACGCTAATAAGCCAAGGATTAAAATTGTGATGAAACTCATGATTTGGCTGAAAAGCAGTATCACAGTATTGCTATTATTTAGAGAACTCTCAATGTCTGTGAGGCATTAAATGTTCCATTTCCTGGCAGTTCCACACAACTGGAAACATGTCCTGCCTCAACGCACAGCATGTGGACGTAGTCTTCACCGAGGTCGGACATCTGCAGGGCCTTTTCCTTCCACGGATTCCAGACGACTAGAAAAAAGAGAATCATCTTGATTTGATGAATAAGCAGCAGAAAGAAAGGTGACTTATCATTGAAACATTAACAATGAGCTACATCAGTTTCCCAGTCACCGTAGTAACAATGGTCACAGCCATTCTTTGGTGTTTCGTGTCAAAAGCGCCTCTGAGGAGTTTCTCCTGAAGTGGTGCCATATAAACTCATGATAGCAAAACATCTCGCCACGTGTTCCTAATCACCACATAATGATGTGTAATTGCTCTGCTTTTTACACCATAGTACACCATATTAACATTGTTATAGATAGATGGTTATTAATTTTTTTTTTAGTGGATATTAATATAAGTTTTTTTTAAATTTTAGATTTAAACTAAAAGCACCCAAGGGAAACAAATAGGTTTCACAATATAAAAATATTCAGCAGTACATTTAACACACTGAAAACATGTCCTCTAGTACCTATTTTCATTATGGCTCCAGAATTTGAACGCAGTAAGCCTTTTCTAATACATATTCCTACAATATGACATTGCATGAATCAGACCTGTGTCAGGTAAGTTAACTTTTTCGATACTGATTGTTTTTCCACCAGTGAGACCAGAAATCTTGTGTTCACTTGGAGTGTTAGGATAAACACTACAATCCACAAACACAGACATCCGTATAGACATTAGCATCTGGTGAACATAATGCACAAGTATTATTTACATATTTTCAAAAGAAATTGTGCAAAATAAATTAATGCAAAAACTTCTGTTTAGACCAAAATTTCTATTGCTTCCTATTGAACACTAACAGCACAAATTCAGTTGCACAACAAACTTCTTTAAATAAATTAACTTAGTGTCTGGCTGAATATTTTATCAAGGTGTGCTATAAAACACACTTAGATGTCGGTATACTAATTTTCAATAGCCTTCCTATAAGGACAATATCCTTCCTATAAGGACATTTTGACTTCTTCTCGAATTCTCAGTTGTAGGTCTGAAAATGTAAAAGGTCCTGGTAATTGTACTTCTGTATATAGGACAACAAACCTACCATGTTTCATATACTTCACAAAACACTGCAAATGCTCATCAGCCCAAGTGGTCTCTCAATTGTTAAGAGTCACCAGAATGCATTCGAGCTTCTCTCTGAAGCGCTTACACATAGAGACCATGAGCAAGTCTTACCCACTAATTGATGTTGGGTCACTAGATAGTGGCACCTAACAATTACATAATAACAACAATAATACTAATAATAAAACTTACGAATCGACAAAGCGGTCAAATTTTACAAGCTCACGATCTTCAGTAAATGTCTCTCCACCTTTAGCCTTCAAAAACAATAACATCACTATCTAAAGTAAGCTAAATGTAAATTAGGAAAGGTAACTTAATGGTACACACAAAAATACATTAAGGTTAAATTAAGGACATGTCTGAACATAGCAATCAAGTTCCACAAGTTGGTGACAATCTGTTGCCCAAGAATGATTAAAATTTAGATAAACACTCAGTAGATGCAGTTGTAGGAACAGTAACCAAATCTATCTGACCTTGAAAATGAGTGGTTCTAGTATAGTATTGTATTTACGAATTTCTAAAGCAACTCACAACGAAACCAAATCACTGCAAATAAGTCTTAAAAGTACTGGAAGAAACAGAAATACCCCTAGTTAAGGTCGTAGAGGGAATATTGTTCCAAAGCAAAGTGCCAGCAGACACTAAAGTGCAGTATTGGGCAGAAGCAGTTACGTCGGTTTAAAGCATCGAGAGGACGACCGTAGGCAGACAAACGAGGGCGACGGATAAGTTCGCAAAGATCTTGACTACCTGAAGTTTCAAAAAAGCCTTTAACTTAGAACAAAACTGACCTTGTCAACATAGCGCAATCCCTTAAGGTTAGAAACCGTGGCCAATGCCACATCTGCTACCCTGAAGTATGTGTGCAAAAGACAGGTAAAGTTCATCGCCGCACTGCCTAAAAAACCAGAACATCTAAATTCAATGCTTTAGCACCTGTAATAATAGCAGTAACATAAAGTAACACTGAACACTAATTATGTACAAGACATTCAGACTTTGATATTTAAAATAGCAGTATGTCAATACTCTGTATATGCATAAGGTATCAGTTTCATTACAATAAAAAAATTTAATTTCTCCACTATGTATATGCATAAATCTGTTTACATATGTAAGTGTTTATGTATAATATATCTATGTATGTGTAATACGTCGTGTATGCATGCAACCACGTAAAAAACTTTACCAACCTTTATTAATGACTCCAAAGGTCATCTTAAGGGAGCGAATCGATAGCGTGACAGTCAGTGACAACTTAAATCTAAAAGCAAATTTATGCAGACATTGTAACAAACACAGTACTTGTTTTGAAGCATTTGAAAGTGGCACTTTACATCACTTATCAGAAACTTAAAGATAAATACCTCATAAGCACGAACCAAACATATAAAGAAGCTTATAAAACAAGAAAACGAATTTAAATAGCAACTTCCATAGCACCAGCGTCTAACTGCACAGGATATAACAGATGGCACCCCAGGAATTCACTCTCAAACGAAATCTCATACACTCAGTCCAGGGTTGGTTTGTCATGAAACCTGCACATACAGATCTACTTCAAAGTCTGATAAAATATATATATATATATATATATATATACATATATATCAGATTCATACAAGATCTGCCCTATTATGAGATCCATTCCATACTATGACTAGTTACATATCTCTTAGACTTAATGCGTAAACATCTCTTCCCACCCTCTCAGATCTGCAGATTGCCTTAATCTCCTTGTTCCTTGGGTAAGGACTGCCAAGGCCCAACTCCATGCCTCATGCCTTGTCATCGTGGATGTTTCTATGTGGGATGACATTCCCTCAAACCATAATTGGGGTCACATTATCATACCTGTGCTGCTTGAAATCTTGCTTATTAACCAGTGGTTGTCATGCCGTGAGTGCCTCTGAATAGCCTGTACTGTAAAACACACCATAAAATTTCTCTGATATGTATTCATAGTTATTCATAAACATACCTGTGGTTATCCCACATCGACCTTGTTTCTGCAGAATCTTCCAGTGAAAAGATTGCAACAAGGTCACCGCTATCATCCTGAAAATATGTTACACTTTTTTTCATTTCTTGTTTTTAATGAAGGTAAAAAAACGTCTCCATTGTTATCTGGTGACGTTTATGGTCCCTTAGGGTATCACAAGTAGTGCAGCTTCCCAGGCTCTAATACCGATTTTCCTACCGTATTAGCACCTGACCGACGAAGAGCACAACCTAAACGTTGCTATTCAATGGTTCTGGAGTATCACATCACTAAGCCATGCAACATATTCACACATGGCATCCACTGACATTTCCATTAAGAAATCTTACTCACACTCTTAGAAGCAGAAGCACAGATGCTTACACTAACACCGAGAGGCAGTCATGGGTTTGAAGTACTGGCGACTTCATTTTCTTAGCCTTGGTTTATGCTCTCCCTTGTGCTGCTCCCACTGGTATCACATTACAAGGTTGAAGAGTGTACCTTTGATGAGTTTTATGGGACTGATGCAATTATGGGCTTTGGGTTAAAGGTTACTCCACTACAGGAGCTGCACGCAAAGAACTACCCAGAGTGTACTGTGCATGATTCAGTTGCCATTCCACTTGCCAATCTACGACCAGTAACAAAATAAATTTGTGTCATATGTCGCTGCTTCTTGCTAATTGTGCTTGTTAGCAGTCTTTGAAGTGTTAAGATACATTACCTTATGCGCACAACACAAAAATAACAACACAAAAACTCTGCGAACCACAACAACAAACATAACAAATCCTATCTAGGGAATCTAGGCCCATCAATTATCTTATGTAATGAAGATAAAACCAATTCAATAAATTGATTTTATTTTTAATTTATCTTCAATTTCCTTCACTGGTTTTATTTTCAATTCCCTTCATTGGTTTTATTTTCAATTACCTTTATTGTTTTTATTTTCAATTCCCTTCATTGGTTTTATTTTCAATTCCCTTCATTGGTTTTATTTTCAATTCCCTTCATTGGTTTTATTTTCAGTTACCTTCATTGGTTTTATTTTCAATTACCTGCTGTGGTTTCTGTTCAATTGACCAGCGGCTTGTACGTGCAAATCCGTGCTGTGGTCCCTGATTCCATGGCCCAAAGTTAGCTGCAAGGTAAAAACAGGATCTCTGGATTCCCAAGTGAGTCAAAAACATTGATTTGCCCACACATTGACAATTAACTAAAACCACTGGCACAATCTGATGCAAACATTTTTACATAATTTATGGCAATTCTAAACTACATTCTTCATTGAAATACTCTAATTTTCACACAATGGGAAACTTGATAATCTGAAATCTTTGACAACCCATTACAATCAATAAATCAATCAAATAAATGTATTTGGCAAATCAACAATTTACAAAGATTCCACAACATAATAGTGACGAGTCTAAGTCTATTTGAAAAGGAAAGAAGTAGTCATGGTAGTAAGTGAGTAAGGAGGCTGAGATAATCCCAGGAGACCCAATTAGGAACCAAAGGTCCCACAAGTTAGGGCTACCTAGTAGGGTAGGTGACATAGAAAAGAGAAGGCTGGTTAGAGGACATGAAAAGGGAAAAGACAGTGAATTAAGCTTAACTATTCTTAACTAAACAAATGTAGCTACTAGGTAGAGAGACAAGATAGAAATTTCAACAAAGAATTTAATGACACAGGTTATCTTGAGACAAATGCATTTGTGTAGTTAAACAGGATACAATCTGTAGGAGCGCCATGGTTGGTTCTGCATGATTACACAGAACAGTTAATTTTTAATCTAATCAGTCGATCAATCCATAGATTAATTGATCGTTTCATTTGACCCCACCCACAGTGAATCAGCTTTAAGCCTGACCAGTAGGTATGCTATAAACTAGCTTCAGTCATTTTAAAACCCAGCAAGGCAGAGTATTTCTATGTCTATCCAAGGGGTATAGGTAATTGAGTTTGCCCCCACACTCATTTTGGCAAGAGTAGAAGAAAGTAGCATATTGAGTAAAGGCATCCATGGATTAAAATGTAGGTGACTTCATTATTCTCAGCCTTGGTCTATAAGGACAGGTAGTTGATAGCCATCCTTTCCGGATCTACCAAACAAGTGCCGATGAATCTATCATAGCAGAGTTGACCGAAACAGAGCTGAAATATCTATGAAAAAACATTTTGAAACTGTCAACCCTCTAACTGACAGTTTAGTACATTAACTATTAGATTATTACATGCTCTATTTGGAGAGGGCAAACTACCAACAATTCTGAGAATTTAAAAGAAGACAGATGTTCCACATGATAAACCTTAACACTTTAAATAACGACAAGCAGCAATGGTTTCCAAGTTGCTCTTAATATACTTACTGTTAAAGTGTTAAACCTATCAACACACTCAGTATGACTACAGCATATGTTATACCAGCAGACGAGTTTAATCAGGTCTAAGGGTGTCACGTACAAAACCATGATTTACTCACGAAAGACAATCGGAACTCCACCACGAATGGCCGACTTGTTATCAAATTTGGCTTTTGAGCTGAAAGAGTAACATTATTTGTATCAGCATCACCACAACATGAACAATGCAAGTCTACATGCTCAGGTAAAACTAAGAATAAAGGGAACACCTACTACTTACTACTATTTGCAGCTTAGCCCAAGTTGGAAGAGCTTCTGAATATGAATATTTAAGGAGCACTAAATAAATTTTTAATGATTACTTGAGTCACCTACAAATAACCAGAACTAAACACTTCCAACACGAGTTGTCCTCTGCCAAGGTCCACGATGAAAAGATATTTGACAGAAGCGCAAACTATACAACAGTGGTTCAGCGATGGGACAGATTTCCATGTCGGTTAAATAAGAGCTGGTCACCTTACTCATCTGTAGTGTTCCAAAGGGATCAGTACTTGACGTTCTCCTCCTTGTACTATATATGGCTTAAGTGGAAAGGATCATACAACCATAATAATAAAAATAAAGACAATTTATATGGCGCCGCAACACGGCCATACCGCTACAAGGGCACCTCACAAACAACATGTGGTCTCCTTTGCGAATGCTAATAATATAATACTCTGTCTTACTTATTCTGTGAACCATCACAAACCACTGAATGGAAACAGTGATGTGAGTAATGAGAGGGCAATCATGCTATATCAGCATGATTATCATGCTATATCAACATGATAATCATTACACATAGTGTAGCAAAATGACTTGATCTAATTGCTGGGGTGCAAGAAGTTGCCAGCAAAGTATAAGTATCACAAGTCAACTAACCTGACAAAAATGAGTTCATCTCCACCAGAAATCCACGAAATCAAAGTGGCACCTGAATCAAGCACACAGAACTTATACACCGCCGTCACAGTTGATGTCATACAACATGACAAGTGAGTGCCGAGTAGATATCTTGAAGGGGCGGTATATTAAGCTAAATTAATTGATTGATTGATGCGTACATGCTTGCATGCATACATACACACCGCATAGGAAAACATGTAAACTTGTAGATTTAAGCGTTCAAATAGTCAAATTGGTTTAATTTAAATGCGATGTCACCGGTACGTGACGTAAACACAACTGAGTACAGACGAAGGTGTCTGAAATCTAAACTGGTTAGATGCATATCAATATTGGCAGCTTGACGCAATAATCGTACCGAATAAATGAATTCTGCAGCTTGTCCTGCTGTCTTTCTCGAGGACAACAATGTCAGAATCTTGCGGAGTTGACATTTTAATAGTAACTTCAAAAAATAATTTCGCTACAACATAGACCATATATTAATCAAAAACTAAGCCCCAAGACCACAATGCTTGAGCTATTCCAGAGCACTCTCGTCATCTGGCGGTCATAATCGTAATCTCCAGCCTGCAGCTGGACGTAAGTTCCATACGCCGTATATAAGTTCGTACGATAGCTAATGTATACCATCTTTGTTTCAACTATCCTTCTTCTTATTATTATTAGTATTATTATTCTTATTATTTATTGATCGTCAGGATTCTAGTCATTTATCTCCATGAGCTATGGCTTCCCACTGAAAACAATAGTCTCACCTAAAGAGTCGTCCTTAATCATGGGAGACTTAAGCTATAATATTAACTGAGATTTGTGGAAAATTGCAGAAAGAAAAAGATAAGATATTACTGGAATTTATTGATGCCAGTTTTATGCAAATCGCAATAATGCGCATTCGCGTAATTGAGCCAACCAGCGGACAGCAACTTTTGGACTTAAAGGGACTACGAGGAAGGCTTTCGAGCGGTGGAAAATAAGAAAAGTTGAGAAAATCAGCTGGGCGGAAGTTGCGGAACACATAAGAGATGAAGAAGTGATGAATAGGATTGAAGAAAAAATAGCTCTATTACACACAATCTGTGAAAGACTCAATACGAAAGAAACAAATGTAATAGATCGGGCACTCGCCACTAATAAAAGCGGTCAGCAATGTGAAGCAGAGGCGGACAAGGGGAGGACCAAGATAAACTGATCCATATAAAGACCTGCCGATTTATAATCTGCCTATGTAAAGAGCCAGAGAATAATAATAAGAATAAAATGGCGCTGTGCAGAAGGAGTCTGGCAGGTGTTCTGTCTTTGATTTCAGCTGGAAAATCGCCAAAAATTAACCAAAGCCTGCTTCGGATATTGGCTGTTCCAAAACAACACGAAGATGGTGAGATTTATGCGAATTTAAGCAAAGATTTAATTTGAAAGTAATCTATGATTGAAGTTCTTAGACGCCGGTGGACGATAATATGGGAGGTTGTAGTTGAAATCGCCAATGTCATGCTGCTAGAGTGATCGAAACCAGTGTTTCTGAAGGTGTTAAATTTACTAATAAACCAATGAATCCGAAGAAGTTTGATATTTAAGTTCAGCATAGGTTCATTTATATGCCAACGTGATAATTTAATAATCTGGACGTTTGCTCGCCGACAGGGGCAAATGCGCAAAGAGCGGGCGATATCTTGTGGCCCGGACCAACCTATGAAAATTGTTATAAAATCAGTTATACAAAGTTTATGACTTGTGTCTTTTTAAACATAATTTTACGGACACTTAACTGCAATAAGTTTAAACTTTAAGCATATGAGTGTTACTATACTTATCATTTTTGCTATAGAACAAGCCCACTTCTGTCCGAGGGGCCCATTACTGCGCTGCCTGGCGCCGGGATTTTCTCTGTGTAGCGGCTCGAGATTTCTGTCAGAGGTCCTGTCATGCCCATATTTAACCACAAACATGTACCTAATGTGTATGTAACATGGCTGCAACAAACTGAATATTCTTGGAATCATAATTGGTCATTAAATTATATTGTGATTCAATTTTACTGGGTTATTGTTACAATTTGCTGGAATGCTCAATGGATGCATTTGTAGAGTGCAGTATTGTTTAATCATGGTTCTTATTGGATGCGATTTTATCATGCAGTTTACAACACTTGAGTGAAGTCTGTTAATAATTTAAGATTAGTTACATACAAAACCAGATGCAAACTTGAATTTACATGAAAATTTAAAATGGGATTGTTGGCAAATTTCAGGGAGGCGTCACCTTTTCAGCTCAGAGATTCTAGGCTTGGAGAATTATTCTCGGCAGAAGTCTTCCTTGACAGAAAAGGCGGGATTTCTCAGAGGTAAGAAATCTTGGAGCCAATTCTGATTCTAAGATTTAGGAGATTAGATATTGTTACATCTTTCTGCAGGACCTCGGGTTTAAAAAAGTGCGTTATTTGTTATTGGTAATCCCAAAGGCTGAGAGCCAATGTTTGTAAACATTTTGCAGCATATGGGATGTGCTCATATAGAATGCTCTTAGCTAACATGGTAGCCAGCCAAATCTCAGATGCATTGCATTTTGGGAGTAAGTATTCAACATAATCTTTGAGTGATCACGGTTTTTTATTATTGTTCTGAATATGAAAATATATTAATTTAAATATTGAGTCTTCAAGATGGTGACAAGCATGTTGTCAGTCTTCAGGATTACCTTCTAATTTATATCTTTTGGCATTAACGTTCGCTTTTTTTTTAAATCAACATATTTGTTATTATTTAGAGTTAAATAATCGACCTAATTACAGAATGCTGAAAGTAAAAATTATATTTGGAAGGTGAGATATGAGTTAAAATTTGTAGGTATGTATTTTTATACTAAATATGGGATTTTGAACTCATAATAAATGAATTATGATATTATTTTCATGCTTCTTGCATTACTCTAAATTACTGACTGCAGTCCTGAAAATAAAGATAATAAGAAGCTTCTCTGATTTCAGAAGAAACCTGATAACTCTCTTGAAATTGTTATAGTAATTTTGTTAATTAATCTAGTTAAGAGTAAGATACATTAAATAAAGTTCTTAGTAAATGGATGGTTTAACCCTTTAACGACCAGCTACATTTGTTTTCCCATACATTTTAATACACACAAGTGGTTTTTAAAGGGTTAATAAAGAGAACATGAATGAAAGTTGACTGTTTGACTATTACATAAAACATGGTAATTATTAGTTAACTAGTCAAGTTATGTAAGTTGACCCATTATCCAGTGTATGATCTTACTTATCGTATGCCTCAATCTACTTGGTGTGAGGGTGTCCTGTCCCTGCTAGCAGGACTTTGATCTCTCTCTTAGGGTTTCTTCCCAATTGCTAACTGCCAATCCTCATATAACTCTCATGTTATTCTGATTTCTGTTGATTGCCAGTTTATCAATAATAATAATTGGTTATGGTTAAATGAATGCAAACAAGACATAATTATTTGTAGAAAAGTTTTTTTTCCGAATGGAGGACTACATGAAGACCTCGGACAACAATACGATATTCACGGATGACCTCAAGACAATGGTTTACTTTACAGAAACAGAGCCTGAGCTAGAGACTGGGCTTAAAATGTTAAAAAGGTAATGGAATTTATCGCAAGTAGTGAATATGACTTCAAAAGGTAAATATATTGTATTACACATAGCTATAACAGGTATCATAACTGGTTATATTCATGGCGGTTCTTTCTTACCTAATGCTTCTATGTGGTACATACCAGAATGGATTGTTATGCAGTGACGTAATCCTGTACTCCAGTAATTCTGTAAGTTTGTTTATTCTGTAAACCATTTTCTGCCATCACAGAGATGACAAATCATGGCATTACATTCCAGATTTTGCTCACATTATGTTATGTGAAGTATTTTTTTTGTTACCCCCCTTTTAGGTCACTGTGTAGAATATGTTATAGTTTTTTTTAAATAGCATAAAATCAAGTGTAATTGCCATTTATGTTGAGAGATCATTCTTCAACAACATGGTCCTCGTCATCATGTCAGACCTTCCATTATTTCCAGCTTTCACTTTCTGTGAATTTTATCTTGCATGCATGATCACTTGAGTTATATCTGTTGCATATTCAGGTACCTCGTTAGTTGTAGTGTTATATAAATTTGGCCTTTCGTACTGTATAAGTGTTTGAGTTCAGAACTAAGAAACTAATGTGTTGCCGCTTTTTCAGATTCCATCTGCAAAACAAAGATCTGAGATTCTCCAATTTCGTGTTTGGTCCACTGGTCATGCGCCTTCTGCACATCTTGAAGAAGCCGGATCTTGCATTCGAACTATTCACTGATGAGGTGAGGCAGTTGTCTGCATCTCTCTTCTCCAATCGTAATCTTCAAATTTCTAAAGCGCCACTTGAAAGCCAAGCGCATGGCACCAGCTTATTCATGAGCGCTGGATCAAATCGAAAGAGTTGTCCAAAAGGTAGTTCGTGGGATGTCAGCAGGTAGGCAAAGTAGCTTTTAAAGAGGGTGTCGTTTTGTTCGAGGATTGACAGATGGAATGTCAAGTAATGAGTCTGGGTAAGAGTTCTTGAAAAGTGTGTGTATTGACTTGTAGGATCTCTTCATTGCATCTTCTAATTAAGTACCTCATGAAGTGTTGTGTGTGTGTCTCACCCTAAATGATGTTGAAATTCGTTCATTCAGGAGATGTATAGAACAACCCAGGATAATCTACTCGTAGGCCCTCCCTGCCCGACCCCAGTGATAAGGAACAGTTTTCAGGTGCTTGTAAAAGGTGTATGCAGAGTCCATAGCTAAAATAACACTCACACATCTGAAGGAAGATTGTTCCACGTGGTTGACCCAACCGCTGAAAAGGCACAATGCTCCGTCTTAGAAATGCACACAAAGGGAACAACTAATTCAATTTGTAATGCAGAACAATGATTTTTAAGTTTTCAAGACTTTTGAGTCTGATGTCATCAAAAGTTAGCATCTGGAAGCAGAGTGCTGCAATCAGTACTAAACATTTGTTGTTAGATTTGCTGAAGGAATGTGTAGTTTGGTTTTACATGCTAGACGACAGTACTGGATATACGCAGAGGCGGCGATCCCGGGGGTTGAGGGGAACAAGTCTTCTCCACATTTTACAGATGGGGACATGTTATAGATGTCTCTCCACACATTTCCTACCCCTCTCATTGGGTGTACCCCCACTTGTCAAACGAGATCGCCGCCTCTGGATATGAGATTACCTCAGCTTGACTTACTTCAACAGATGCTGAATAGGCTGAACTAAAGCTAAAAACACTACAGTTTTATTGTGCACTGACAGCATGTATGGCGACGCTTTCAAGCGTCATGAATATGCAAATGGCAGTCAGTATTATCTAATTTCATTAATGTCTATAAAGCATTACGAACTTTATCATAACATTGTGGTTAAAACTATTTATATAGCATCATTGGTAGCACAGCACTTGGAGTATGCATCACCCTACTTAACATGTTCTTATGCTTGTGCAGAATCTGACAGGAATGTTCGACCAGATGTCAAGCTTTGTTGTTGTCATGGACCTTCTCTATGAAAACAAGCAGTTTGAGCAAGTTCTGGAGGTGATGGATATCGTCAAAGATCGCCAGCTGAATGGCATCAAATACCCAATGGACTGTGTCACCCTGGCTCTGGCAGCCTGCAATGAACTGGTACGTCATATCCCGTAACTTAATATTTATTGTAATTTATTATTTATAGTAACTTAATGTTGCTTATGACTATTATAATTTTTGTTCATTGCCTAATAAGAATGATCTTTGTTATAACTTGATTAGTGTAGGAATGTGATCAGAGACGAAACAAGTTGAGCCCAGAAAAGAATGGCCTCTTTGTAAGAGAACCTCTTTATTTGACTCTATTTGTTATAAAGAGACGAATAGACTTGTCGTGTCCTCATCGACGAAGGCTAAGGAAAATAAAGTCTCTAACATTTTGTGACCTTTGCTGTCTCCCTCAGTAAGCATGTGTGTAATTTGCCATATTTGGCAGACAAAATGAATGTCAATGAAGTGGCATGCTGTTGGTTTAGCTCTAAGGAATTGATTTAAGTATGAGTGTGTAACCGAAAGTTTTATTCAGACTTACGAGTATCACTCCATAATGCTTTCTCCTAGTTAATGGCATGTTGAGTTCACTGAGATGTCCAAGGCAGCTTTGACACCAATATCTCTCACTGCCTGTTACCTATGGATCAGATAAAATATTTGATATTTTGCTGGCAAGATATAAAGCTATCTACACATCTTCATCAGAAATATATTTGCAGTCAGTAAGCCAATGCACAATGGACAAACTTAGAGTGCACTTTATTACCATAGAGACTGATAGAGTTAGACCAGTGGTTCCCAACCTTTTTTGACTTAGGGCCACTTTTGTTTGGAGGACATGATGGACCAGAAGGTTAAAAATAATTATTTTAAATTTTAACAGATTTTATTTTAGAATGGAACCAAATTACATTGGATAAATTCCAGTCTTAGATTGGTAATAAGCATCTTCAAAAATAAAAAATTTGAATAGAAAATATTTATTCTTTCAAATATTCATTTTTGCATGTATAAATTTTAAAAATTTTTGGTCGGTCGCGGGCGACTTTTTGGGGCCTGGCGGGCCACAGGTTGGGAATCGCTGAGTTAGACAGTTAGTGGTCACCACAACATCGTTTTATAGTGTGCTTTATTATGTGCTTGGTATACGGCTCATAAATTTTTCTTTATTGTTCATTATTGGAAGGGAGCTTATCGGTAGGCAAATGATGCTCATAGAGCTGGCAGAGTCAGAACTAGCACTTTCTTACACACCCAACCGATGTAGTCTTATCAAAAGTTGAGAATTGACATCACTTTCAGAGTTTCTGATCTGTGCTGTCTCACTGTTGCTCAGTTTATGGCAACTTGTGTTTGTTTTGTAGAATAATTAGCAGTGAATTTATTTGCATTGAGCAATTTGTTATTCCAGAGCATTGCATGAGAAATTATTATGTTTTTGCATTGCTTAGAATACGGAGGAGTCTTTACAGAGGGCAATGGCGCTGATGAAAGAGACGAAGGGTGTGACAGCTAGCATCTCAATGAGGTCAGCAGTCTATGCTGCCATGCTGGCCTTGAACCAGGTTGGTTAAATTTGAAATAATGTTTACGAGGACAGTATAAGGTTGACTAGAATTTCTTTCGCTTGGTGGCGGTTTTGGTTAAATTTGTTTAAGGCGTAATGGGCGCCTTGCATGACAGCTGACAGCTAAATTCGTGCTAGAGTACTGAACATTGAAACTATGTGTATTATTCAGAGATCTTGATTGGTGTAGAAAATAATCGTCCTGTTTGCAAATTTTCTTCAGTGTTTTGTAATAATGCACACATTAAGTGTCTCTGAAGGCACAAAAAGAAGTATCAGGGTATCAGAACAGTGCTACAAATACCCTGTCAAGCACACAGACAAAATAACACCACATAATTTTCTTAAGGAAATTCGATGCTGAATGAGCAAAACACCAAAGGAACAGAAGGCATTACTTCATAATTATGTGATCTGTTTGTTTATTTCTAGGGTAAGGCTGACATTGCAAATGAAATGCTTTCAACGACTTCCATAAAAACTGGCAGGAATTTACCAGTTGCTTACATCAATGCAAAGGTCAGTTTGTGGCTCTTTTTAACTTGTCTTTAGCTCAAGACCTGTTGTAAAAGGTTGTTTCAGACCATCAATTTGGCTCTCGGTTGGCTATAAGTGGTAAGCTCAGTGTCGTGTTGGAGTTTAATCTTGTCCTGAGAGTTCAGATCTTGGTATATAATGAAACTGACAGTTATTGTCATGTCAGTTTTCATATTTTGAGCTTCTGATATACTCAAGGTCAATTAATTTGTATTTGAGGCACCCTTTTGATACCTTGGGTTAGGACTGTCATGGCCCAATCCTGTGCTTTAGCCCTTCACTGTGTAGTGACTCAGTGTTGTACGCAAGACCTGAAACTTCAAGACCAAGACGAGACAGTGAGGTTTCAAGACCGAGACACTATAGACTCAAGACAGTACGAGACAGTAAAAGACAAGTGATCCTATATAAAATGCTGTAAAATACTAATGTATCAGTTTTCGGGAATAATGTTCATTTGTAATTTCAATTTGAAACTGGTAATGTATATAGTACCAATTCCTGAGAATAGTTCTTATATTGCCGCAAGATTTTTAGACAGTTAACGCGAAACTTATCGAGATCTCTTGTTCGAGACAGAACAAGACTTTCCCTTCAAGACAGTTTCTAAAAATTCGAGACACTACACCGAGATCAAGACAGCAGGCTTCTGAGACCGAGACACTAAAAAACTGTCTCGAGACCGAGACACTGTCTCGAGACCATACAACTCTGTAGTGACTTCAGTTCACTCTAAGATTCTGACTGGAGGCATTGCTGCATCTCTTGGGTGTCTGATATCTTATCTTTATCTTTGTTCTTTGAATCCTTTGCGCTGGAAATGCCTCTTGATTTTTCTGCACTGCAAGAGGTGCTTTAGAGATCTTCAAATGTGATATCAGTTGTGTACAAATAGTGTGTACAGAAGCAATTCACAGTGTATCTCTCAGTATAAGCTCACCAATTGTGTCAATGGAAGAGAGACGGCCTAGTTAAGAGCTAACTTTTCTAACTATACAGTTTCATATCTATTCATTAGATTATATATATATATATATATATATATATATATATATATATCACTGTGCTTCATGAAACTATCCTATTGTATAGGCTATTATGAGTGGCCCCATCCCTGTGAGGATATCCCTTAGGGCAAGTTCTCTTGTATACTAACGTTGCTCAACGATAATTAATTGCTGGCTTTACTTGTCCATTATGCTACACCTTCATTGTCAACTAGAGGGTGACCTTTCATTTCATCACAGATCATTTCATGGCGTATTGGTTAGGGTCAGGTTAAGCATCGTTAGGGTCAGGTTATGTGTGGTGAGGGTCGGTTAGGGTTGGGTATGCGTGGTAAGAATCGGTTAGGGTCGTGTTATGCGTGGTGAGGGTCGGTTAGGGTATGCGTGGTAAGAGTCGGTTAGGGTCAAGTTATGTGCTGTGAGGGTCGTTTATGGTCAGGTTTGCGTGGTGAGGGTAGGTTAGGGTCAGGTTATGCATGGTAAGGGTCGGGGCGGCAATCCCCTGAGTGATGGAGGCAAACTCCCGGTCCTAAGGGCCAGCAAGGCAAGATATTCTCCCCTTAAGACACCAAAAATTTTCCCCCTTACTGAAATTGGAGGCGTTTGCCTACGGACCCCCTACCTGGACGTTCCTGGTGAGAATCGTTTAGGGTCAGGGTATGCGTAGTGAGGGTCGTTTGGGGTCAGGGTTAGGGTTAGTGAGGTTTTTAAAATGCGACGCTATGATCTGTGACGAAATGAACGGGAATCCAACTAGAGCTATTTGGTTTGGTTGCAATAAAATTAGGGGTTAGGGTATCGTTATGGTTAAATCCAGCAACCATTAGTCTGCAGACCCGCCATTCTGTACAGTAAAGTTTTGTGACACGCATGCTATGCTATCTATTGTCTGTTGGATTCACAACTATAGCTGTATTCTTTCTGTTCCACTCCTTTCTCATGGGGGGGAGGGTCATCTGAACTCACTCACATGACATTTTAATACGGATACGTTCAAATGATATTGCCTTATAGAACAAAATGTCAGTTTGGAAAGAACAAAATAACATCCTATTTATAATTTTATGACTGTATATTTTAGGTTGTAAGTATTTATTAACTGTTTGAATTTTGTTATATTTATACAGCTGCTCATCCTCAGTGGTTTGGGTCGGGCAGAGGAAGCGGTGGACCAACTGAAGGCGATTGTCCAGCGTGATGTACCTGATCACATTGCTCGAAATGGTGAAGTGTTTGAAGAAGTGGTGAGCATTGAGATAACATATCATAACGTGTGTGGCACGGTGTCTGATCGGTTACAGAGTTCCGACCGTAACACTCAGCGTGCGCTGAGTGAGCGGGTTCGACCCTTGTGCGAGGCATCAGTCCCTGTGTAGGGACCTTGAGCAAGTCCTTCGCGCGCAATTGCTCTGCAGTACAACTGCAATTGCACCGTCGAGGCGTGTGCACTTCTGAGCAAAAGATGTTGGAAGACGGGTGATATCAAATTTCAGAATAAATTCGTTTTAACTACCTGTCATGTAGCCATTCCAAATGTCAGCAAGAGTTACTGCACTGTTTCTTTTGTGGGACTAATTATTAGGGCATAACCGAGTAGACAATTTTCACCGGGTACTAAATCCGAGTATTTGGATGAACTATTTTCCGGATCTGGATACGAACCGAATAGTAGCGGCAAATCAGGTCAGTGAGTAGTGGTGGCACTGGCCTTGAAAATTTGGTATGCAATAGCGAAAATACGCATATTCTGCACACGATGTCCATTTAAAACATATATTGAAAGATGTACCTATCTTTTAATTCGCAATTGCGTATTTTGCTTTCATGCAGCGCTGACACTACCATCCATACGCAAAGCGTAGTTAACCTGTAAAACCTTGTTATAAAATTTGAAATATGAAGGTATCAACGACGTCTTTACTCTCTGCTGTTTTTACTGGAGAGTGGGTGGAGCCAATTCAAGCAGGAAATTACTGGATTTTTGCCACCTGGGGAATGCAACCAAAAGAAATTAAAATGTATAAATTAACATCATTATTCTAAAGAAAATTCAATTGAACGTTAAGTTCTTGTTTAATTAATCAATAACTTAGAAGTAAGTTCGTTAGTCCTAAATTTATTTGATGAAAATTTTTTATTTTATCAGAAAATTAATTTTTTCAAAAAAAGTTATTTTTAGCTATTTGTGGGTGTAATATTTGCCGAATACTTCCGAATAGCCCAATATTCGGCTGACGCGATTTCCGGTAATGCTCTACTAATTATTAATTGTACGCCAGAGGGATTCATTTTTAACCCAACTGAACGAAACGTGGTTTTACAGACCATATTTTACTCCTGTCCTAATTGGGATCGATTGAGTCCCTACGCTGAGAGTGTTACGGGCCTACCGTTCTAACCAATGGGCCACCATGCCACACATGATTAGCACCACTTATACTTATGATTAGCACCACTTATGCTTATGATTAGCACCACTTATGCTTATGATTAGCACCACTTATGCTTATGATTAGCACCACTTATGCTTATGATTAGCACCACTTATGCTAGGGCAGCCAAGGCTTTTAAGATTTGCTGCATCCGGTGTGTAGATAACTTCCTTGCTTCTTGCTGTTCTAGAACAGGTCTGAAATTGATTTTTGATTTTTTTGTCTTTTTCGTTTTCAGCTTAAACAGGTTCATTCAGTAGTTGCAAAGAGCAGCAGCAAAGAGCTGAAACACCAGCTGGAAATTACGGAGAAGGCACTTCGAGATGGAAATCACATTGCAACCGGACAGATACTTAAAGACTACTTACAGAGACCAATTATTCGCCAGCGAAAACTCCAGGACGGATTTAAGCAACGAGACAGGGCACCGGTTGGAGGCTTTAAACGGACGCCTGGAAAGTCTTCGTATCGGCCAGGACTTCTAGAATGATCTTGATAGGGAGATTCTGTAGGATGACATTTTTCATTTTCAGACATTATGAGGCTGTGAGATAACCAAAATGATAAAAAAAATTATCATCATCAGTAACACACATTCTTATTATTGCTGTTTTCCCAAAGGTGTCGTGCAACAAAGCGCTATTTAAGATCAATCTGAGAAGCTTATGTGCCTGGAGTGGGTATGAATTGTCCACAGCTATCGGCAAAAGAGGTATTGCGTCAGCATGTTTACAGAACTGCCTATTTTGAAGTCGAAAAGCTGTTCAGAAAAGTTAAATCTAGAACTTCTACACATGCTGTGGTTTTCATAATTTTATCTTATGGAATTTTTTAACCTTGATGGCTGGCATTGAAGCTAAATTTTTATATGTAAAGTTGAATGGACCATTGTCAACTGTTTAAGTAGACGTGTATAGTGACAGTAACTAGATCAATGGATGGTGTAAGTTTGCCCTCTAAATCGTATCATTATTTTGGATACAAATCGATTGCTAGTTGAAGATACTCTTGCTGTGTCTACAGTCTTCATGAGCATAGTTTCCAGTTATTATTCAGTGTAACCAAAGGCTGGTTCAAACCATTGTGGCCATATGGCATGTACAATAGTTGAGGCTGCTGCACAGAAGCGCTGCACACCGTGTCGTTACACTGAAACTACAACTACATTAAATTGGCAGACGCTTGTCATATCGTTTTTATCCAAACTATTTAACCACTACATGTTCATGCTATCTGAATAACGTCATTTTACTATTAGCTACAAAGCGAGTGATAAAAATAATTGTAAAAAGTGTACAATAGCTTTAAAATGACCTTTCCACAAGTACTTACTGCCAAAGTTTTTGCATCTGAAGATGATCTGTGAGAGGATGGAAGATGATTAGGAAGATGAAGATATTTTAAAGTGTTATCTATGTTGGGTAGGCTGCAGGGCTGGGAAAACATGAATTTTTCAAGAAAGTAGCTGTTAGGCTTTAAACTCTTGCACACTGGACACAAAATTACAATTCAGAACCTCTCATACACTCTTCTTCAATGTATCTGGCACATGGTTTATATCCGTGCATGTGTGCTGCAGAGCGAAGACTAATATACACGACTATAAGCATTTATCTAATTAGCCACATGCAATAAATCTAACTGGAAAAGTAAAAATACTTAATTACCTAAAATTTTTATTTTTGAGATTTTCCAGGGTTAAAAATAAAGAGATCAAATTCTATAGCCCTGGTAGCCTAAGCCTATGGTAGACCCTACTGCCAAAGACCTTATACTAAAATCGTTGCTACGCTCTCTCGCCAGGTGTACTAAACAAGTAAGTAGCAATAGGGGCTTTGTGCGCCTGTGACTGGACATTTGGAGAGGCTCTTTATACCATTCTTAGCTTTATGCGTTGTAAGTGCTCTGAACAACTAGATGAATTGCTTTCTGTGCGCAAAACGTTCTTATATCAGGCTGATTTCCTAGATTAGGAGTAATAAATAATAATAGTTATGTATTTACGCGTTACAGACTTACAGTCGACGTCAAATTCGATCGAGACAAATAACACAGATAACTTTCTTGAAACTTGGAGGGACCCTGAGGATGTCATTGATATATAGTTTTCGTTCTATTTTTAACGCATGTCGGGGTCAGATATCCGGATGTAGATGGCGCAGTTGATGGAGTCGGCATATAATGTCGGCCGGAGATTAATCATTTGCAAAAATTTTGATGACAGTGTGCATTTGTCATTGCGTTGCGACCATAATTGCGCCGTCGATTATGCGATGAGCTAGGAAAGTCTGAAGCCTTCGAGAACTCTAGTATGCCACTTTAAAAGTTTGACTGTTTGTGTCGTACTTAGAAAAGATTAGAATCGTGGCCTACGGGGCAGGAAGCATCGGTGTCCTTGTCGGCTACTTTGTGATCACGTGATATATCGAATAATCTCTCTCGTTATACGTGTTTGTGATAACTTGTGCCGTCATTCTGAGGCGTTTTGTTGTTATGCAGAATTGATATTCACAATTTTTGACTGGTTTCATTTCGCGTATACATGCTTGGACAACCGTTACCGAATTCATACGTTCAAGTAAAAATTCGGGGCGAGGGCCACGCGTGTACCCGGATTTAATGTTATATCACATGACTTTTTATGCCGGTCGTGAATCTGAGAGAATATAGGGAAGTAATGCGCCTGTGAATAAGCTAATTTTCACGATTTGGCTTTATTTAGATGTGGAAATCTTGAGCTTACGTATACGAAAAGTCATGCGCGAGCTAAAGGTTGTGGTTCTGGGCAGCGGAGGTGTTGGTAAAAGTGCTCTTACGGTGAAGTTTGTGTCGGGTAAATTCATCGAACGCTACGATCCTACTATTGAGGACTTCTACCGGAAGGAGATTGAAGTTGATGGAAGTCCTTCAGTTCTCGAGATTCTTGACACGGCAGGAACTGAACAGTTCGCATCGATGCGTGATCTTTACATCAGAAATGGTCAGGGCTTTGTAATTGTATACAGCATCACAAGCCTGCAGACATTTTACGATATTCGGAGTATGAAGGAACACATTCAGCGGCTGAAGGGCCGCACAGAGATTCCAATTCTGCTCGTTGGGAATAAGGTTGATCTTGAGAACCAGCGAGAGGTGAGCACTCAAGATGCAAAGGCTCTCGCTCAGCTTTGGGGATGCTCACTAATTGAGGCATCTGCCCGAAGCGCTCTAAATGTCGACGAGGTGTTTATTGAAATTGTGCGACAGATGACAAGTCCAGCCCCGCGTGACAGTGGATGCTGTGTGGTCTCCTGAAAACTGTGAGTATTGTTCTGTTATAATTTTGTTATAAATAAATAACTTAAATGGGTGGATGTATGCATGCATTAGAGCTCTACCGAAATCACTGTTTGGAGATTATGCCGATACCGTGTGTTGCCGTCTATTGAAATATCCAATACCAATTAAGAAGTCGATTATATCTAAGTTTGATGCTTTTGCTCAAGATTTTGTTTTTAATGATTATTGGCAAAAGCCAAATAAGTTTATTTAACATAAAGCCGGCGGTGTTGTGATGTTACTAACAACGAGATTGTTAAATCATCTGGTGTGTGTCAAGCCGTCGAAAGTGACAAATTCTTTTTCATCGGTGCTGATTATTGTAACCGATTATTAAAATTTAGTGACTGTTCGAATAGTCATCTCGATTTTTCATTTCAGTATCAGTCTTAATATCTGCATGTATGAACACCTCAATTTTTAATATCTGCATACGAACGAGGGTGGTTGGCCAGTCTTCTCCCTTGTACCCAGCCTTCCTAATGCGAGTTGTATGGTCTTAGTACTCGTTATTGCTTAGATACTAGCAATTTCAGGGAGTCAAACTCTTGAAGAAATAATTTCCCAAACATGTTTTTGAATCCTATAGTTATGGTTGACTGACTGTCCAGTGTGTTAATAACCAAATTTCCTCTTAACTGACCATGTGGCACTGTGACTGGTTGAAACAGGTTTGAGAGAATGGGAAATTACAGGCATTGAAATGCCAACTGATTATTATTTTTATCAACTATGTTGTTAAGCATTATTGCATATTACAAGTTTTTGAAACTGTGTTCTGTGGACTGTTAGTGCAATGTAACGTAAAGTATCTGGAATCATGTCATTTAGAGATCGAGTGTTCTGAGCGGACTTCACATATTTACTCTGGACTGGTTGTTAGCATGATTGTTTAAACCTCTTTGTCATATATATTGACCATTAATGTACTAAGTGTCAATGTTAATTAAATAAAACAAATTAGAAGTAACTAATTAATGCATTTTTAAAATTAAATTATGATTTCTTTTTAACAAATAGATATTATTCGATAGTTTTCAGTGAGCAAAAGTTCTTCTAGCTGTTTCCATTTATATGGATCATGTGATCAATTGGTCACTTACTGAAGCTCTCCAGACAGATATAGATAGCTTGGTGGTCAGTGAGTTGATTACAGCAAGGTCCAAGGCAGATGGTATGCATGATCATCCAGTCAGCTTTTACACCAATATTCGTTGCTACCTTTTATCTATGGATAGGTTGACTTTGTGATGTGTGCTGACGAAATATAATGATGTCAGCACAGCTTCATGAGAAATATATAGGCAATTGGTAAGCCATTGCACAATGATACAAACTTAGAGTGCACTCTACTGCCATAAAGTTAGAAGTGGGTACCATAACATCATTATGTAGTGTTTTATTGTCCTTGCATATATAGAACAGATGGCTATTTTATAAGAAGTAAATGCTTCCAATTCAAGTATTGACGTCTGGCACATAAATATAAAATATAAAGGTTGTTTATTAAGTCAAACTAAGTGCCACAGGCACTACTTGTGCAGAATTTTTTTTTTGGGGCCAGTTATGGACGTTGTCATAGTTAAGTTAGTGTTTGTTCAATTGTTTGTTGACATCTGACACATAAATCTATTATTCATTATTGTTCATTATTAGGTGACCAACCGTAAAAGGATTTAATATTGGCTGAAACAGCAATTTTAGTTGCACTGTAAGATTAGTCGGAGAAGCAACACCAGTTTGCTGACGTATTAGCTAACACGAACCCCTTAAAAGCAGCCAACGTTCAGTATTAGCTGTTGTCTTTAATAACACAAAGCAATCTCTTGTTAGGCTGTAATGCCTCTTTTGGCTCAGGATGAATATTGAGAGAGTAATGGGCTTTAATTGTGGCTAATTATTACCATGACAAATTTGAGCGAACAGCATTAAATCAAGTCCTTTACACCAACATTGTAATAAAAGATGTGAGGCATCATGCCTATATTGCATAATTATATTGCCAGTTGAACTGGCTTAGATCATTATCATAAATTATATAAATTATTATGGCTATTTTTCCTTTCTCTGCACATAATGTTTGGTCACACGTGGGGGGCCAAATGTACTGCAGGCCGCTATGTTTGAATGAACCATTTCCCTGAAATTCCATTTGTGCCCTTGATAAGTTGTTTCTCAAGTTAATTGAGATGCTGTTTTAAAACTGGCTTTGGTGTGATTTTGCAGGAATCTTTTGCCCGCATTTCGTCATTGTTTCTGGCAGGACTGGGTGAGCTTCAATGCACAATCTCTTCCTTCGCCTCCACCTCCTCCGCACTCTTCCGCTGTATTTGAGAAATTTGCAAAGAAGACTTTTTAACGGATGCCGAAGAAACACATCGACTCTAAAGACCCATTTGTTTGCATGTTCATCTATTTATTTTTTTGAAGATGTCGCCCTGAGTCGTGTCGTAACTGTTTGATTGTATTCAGGTGCTCAGAACACTACTGCGTCGTTTTTTAATGCCTTATTTGATATTTTTCAATGGATGGATCAGCTGATTGTGTCTGGTATCTGAGAGCTGCACAAGGTTAATCGTCGTTGAGGCTTTTTTGAAGTGGTGCTATATAAATTCATAATGTTTCATTACCTGATTTAATCTTTTTCAGATTTCATGAATGCTGCTGAACCATTTTCTCAGTCTTTATGCTGCCAACAATAGTTTTATGAGGAAATTAATAGTTCACAGACCAAAATTTTTAATATTAATGTGCATAAGAAATCATAGTATCATAGGGTGTGACCGATTGTTTTATTTTCTGATTCCACATATGTGATCTGCTTTTGTGCCAAATTCATCTTTGATCCAATTAATTGGTGAAATGTTTTTTAAATCCTATATACTGTTTGTTACTCTGCAATCACAGTTACTTAAAAATCCTAGTATGTTCTCGTGAGACTTAATTTAAACAAGCACTAAACTATTTTAATTGAATAGCTCCATGCTATGTGACTATATGTGTTTTATTTGAAAAAAATAGCAATTGATACTGCGTGGCTTAAAATATGCCAGCTGTCAGTCATTTTTTTTAATGAATCGACAAGATTTTTTATTTGTCACGGACTTTCATTGAGTAAGATTAAAGATTACCACAGGAATTGGCCAAAACAGGGTGCTATTTTATTATAAATGAAAAAGACACTGTTTTTAGTGACAAATATTACTTCTTTTGGTATTTAAATCTGTAGTCCTTGGATGTGCCAAATCAGATTAATTGATCTATCGCAACCTCTGGCACAAACCAATTTCAGGATCAAGATTCGGTCACACCCTACTGTGCACTTATCTGCTGTATAAATAGATATTAAGAATTATAAAGCAAAGTGTTGGCAGACCAAGCATCCAAATTGTTGTAGATTACATTCAGTGTTTGTTTTTATCTATGATTCTATCTATGGCATAACCGAGTAGACAATTTTCACCGAGTACCGAATCCGAGTATTTGGATAACTATTTGCCGGATACGAACCGAATAGTAGCGGCAAATTTGGTCAGCGAGTAGTGGTGGCACTGGCCTTGAAAATTTGGTATGCAATAGCGACAATACGCATGTTCCGCACATGATGTTTATTTAAACATTTTGAAAGATGTACAAAAAATCGATCTTTTATCTTTCTTTTGCTTCACAATTGCGTATTTTGCTTTCGTGCAGGGCTGCCACTACCAGCGAGTACCATCTGTAGGCAAAGCGTAGTTAACCTGCCATGTGCACAGCTACTGTACGAAGAACTATCTATAGTCAATGCAGAGTCTATAGCAATATCCTTTATATAGCGTATTTTTGCACTCTAGGCTATAACAATATATTTATTATTTAATAACTTTATTTGTCAAAAAGCTGTAAAACCTTGTTATAAAATTTGAAATATGAAGGTATCAACGTCTTTACTATCTACTGTTTACTGGAAAGTGGGTGGAGCAATTCACACGGGAAAATTTACTCATTTGGTTGCAACTTGGGGTATGCAACCAAAAGAAATTAAAATATATAAATTAACGTCATTATTCTAAAAAACATTCAACTGAACATTAAGTTCTTGTTTAATTAATCAATAACTTAGAAGTAAGTCCGTTAGTCCTAAATTTATTTAAAGAAAAAATATTATTTTATCACAAAAATAATTTTTTTTTTTAAAGTTATTTTTAGCTATTTGCAGGGGTAATATTTGCCTCGGCAAATACTTCCGAATAGTCCAATATTCGGCCGAGGCGAATGTCTGAGGCGATTTCCGGTTATGCCCTAATTCTATCTATATGATAGAAATAGTTTCCAATGGCTAATAAAAAAATTGCCACTCTTGCTCTACAAAATGGAAACGGTCTGGCTGTACACTACAACGAAAATTAGCATTTTGGCAGCCTGTTACTAGGTTTCAGTTCTCGATAGCTTCTGTGTTGTACAATGCTTCAACCCAAATGACCTTTAGCTACTAGGCTTAAGACTCTTCTTGAAAGCAGCATGTAAAAATTGATTAAATACTTTTCTGGACTACTTGTGTGCCTGTGAGAATGGTCCGTGTCTCTGAGAGATCTGGCTGCCGTACGTTTCGTGTGTGTCTTGTTATCTTATCTGTAGCTAAAGAGAGGATTCAAGTGTTGCTTTTCGTTGTTCAATTGCTGTTCCTCTGGCATTTGCCTTGTCAGCTTGTGGCTGAAAATACTAACGAGCGGCGTGTTTTATGTCAGAATTGTCTGGCATTTCGTACACAGATGTTTCTATGCGTGAATGATTTGGACTATTTATAAGTATGATGCCTTTTAGAGTCTCCTCGCAAAGGTGCATTCTGTGTTTATAGTTTTAAAAGAAGTAGATTTAGTTCGACATTTGTCCAAATGTTGATGTGATGTGGAAGAGGATTTCTACTGCTGTGAAAAATCGTTAGGACATATCGTCAGATGTTCTGAGTGGATGACGAAGATTTATATGGTATGCAAGACGAATATTGTTCAAATGCTTCTTATTGCCTGTGTGTGCTTGTTTCAGCTTCATGCCACATCACTTCTTAGAAACATGTCGCTTTGCCTTGGGGTCAAACGTTTTTGGTTAGGTAACTGAGTGTGTCACCAAGACACATACTCTGCTTGGGCTGTCTGACAACAGCAGGCACTATTGTATCCAGATTTCCCACAGTCATAAATTGTCTTGTAACAAGGCAGTGTTTTGACATCCTGCCATCATGCTAGGAACAAAATACTACCCCAACTATGGAACTGACCATATGCCGCAATCTGTGCCTGACTGTTTCTCCTTGAGCCTTCTTGCCGCATTAGTGCCTGCTGCCAATGGAAATTTAACTAGACATGCCACAAATGCGCCTAAGTAGAGAACTTGTATATGTGTGTCCAGTAGTCTATCCTAGTGAACGAACTACCTTAATCATCTGATAGTGTGATCTCTTACCGTAATCATACCACATTGTTTTCCACTCCCCTAATTTTTGATGATTGTGATAATAGTAATATTTCCAGTTTAGTTAAACTTTGTGTTTTTATCATCTTAGGTAGTGAGATATAACAAGCAACAGTTTATTATTATGAACAGATATTACTAGTTTTTATCACATTTATTTTTATTAGAATATTGTTTTGTGTTTGATGAATAACCGTCTTTGTTTTGGAAATCTGTGGTCTTCTTTGGACGATTAAAAACCTGTTTGAATATTGCTAAGAGTGAGTAGTTGATATTTTGCTATTGATAATTTCGTTAGGTTCCAAGCTGACGACTTTGAATCTGTACATTTTAAATCTGTGCAGTCAATTTTTTATGTACTTATTTTCAACGATTAATAGAATTAAACTGAAAAGATCACATTTCTTTGTTGGAAGCTTTTGAACTATTTGCATCTGTGAAGAATATTAGTAAGAATGTATCATGTTGAAAGTTGCAGGTTTAGAATGCTCAGTTTGGGCCGTAGCATCGAATGCTTTGGGCTTATGATTTTTGTGATACTTTTTGTGATTGTTTAATGGGGCAATGAAGGCAAAACATCGATTAAGAACAAAGTTTTCGAATATACTCTCTGTACAAAGATTAAATATTATTTTTATTTGTTAGTATCATTTTTATTTGTGTGATTACATGTATTATTATTTGTTGGCAGTATTTGTTAGTACTTTTGTTACTATCCAGACATTTTATACGACATTGTATAGTGAAAATTTGAGAAGCAACGTGGAATTGTTTGCTTATACTTGCATAGGTGGATAAATATAGTTGCATGAGTGGAAGCATCTATTTATAGCTAGTCTACACGGAAGATAGGACCGTGTTTATCTTATCTTAATGGGAACGTATTAGGAGGGAAATTGTACTCCATTATCTGATTTGAAAGAGGTGTCAAAATCAGGTGAAGTGCTTAAATAGCCATGAAATGCATTCATCATCTTGGTTAGTCTTCCTTGTACTAGGTTCATGATGTTTGTATGGTGAATGCAACCAGTGCTTAAACAGCTATTGTATAGGAAATCATTGCTTATTACCAGATGCTTCGGAACTGTTCAAAGACGTGTGATTATCATGAAGCCTGTGTTCTAATTGGTTTAACATGCACATCTCAAAGCAGGATATGATAACTAATGCAAGGTGGCTCTATATAAACTGGTAGATACAATACGGTAATGGATATGACAACTAATGTATCATAGCTTATTGATTACATGTAGCCTTGGGTTAAACGTGGTTATGCAAATGTATACTAGTGCATTGTAAGATTTCACATAAGTTATACCAAATAATGGCTATTGTACTTCATCTGAAGTCACATGCACAGCACAAAATTTGTATAGCTCATTTTCTTGCACTACAGTAGTGCTGCAGTTTCTAGGTGCAGGTGTGCTGTTGTGGACAGTGTTGATTCAGATGTGCTCCATGTATTTTATCTGTTAATTTACCTTACCCCACATATGAAACCTTTTCAATTGGCAGATTTTTTTTAAATTGAGAGTTCAGTGTTGCTGTGGTTACTTACAAAATGAAACTGAGAAATGGCAAGCATCTGTGAAATGAGAAGTGAAAAATTGTTTATCAAATAAATTAATCATTGAAACATGTTTATCTATGTCAAACTGTTTATGTTTGTAAATAGAGTGTGTTATGTATCCATGAGAAGTCTGCTATAATCAGTGATAATTAAGTAAATATGTTACAGTATACGAATTGCTTTCAACGTGTGCTTGTGTGTAGCAGCTTTTTTTAATTTCTTGTGCTTTACATAAGTTTTATATGTGACGAGCTCTTGCAAAAACGAAGGTCACAAACGTAATTATAGAGAAGGTGTGTTTTCTGAGAGTCTGGCAGTATATAAATTTGCTTCCTTTGGCAACCATTTCAGTATTGAACACAAGCATGTTGCATTGTACTTTGTGTATTTGGTTGAGTGTGTGTAAATATATAGTTGTTCCAACGTTAATCTTGCCTCTTCTGACAGAATCATTCTCTAAGCTTTCTCACCCATTGCAATGTACATCTATAGACATGCATGGGCTTTTTTTATATCATATCTGTCACTGAGATGGGATCTTAATGCTTAATTGATTACATATGCGTTGCTGTCGTATTGTCGTTGTCTCGACGACGATGATTAACAGTGTGTTGGTGAGGATGCTAACGGGTATTTTGCAAGCACATGTTTTTCAGTGAACTGATTGATGTTTCTTGACTATTTTCCTGAGAAGAACCCTGGGCCAATTGTTGAGCCAATTATCCCTAATTAGATGACGACACTGGTCATGTGGTCACGCTGATCGTGTGGGTATAGCTAAAGTTGATGATGTTGAGTACAGTACACTGAGTAGGTACAATGAATATGACAATTAAAGTGGTATAGTGAGGTTAAGCTTGAAGGGGAGTTAGGTCTGACAATGGTTGTGGAGTTTGTTCAATATATAATTGTCTTGTGTGCAGTTCCCCGATTGTTTTGTTCCTGTGGGTAGTGTCCCCCATGGCTTAGTCAGAAATTGCATCCTGGTATTTGGGGAAATGTATTGTCCTGCACTTAACTACTATAATTTTACATTCATCAACTTTTAACACAATGAAAACTTTAGGTTAATTAAGATACCAGTTGAGTTTAATGACAATGGTATAAAGAATTAGTAGGCTTTGTTGGTGGAGCAATATTTTAATATTATAATACCCTGAAGGCAAGATTGATTTTGATGTTGACGATGGTGAAGAGAATGTTGATGAATATGGTATGATTATTGTAGTGAAGTGAATGATTAGGTGGAGGTTAATTATGATGATGATCAAAGCAAGCAGGGTGATTATTATGGTGCTGGTGAGATTGATGATTACGGATAAAGTGAGTTTGATGATGAAGATGATTGGGTTCAGGAACCACAGGTTTATAGATAACATCATTGATTGATTATTTGATGGTGAGGAGATTGATGATCAATCATGGTGAAGGGAATGTTGATTAGGCGAGATTGACTGGTAATTAAGGTGAAATTGATGATTATTGCCAGGGTGCAGTAACGATGCATTTGCTCATTTTAAAGAGCTGATGATGAATAAAAGGCAATTACGTGAATTGATTGTGGTGATGAAATTGCTAATGATGTTTACATGATGACGACAATGCGTGGAATCGTGACGGTGAATTTAAAAGACCCGGCGGTGTGCTGGCTCTGGTTTAATTTCCGCTACCAGACTTCTTAACGCCCGAGAGTTTTTACTTCACAGTCCATTGTTTTCGTTTGGCGTAATCCAGGGATGGCGTCTGTCGGTTCGGTCTGGCTGTTTCTGTCTGTCTAGGTCGTTCATCCGTCTTCCTGCGTAACCGGGTTTTGTCTTTGAGTTGTTTTCAGGGTGTGTCTGTCGAAGTAGAAGAACAGTTGTAACTAAACCTAAAGGGCACAAACAACACACTCACCACAATCTATTGTATACGCAGTTCATCACATCTCGGCCGTCACATGTCATGGACTTCTTGTAATGAGCTTTGAACAAGAATCTGGTTAATGCGTGACCTCAGTGCAGCGATTATTCCGATTAACGTGGTCGCTTCCTCAGTCTATACAGACCACTGTGACGAGGAATCAGTCATATAATTGTAATTGGCGTTTAAGTTCTGACAACTTAGCGACATGAGTATATGGATAAGAAATTTTATGCTAAAGCGCAACTTCAATTAAAAAAAAGCCATCGTTAGTGCTCCGGGCTCATTAAAGAGAACATTAAAAAAAAGCAAGCCTTGTAATCTGTCTTTTGGAAGTGACAAAAAACGCGTCCTCTATAGGAGTCGACAAAATTTACGTGCAGTGTGCGATTAAAAAACTGACGTTAGGTGTCGCACCAATAAGATAGTCAGGTCTTTCTCGCACGCTTGGTCTCGTTATAAAAACAGTAGCGGATGGATACTGTCTGTCAGAACTCCTTCGCTGGCTGCACTCTGCCAGTGCCAGTCCCAAACCTGGATAAAGGAGGAGGGCGACGCTAATGGTCTTTATTACCACACAGTGTCGTTAAAAGGCAACTACCACTGTCTGTCATGGATGCGTCGTTAAACAAACTTATTACACACACACATACTGTATGTCATCATTATTAGGCATATTACGTTGGTCTAACACTCTTGACAGTGCTGCGAAAACTGACACTAGGTATCGCCAGCATAGTGACGTGTAAACACAAACCACGCATCTTAAGTGGTTACTTTGAAATTCATGTCGACAACCCTTCAGATTCAGGTTAGCAGCGGCGTTATAAATGCGTAATTATAGGGGCCTACAGACCGAACTGGTGATAAACGAGACTTTAATTAGAGAGGCCAATCAGAGGGAAAATTAGTGTATCTGAGAGCAGACAAAAGCATGGACTAATGAAAATAAAAAGATCCTGAAATTGCCCTAAAATTGTGAAAATTATATGGGGCTGTCGAAAACTGGGTTATTGACCTAGATTATGTGTGTTACTACAACCAGGACCTTTGCAAGATAAATCGGCAAACGCTTTAAACTTATCCAAACTTCAACTTGGGGCTAATATTATTAGTCCCAAGTTTGATTTTGGATAAGTTTAAGAAAGGACAATTAGAGGCCATCCAGATGTCACGATGTTAGCTGCTTTGGAATGCTGTAGAAATCTCAACGTAACGATTACTCTGAGACTTTGATCCTCAATAATGCAAGCAACAGGATCATGTTCATTCGATTTAACAGAAGCCCATAGTCCGTTTTGATTGACGACCCCGTGAAAGGCTTTGCATCTGTTCATCCAGTAACTGAGATCATCATGCATTCGAGTGCCAGTGAGTACGCATGACCTTTTCGATCGTTTCGAATAGGCCTACTAATCAGTGTAGCGTCGATCGTCTGCCGAAATTAATCTGATAGTCATAGTGTGCTTTGGCACAGCTTGTGAGTGTTAGTCAATTGGGTCTATCCTACGTTTGGTTTGGAAACATTTTGCACAATGGACATGATAAGACAATTATCATTGTTTGCAATATTTATTTATATACCCTGACGATCACAATTGTTTCACAGGAAGTGGGAATTAATAATGTAGGCTTATGCAGTATGATTGCAAATACTCACTCGTGAATACTTATTTAGACTTATTAATAATAATGTCATTGCGCGTGGTCCATACATTTTCTGCCTTCCGCCGCAATAATTTTATCATTATTATGACTATTATTTTTAGAAGTGGTTCGATCAAACGAGTGGCATGGATCAGCGGTGCTTAGCAGTACCCGAGGTAAAATAGTTTGACAAGTTATAGTTTAAATGGGCCGGTGAAAACCGCTTTCTATAACCTTGTTGTTTGAAACGAATATCATGCGTAGACTGTTGCATGGTGTTTGTCGTAACCACCTTTGGAATTTAAACGAGTTTAAATGTTATGTCGTAGACAATCAAGCGACGCGATTGGTTGGGTTGAGAACAATGAGTGCAGTGGCTGGAAAGCGAGTATACGTCACTCGTCGTATGCCCTACCCTGGAGTGGAGTTGCTCAAGGAGGCCGGATGTGTAGTTACACAGTGGGAAAGCGATAAACCTGTTTCGAAGCAAGAACTCATCAAGAACATAAAAACGGCAGACGCTTTGTTCTGTCTCCTGTCTGACGTAATTGACAAGGATGTAATCAGCGCAGGTGAAAATTGTTAGATCCCTTTTAAGCAACGACAGACAAATTTTTCTGGGTAAAAGTGTATTTTATTATGCCATGGTGCTTCTGCTGCATTTTAGCGTATTTTATTATTTGGCGTTAATAGATGTCGAACTGTAGCTTGAATGAAGACTGGATTGATAAAAAGAAGAATTTGCTAGTAGAAACTGGATTATGCTTAAATGGAAGCTAGATTGATGAAAATTTCATGCCTAAGTAAAAGCCGATTTGATGCGAGAATGTCTATATGACGAATGTAAACAGCGTCGTGCGTGTGTGCAAAAACTCAATCGATGAAAAGAAATATACCTAAATGGAAATGGGTTGATGAAAAAAAATATACCTAAATGGAAGCTGAATCAATGAAAAGAAATATGCGTGAATGGAAGCTGGATGGATGAAAATATCGTGCATAATTTGAAGATCGAATGATGACAAAACATTGGCGTCACGATGGAAGCTAGTGAAATTTCTGTTCAACATTTTGTTGAATTAAATACTCTGAAATACACTTTTAAAATTCTGTTCATTAATCCAGCTGCAAGCACACATGGTAATAAAATACACTTTTGCCTTTTTCTCTGTGCTTCCAATCATGACTTCATATAGTTGTGACTTTTGTAATACTTTCTAATACTTTCACATCCAAATTAAGTTATTGTTGTACAAGAGTGCTGCATTGCAAGAAGTTACAATGACCAGTGTGCTTTCACCCAACTGTAGTACTGCATGTATCCTTGATGATTAACTACCAAACAGGCGAGTATTTATTTTCTGATTTTATAGATGAGGATGATGCTAGGAGGATTACAGCAAAATTTATTGTGGAGTTTAACTTTTAATTTCAGGTCCAAACTTAAAGGTTATTGGTACGTTGTCTGCTGGATATGAACACATTGCGATATCCGAGTGTGCCAAGCTAGGGATCAAAGTAGGACACACACCAGATATTTTGACTGATGCTACTGCAGAATTAGGCATGGCACTCCTGCTTGCCACTGCTCGCAGAATACCAGAAGGTAAATATGAATGACAATCAAATACAGTTTGTATGAATGTTCCTATGCATAAATATTTTCTGTTGTAATCATTACTGAATGCTCCTGTTTTGTCCTTTGTAAGATCTTGAGAAGATTTATTTTAACAATGAGATGCATAGGTTTTCCCTTACAATTTAGTACATCCTCATTGTTAAAAGGTTGAATGTAATGTATAAGCTGTGATGGTTTCCTGAAGGGTGCATGTAAATTCAGGGAACAGCGTAATGGATGTACGGCCATTGACCACGCACTTCATGTCATTTCGATTTCAACTGAAAACTTATGTCTTTGAAATTGCATATCCACCATGGACTCTGTCTACGGACTTATCCTTATTACAACTTTATTTTGGTGTGATATCAATGACGTATCGCTAGGCTCCCGTGAATTATGTGAATTTTTTTTAAAAATTATGCGAAAAATTGCATGATTGCATAAGCCACCGGTCCTAGTCATCAACAATTGCGTCGTCTGGTTGGTAAACTATAGCCCTTATAGGCTAGAAATAGCCTGGACAAGCCAATTGTAGTTGAACTTTTTGCAATAATTTGCGAAAACTTTCCATTTATCAACTTATGCGAAAACCGCCAATTTATGCAAAAAAATGCGAAATCGCATAATGGCAGAAACCACGGAGTCCTACGTGTATATCTTCGTTTAATGAGAAACAAACTGACAAACCGAAGTACCGATAAGTGTGCCTTGCAACCGAAGGGTCGCAGGCACAAGCCCACTTCAAGTCACTGCCTGGGACCCTTAGACAAGTTGTTCACCCATAATTGTCTGTGAGGAGGGCAACGGGAAACGACCTCACTCATCTCATCACTGGGTGGCATAAAGCCAATGGACCTGCCTTTGGGCAGAGAAATCATCATCATCAATTGATGCCTTGTGCATTGAATACTGGTACAACAGAAGTTGCTAATTACAATTACTGCATGTTGTCATGGATCTTTGATATTCTAGTGGTTAATATGTTGGACAGTCGACCGAGGAGTTAGGAGTTCAAATCCCTGCCATGGCTGAAATTTGTGCAGAGTTTCTGCTTCATCTGTGCACCTAGTGGACTCTGCTTTAGCGTCCATTGACTGCACATTGTTAGTGGAAGTTGAGATAGCAAAGGAAAGGACTAAGAAAAGTGAAGTCACTAGCACTTCATATCCTTAGGGGACTGCTAAAAAACTTACAAACATACTGCACCCACTGTCTTGTCTCATCATACCCAGAGGCATTAGCTGGATGTGGTTTTGTCACGCTAAATATTTTCTCATTACTCTCTCACGACTTCAATGACATTTGTTTTATAATTGCTTATAATGATTATGTTTTTGAGTGCACATTCTTTTATTATTCTCATCTGATATTTCCACGGTGCGTTTGCAGACAGTTCAATAAAATACATACTTACTTACACTGACGATGACTTGTTTTCTTATTGCAGCCACAAAGGCCGTGAAATCAGGCGAGTGGAGTACGTGGAGTCCGCTATGGATGTGCGGAAAAGGCTTGACCAACAGCACCGTCGGAATCGTGGGTCTGGGTGGCATCGGAATGGCCCTCGCGCGGCGCATACGTCCGTTTGGCAGCGAGAAGATTCTGTATTGTGGTCGAACCAAAAAATCTTATGATGCAGAAGTTGGTGCCATCTATGTAACGTTTGAAGAACTGCTGAAATTGTCAGACTTTGTGATTGTCTCGATTCCACTCTACCCAGAAACAAGGGAGCTCTTCAACAAAGCGGCATTTGCTCAGATGAAGAAGACTGCCATATTTATCAACATCAGTCGTGGTCCAATTGTGAACCAGGATGACCTGTATGAGGCTCTGGAGAACGAGCAAATCGCGGCTGTTGGACTGGATGTCACCACTCCTGAACCGCTTCCAACCAATCATCCACTTCTGAAGCTGAAGAACTGTGTTGTCCTGCCACACATTGGTAGTGCTACCATGGAAACAAGGTCAGCAATGGCTGAGTTGACCGCTAAGAACATCCTGGCCGGTCTGAAAGGCGAGCCGATGCCAGCGCCTTTGAACGTGACCAGCACTTAATTAGTTCATAGTAACTACACTGCAAATAATTATTTAGGATTTAAACCTTTTATGAAATTTAAACTAGTACGGGCATTCTTAAAAGGTGAATAGTAGTACACATTAATATTTCCAAGTTGGAGGTTTATTAAAGACTTGGGAGATTTAGCATCATTACTGATGAACATTTGAATGCAGATGCTGTTCAATTTTTTATAATAGTGTTTAACTGTTGGAGCAATGTAGGTAACCTAAAAATATTCTGTTCTTAATGGCATTTGATGTTAGTAGTAATCTTAGAGTGGTGCTATGTAAATTTATGGTTACGGCTGCAATTGGTTGATACTGTTAAAACCTTTCTGTTCTATTTATGTTTGAGAAACCTGCTATATTGTGTTCATTTCCAGGGATGTAAATGGTTACAGAAATTCCAAATCCATAGGGAGAGCAGTCACTGGCCTCTAAACAATCTTTAAAAAGAAACTTCTGGATTTATCGGCAGCAAATAATTTGTAATACCCTCGTATGGCAATTGTGAACCCTACAAATCACCGGGCCTTTTGACGTGTTTCTCTGCCCCTCCTCTCAGTTCATTATCATTGGCTAGGGATGTTTGCCTTCTTTATTTTTCCATTATTATTATTATTATTATTATTATTAAACAATACTATTGACAAGCACAAGGTATTTATCATAGGCGCGGTTAGTCAATAGTTGAGTTGCTTGATATCTAAGTTCATGATAACCAGCGTGCAATTTGTGTAAAAATTAAATAATAGACAAAGTCACAGGCCTTGCATACCATTCGTTCGTAACTTGGCTTATCATTTGACAACATATGGCAATCATACATTCGATTATTCATTATGATTATTCCATAATACAAATCTTAAACATTTTTATTATTTTCAATAAACTTTAGTTGTTGCTTTTGAGTCCTAGTGTGGTTTGTGGCCTCAAAAATAATTTTTCTGTAAGGAGAAGTGACGTTGGGTCTAAAGCGCTAACGGCACTGTGATTAAAGATTTTCAAAGGTTTTTTGTGTGGGATTAAAATTAGCTTCCTTCTTGAAAAAACTGACAACTTCTCATTGGCAATCGATGATTGAAAATCTATCTTCACGTGGCTGCATTTCTGATTCACTTTTCGGTGTGACCTTGAGTGTGTTATAAAATTTGATAAATGGTATAAAATTTATAATAATAAAGTTTTACAGGTTGCTGATGCTCAGGTCCGAAGATTGCATGGTGTCCGGTCGATAGATGATAAGACTGCGGTTTTAATGGTAGCTGGATTGATGAAAAGAATTATGTTTGGAATTATGCTAGAAGCTGGATTGCACCATTCTTTTCATTCATCCAGCCTCCATCTAAGTAGAGCTTCACGCCGGCCGCCGACGCCGACATTTCGCTGCCGCCGCCGACAATTTGTCGGCGCGCCGCCGAACCTACGCTGGTGTTTTCACACTCACAAACACACACACGCACGCACACACATTGCACACTATATGCACATAACATTGCTATACACACATATATGTACATAACTATATATACATATATATATATATATATATATATGTATTCGTGTATTGATATATATTATGGCCATATATACCGTCTGCCCATGGCCTTCGTGAACTTAGCACATGTTCAATTAATCAACAACCATGGACTCGTCGCCCGTAGACCTGTGTCGGATACCTTTCTAGCCACTTCTTTCCACACCGTCATTAAACTTGTGGAGACTTGTTTCAAACCATTCTTCAAAGTCATCTGTCATTCCCTAAGTGGTCTTCCTCTTTCATATGTTCCATTCATTATGCCATTATGGATATCAACTCAGTTCCATTAGTAAAGTTCAGTCACTGACCTCTGGGTAATTTATCCCGTGGTCTGTGCACAGCCGTAAAGCGTTTTCACACAAGTCGATGTTCTTGCTGTCCGGAAAGACCATGGTCACAGGTCACTTACGCCTAGACCCACAAAAGTCTGGTTTTCTTCATGCGCAGTTTATGCGGATACATTTCATAGGATTCTGCAGAGGACTGTTAAGTATTCAATTAGCGGCTGCTGCTGCACCTGGACAAATAATGATCCACTCTGCCTTGGGTGGCAGAAGGCAATTGCAATTGCACTGCTGCCCAACCATCGGCATCGACTCCTCAATAGTCTTACATAGGAAATCTGCCATAGCCACCAGTGTTAGAGCAATCATTAAAAGTTTTACAGATGATCCTACCACAACGCTAATTTTGCTTGCGTGCTACTATAGCACCGTCTGCGCCGTGTAATCGACTGCCTGGATTATTTCAAGTAGGCTTATTCACACATCATTTTTGTCCATGACAAGTTTATGGAAATGTTATAAGTACCAATATACTTACATTACGTTAATAATTGTTTATATTAGGGCCCTAAAAATTAATTGGAGACATTATCTCTTGTTCATTGTGCTTTCCTAAGCCTAATGTAACATTAAACTAGATTCAAATGATATTTTAGCATGCATCATAGGCCTACGCTCGCGATAGTGTAGGCCTAATAACTGGACTGTCAATCTAGTGTTTTGAGATTCAAATCAGCGGAGCCCATCCACACAAGTTGACATAACGCAACAAGCTAAGGCAACATAAGAAAATGACATTCCATCTTCATCATCACGATGAGACCCTGGGTTACCCAAGCCATTTGGTGGCGATGGATACGAATAAATGCTTTCCATTGTCCTGCTGTTGTTGCCGCTGCTCGTACCGTAAGTTGTTATAAGTTGATCCGACTACTACTTCTGCTTCTACAACTACTGCTGCTATTGGTGCTATTACTTCCATTGCTACAGCGTCTACTACTTTTGTGACTGGGTTGCTTAGGTTGAACGACTAGTCTATAATAATTAAGAATGCTGGAAAACGTTTCTTATGGAAGTAATTCGGGTTATTGACTAATAAATCTAGAAAGGTGGTGAATTCTGATAACGTCTTACTGCTCGGTGTGCTTTAATAAAGGAAAAAACAATTATTACTTGTTGCTTGTTTTTCGTAAACGTCTGTTCTGAGTCTCTGTGAATAATCCCTTCTCTTGAATAAAAATTTGAGATCAGACAACAGCAAATAGTAATGTAGAATTATACTAGAATATGCATATCATTATAATGCAAGTAACCTTGGCGAACAACTTTTGAAGCAGGTTCGCTAAAACTTATAGAACACTGCGTCGATCACGCCGCGCCGCCGTATTTTTTGGGTCGGCGGCGCGCCGGCCGCCGCCGACCAAAAATGACCGGCGCGCCGCCGCTGAAACTTCTACTTCGGCGCAGAGCTCTACATCTAAGCATGATCCTTTTCATATCAATCCAGCTCCCCGTTTTACAAATTCTTTTCATCAATTAATCCAGCTTCTAATTAAAATTAACATCGGAGTATCGAATCTTCGGACTCTCGAACCTTCGGACTATTGACTCTTCGAACTACCGAACCTTCGGATTATCCCCGATCGATGTCGGAATATAAAATCTTCGGACTATCAAACCTTCGGACAAGAACATTTTCTTCGGATTGTCGAACTACGGACTATCGAACCTTCGAACTATTGAACCCTATGGGCATTCTCAAACTTACTCTAATCTACGGACTACCAAACCTTCGGACTATCGAACGGACCCCGCATGAAATGTCGCTATAGAAAAATGTGTAGATTTATTTGCTTTGCATGAGTTATAAAATTTCACGCGTTACATAATTAAAGACAGCATGGCGACCAAAATACTTCGAAGTATGAATTTATCAAATAAGCAATTAATTTCGTGGCGAAATGGTCGATTTCAAAATGTTGCAAGATTAAGTAGACAGGTAAAAGTGTCAAGCCTTTGTTTGCACTGACGATTTTGTGCATCTTTATGGAGATTTATTTGTAAACAAGTGGTTTTATATTATCGCTCACACAAAATAAGAACACGAAATCGCGACCTTATTGTTTTGGACGGTTGAAGAAGGCAGATGGATTTGATATAATCAGATGCTCAATCTGGTTTAAGGAACTTCGGTTAATCGTCACGTTTGAATTAATACTTGAAAAATATATTTAATATATCTGTCCGGACACCGTTTGGACAAATGAAGTGTAAAAAATAAATTGTGGTTGAAATGCAACTATAGGTGTTATAGAATGTTTACTAAGTAAAGATGGTGAGACAGTCATATTTGAAAGTTTTTTGTGCTGACAGGAAATATATAATTGTTCTTCCAGATGGGCTTCGGATACACATTTCGACCTGACTGTTGTTTGTCTGCCAGAAATGTGAATTTTGTAGCCAGTTACGCACAAGCAATGAGGTTTATTCACGGAGGGGCACCGCCGACTAACGAAATCATGACGTAAGTGAATTAATGTGTATCTGATCAATATAATTTGATAAGAAACTGTTGGATTATGGTGATCACCAACACATCGCATGATAATTTAGAAAGCTGGTAATGGATGCACCCCAATCACCGCAGTGTGCATGTTTATGACTATACACATACCTGCATGCTGGTGTTGGTTCTTCTCTTGAGTTCTGAAGCCCTTGAGGCATTTTTCTGTTACTATGCCACCAAGCTATAAATAAGCTATTGGACTGAGCATGTCTCTCTTTAAATGTTTAGCTAACATTGTTTGTTGGAAGATAGTTGATTGTAACGCGTGCTGGCACAAAGATCAGAAGTATTCGGGTTCAATTCCCGCTGACCCCATAAGCCTACTACGTGGTGTTTGTGGAATGAGAAATAGAACAAATAGTCGCCTTGCAGTGTGTTGAATAGATTAGGATTGTTAAATTTGTATATAAGACAAAAACAGTCTTTGACTATTGCATAATATTGCAGTTGTTATTGACAACAGTCATGATACAATGTTTTTTTAAAATATGTATAATTGTTTCTATTAATAAGTATTGTGGCTGGTTATTTATTTTGATAACAATATGCACGTATTCTATTCTGTGTGTGACTATCTTGGTGGCCCATTGATTTTCTTGATGCCTTTTTCTGTTTCAGTAAACTCTCCGATGTTGAATACAACAAGATCGCAGATGAAACCCTCGAATCATTGGCTGAATTGTTGGAAGAGTTGGCGGATTCACCAGGGACGGGTGGCGAATTTGATGTTTCATTTTCCGTGAGTTTTTAATTTCTGATACAATGAAATTACTGAATTCCCAGGGGTTGGATGTTTAATTCCAAGTAAACAGATCTTGTTGTCTTCTCAGTGCAGGTTGCCTCTCTGCTCAACCAATTCACATTAAGGTGTTGCCTATCAGCTAACTTGCCACGCAGCAACTCGATTATGAGAAATTCCACAATTATTGCAACATGGTAGTTGAGTGCATGAGCTTTTACCTTGGAAAACTTACTGAATGCACATCAATTTTGCTTTATGTTCTCTGAGTGCTAAGTGATAGTATTTGACATAACAAATTGAATTATGTTAGGTTATAATATTGATTGTCATTATGTAATGATGATTTTAAAGAATGGTGTTATTGGTGATTTGATTTTACAGAATGTTGTTATTAACGATAATTTTTACAGAATGGCATTATTGATGAGTTGAAAGAATGGCAATATTGATTAATTTACAGTATGGTGTTATTGATGATTTTGCGGAATGGTGTCATTGATGATTTTACTGAATGGTGTTATTGATGATTTTACTGAATGGTGTTATTGATGATTTTACTGAATGGTGTTATTGATGATTTTACTGAATGGTGTTATTGATGATTGCAATGGAGGGAAATGATTGTTGTTGCTCTTTCTCAAACAACAATCTGGACATCAATTCTTGGTGGTAGAGGTGATGGATTTTAGCCGTGTGTCTCCAGTCTCTTCGGTTTGCGTTTACGTTAGAGTTCAACAAAATGACACCAGAGTCTCTTTCTGATTATTATTCTAATTATTTAGGTTAACTTCCAAATATATTAACGTAAAACAACTTAGCTTGCTACTTCACTAACGTTCCTCATCACTCTCAGACTGTCGACCTTAACGAGACCTATCTCCATATCGTCTTGGTCATCTGTCATTTCCAGTCGCTTCCTCGAGAGTGGATTCCTCCTGCAGTCGATGACGTCCTCTGTCGTGCACCTGACGCCTTCTGAGAGTGAATCCTGACTCTCAATTTCTCCCATCTTTTATACCCTTTCTTGCATCCTCCCATTATGGTCCTTCTACCTCATGTCTATCCGTATTTGGTTATTTCTCCCGATTGTATTCTTATTTGGTCATCTTACATCAAATCTCTCAGGCGCTCAGCCCATCGCTCTTCCTCCGGACCCGGTCTTTTTAACCTATCCTAGCCCGGCATTCGCCATTGCCTCAGCCATATTTGGTCATAATCCCCGTCTCTCCATCTGTCTCAGCCCACTCGCCCACTCTGATTCACTTGGCTACGCCTACTGCCTGTCAGTCTCTGTCTATACATATATATATATATATATATATATATATATATATATATATATATATATACTACTGTTGGTAGGCCTATAATGTTTGTCTTTATATATACCGTTCATATCTATAGTTATAATGTTCGCAATTTTAGTTTATACAGCACTTGACATTATATTATATTGTTCATTAAAGTTATAAACTTGACATCATCGCCGTTTTTCATAACGCAGTCCCCTCTTCCATCATTACAATGATTTTACTGAATGGTGTTATTGATTAGTTTACAGAATGGTGTTATTGACGATAATTTTTACAGAATGGCATTTTTGATGATTTTACAGAATGGTGTTATTGATGATTTTACAGAATGGTGTTATTAATGATTTTACAGAATGATGTTATTAATGATTTTACAGAATGGTGTCATTGATGATTTTACTGAATGGTGTTTTAATGATTTTACAGAATGGTGTTATTACACTGAAGCTGAGTTCATCTCTTGGCACTTACGTTATCAACAAACAGTCTCCAAATAAACAGCTCTGGCTCTCTTCTCCATGCAGGTTAACTCTCCACACAACTGGCCAACCCCAGCTGTGCTTTTGTTTCATTAAAACTTACTTAATTAATTAATGCCATCTGTCATGCTAGTTTCTCATGCAGAGTGCTTCAACTACTAGCACCTAAAATCCAAATATATAAGGGACTGCAATGTAAAACTTACATTTGCTATGAACTGCTATTCGACCATTGATATATTACATTAAATAATTATATTTTCATACTCCCCTGTTGAGCCTCATGCATTTTGTGAATTCCTCCCCATGCATCTTATCTTTTCTGACCCCATCCAGTGTGCTAACCACTAGAAACAGAGTTACTGATTAATCCGAAATTTGTCATTTAGTTTGCTTTTATCAACGCGGACTCGTTTGCACGTTCCAGTTTACAAACCATTCTACTTTACACAGAGTGGTGTTGTGCCCCCTGCCTCGTATTGATGGGCAGTGTAAGAATTGTACTGTTGCGTTAAATATGAGTGAACCTTGTTTTTTCAACAGCTATGTCTAGTTTTCCTGCTGTATCATGAGGCTTGTTTCCTGATGATTTGGCTGGTCTGGTCTACACTTTTTTAATTGTAATAAAAATGGAAAACTTATATAGCTCCACTCGATATCAGAGGCACTCATGACTCAACACATAGCTAAACGGAGAACAGGAAAGTCTTCTGCAAGGCAGGAGAGGGAAGAGAAGGCAGCTCCTCTTGAAGAGAAAGGGAGGCTCTTCCAGCTGGTGGAACCCACGTAGGCAAAGCCATAGAAGTTGAGTTAATCTAATAATTAGTGTATGAAGTTATTTCTTTCTATTTGAAATTGTCACTGAAATGGAGTTTATTCTGAAAATAAGGGTTTGATGTGACTTTACATTTGAGATGTCTTTGAAAGGAGTTTTGTCTTGAGATTACCGTTTATGGTTATTTTTGTTTCAGCGGCCCTAAGCGATATGATTTCATAAACGGAACATGGATTTACAAATATGAGGGCAGATCTCTTCACGATCTTCTGACACAAGAGTTATGTGATGCACTTCACACTGACATTGATTTTACTGCTTGTGACCATGGTAGATCAACCAGTTGAGGATGATTTTTTGTGCACATTTTTGGGTGGACTTTATGTTGATTGTTGTTGTTAAGTTCTGCCAGATAGGTACCTCTGCATTTTGTAATGCTCTGTTTGAAACTGCTACTTGCTTTATGGCTTCTGGCCTGCCAAGAAGGGGTTAGGGAGGATCTGGCGTTTTTTGCGAATATGGGCCTTAAATCAACTTTTGAAAAATGTTATAATAAGTTAAGCACAGTTTATGATTAAATGAAATATTACTGAAATTTATATATATATATATATATCATGATAATTCTAGTATTAGCAAAATGTATTGAGATCGCTCAATATCAGGATTTATTCAGTGATTTTCATTAATTTAGCTGAGTATTTTTTTCAAAACCCTGGTATGAGCTGCAACCTTTTGATTACGGCTTGTTCCTAACGTTGAAACTATGAGGATCCTTTTGACCAAGATGATAAAGCTGCCTAGAAAATAATTTCCGGTTGTTCCTATTTGTACATTTTAGATCTTAAGATCTCTAAAAATAAGGTGCCATGTAAACTTATGATGCTTACCAATCTATCTATTATCGAAGATAATGGAAATTGTTGTATGGTGGCTAAATTGTAAAGCATTGCTGTTAAATTTGTGTTTGCTTGAGACTCCATCATGGACCTTAGATGAAGAGTTCTTTTCATGTGGAAGTTACTGTTTATATTGAGTTAGTGTTGTTGCTAAGCCTTGAAGTTATCACGAACGCATCTGCTGAACTGGTGAAAACTTAGAAGGGGACGGTTCCCTTGAAATTTTGGGTGGAGGGGATGTAGCTGCTTACATCTCCCAAATAGTTCATAAATATTTAATTAATAAAATAATCTAGTGTTTACACTGTTCATCCTTTTTTTCTGCATCCATGTTTGGGAATTGAAATTTTTTTCCAAGCTGTCCCCCCAACTAATTATCTTATCTGCCCCCAAAGTTACCAAACCCAGGACCAAGTCTCTGCCAATTGTGTGGGGTGTCTATAAATCACGTTTGTTAGGCTGATGTTGGTGTAGGTATATTTTAATATTATAATACCCTGAAAGCAAGATTGATTTTGATGTTGACAATGGTGAAGAGAATGTTGATGAATATGGTATGATTATTGTAGTGAAGAGAATGATTAGTTGGAGGTTAATTATGATGATGATCAAAGCAAGCAGGGTGATTATTATGGTGCTGGTGAGATTGATGATTAAGGTGAACCTTGAAGATGAAGATGACTGGGTTCGGGAACCACAGGTTTATAGATAACATCATTGATTGATTATTTGATGGTGAGGAGATTGATGATCAATCATGGTGAAGGGAATGTTGATTAGGGTGATGGTGAAGGCGAGATTGACTGGTAATTAAGGTGAAATTGATGATTATTGTCAGGGTGCAGTAACGATGCATTTGCTCATTTTAAAGAGATGATGATGATGAATAAAAGGCTAACGTGTATTGATTGTGGTGATGAAATTGATAATGATGTTTACATGATGACGACAATGCGTAGAATCGTGACGGTGAATTTAAAAGACCCGGCGGTGTGCTGGCTCTGGTTTAATTTCCGCTACCAGACTTCTTACCGCCCGAGAGTTTTTACTTCACAGTCCATTGTTTTCGTTTGGCGTAATCTAGGACTGGCGTCTGTTGGTTCGGTCTGGCTGTTTCTGTTTGTCTAGTCCAGTGATTCCCAACCTTTTTCGACTTAGAGCCACTTTTATTTAGTTGGAGGGCACGATGGGTCTACTAGGCCTGTGTAGAACGTGCAATATAAATAAAATGTGTTCAAAGGATGATTTTTTACTGGAGTAAGCATAAGTTTAAATGGACTTCTCGACGATTATGCGTTCAAAGTTATCCTGCCGAGTACCAGGATGTCACTTTATTCATTATAATAATATAACCGACCACATGCATCGCCCACAATGCAGCAGAAAACGTGATCACTATTATTGGCATACACTGCGACTTCGGCACCCCGAAAAAGAGCGCCCGACAAATGAGCGTCTGACATAAGGGCGCCGAATAAGGAATGCTTATTTAGGCCTATATATTATAATATATATATATAATTGTATAGTATAACTGGGATTTAGGTGGTTCAGTAGACTGAGACCTGTGTGAGAACCACCCCTATAATAGACTACTAATAATACACATCTCAATAGCCAAAGGTCCCTAGCCGGGCCTTGAAGCTGTTAATTGTCTGCACAGAAACTGTCCCTTCACTCAGGTGGTTCCATGCATTCACCACCCTGCAGCTGAAGAATCTTTGTTTTATGGCTCCTTCTGGTTTCTTTTAGATTTTATAGATGTGTCCTCTTAAGTCACCTCTGTCAGCCAATTGGAAGAACCTCGATGGTGTTGTTATCTCCCTGCCTGTCATGATCTTGTACGTCTCGATTAGATCTCCCCTTTCTCTTTTTCTGCTCACTGTTGTTAATCCACACTTCCTTAAACTCTCCTCGTTTGTCAATGTCCTCTGATCATCTTTGTAGCTCTCCTCTGCACTCTTTCCAGTACCTCCTTAATTGTCCTGTTTCGTGTATGGGCAGTACTCCACACAGTACTCCTAGTGTGGTCTTGGTATGACTAGTGCCTTACATAGGTTCAGGATAATATTCTTGTCCCTGCTGATTAATAGTATTAAAGTCATTGCGCCTGGTCCATACATTTTCGGTCTTCCGTCGTTATAATTTTATTATTATAATAATTATCATTTTTATTATATATGTTTCACATTATGCTGTTATCGCCCATGATGAGCTAAGTGAGTGTTGGCAATGTCCCAAAGAGGCAGGCGGCGTTCCCACGCTGAAGAACAACCGAGATACGTTGGAACAGAAATGTCGTCTCCATTGGATCGTGGGTTGCAGCACTCGTTCGACTACCCAACTCTGAGATGAACTGCAGTTCTTCACTGCTCCAAGCGCCGCCGGATTCCAAGGAAAGGGCTACGAAGTCGTGGGTGTTGGTTATGGTGGAATACTTGGCCCTCTTCGTCTTAGCTGCGCGTTCGGCGGCTTCGCCAGCTCTGATAGATGTGTCGACAAGATGTGACTTGGCGTAGGTGTCGGGCACTGTCACATCCCATGCCAGACATCGACCACGTGTCCAAGGAATGAGCGTGACGCCGTCCGGTCGCTTTCCATCTTCTCTTACCAAGCCGAGAGGTTCCTTTTGCACTGGAATCTTCGCCCTGCCAAGAGCTCTCCAGATGACATCGTTCAACATGCTATGTCGTTGATGTTTTCCGCTGCCTCTTCTACAAATTAGTCCATGAAGCCCTTTTGCGTCGACGCTCTCTTGACATTGGTGACACAAATGTGGCTCGCAGAGCGTCGTTCCTAGCCTCAACCCGGCTGCCAGTCGTACATCCTCGTTTGAGAGGCGCAGGCCTAGGGCAGTCACAGGGGGCGCTAGCATCCAGTCTCCAGAATGAGGTGCTCGTGAGGCCAGCAGGCGAGCACGGTCGCATGGATTGTTATTGGAATCCAGCAGACCTTTCCATGCCTTGTCTGTGAATCGGAGGTCCCATTCTTTCTGGCGATGACTCGCTGCTCCTGTTGGTGGTTCTGCATCTGTCAGGGTCTTCCAAGCGTTGAGTGCTGAACTCGCAAGTTCATATGGTTCCTCAGCAGACTCTGTTGGTAGGATGCATGCCTGGAGTTCGCTTGTACTAGCAGCAGAAGCCAGAAAGGCAGAAAGTGCCAGCGTAGATGCACAACGAACTCCCAGACCACCATCTCTCACCGGCAAAGAAGCCTGGAGCCAGCGGTCATTGTCAAGGTCCACATTTAAAATGGTTGACAGTCCTTCTCTCATCAGTTGATCAAACCGAGCCAAGCCCGGGCAATCAGCGCAGACGGCTGTGCGCAGAATGTACAAGAGCTTCGGTACACTTAGACTGTTTCTCAGCAGAACCAGAGCGTCATGTGTATAAAGCAAGGACAATCTTCCGATTGCCCTCTCGAGGTCATTGGCCTTTGAATTAAAGACCATGTTCACAACTGGACCTGAAATTAGAGGTGCACCCAACAAGATCATGTCCTCGAGGGCTATGCTCGTGAACTCTTGGAACGCAGGGTCATTGTTCGGCATCTGGGTGTTGTGACACGCGATTTCGCATTTGCTGCGGTTCAATAGCAATCCCAGATTCCTTGATTCCTGCTCGATTAATTGAACGTCGTCGGCCACTGTTTCCTTGTTACCTCCCAATGTCAGGTCATCCAGATATCCGATACGCAGATCCGAACGAAGCTTCATCAGAATCGGTTGCAGCACAAGACAGAATTCCAGAGGTCCCAAAGGATCGCCTTGCTGCGTTCCTTCTTCGGATCGAATTGTGTTTGAACCATAGCGCAACAGTGGACGGTTTGAATAGGCAGCGTGAGCAAAGTGGTAGAGCTCTGGGATCTCTCTAGCAACTGCCTCTAGAAGACAATCTCTGCGCAGAGTGTTAAAGGCATTGGCGAAGTCGAGCTTCACTAGGACGCTGTCCTCAGGCATTGTGGAAATCCAACGACGTGTCGCATGGACAGCTGCCTCAGCGCCTCCTGGAATGCCTACCCCAAGCTGAATGGGGGCGAGCAGTTGAGACAGCCTTGTTACCGCATGCGAATTAGCGCACTTTGCCGCCAGACGACGCCATGTGTAGCCCACGGCGATCGGTCTTATGCCTCCGTCCTTCTTGCTCAGGGCTAAAAGGTTTGCCCCATAGATGACCTCATTCACCTCTTCGGATAGACCTCCTTTTAGGAGCAGATTGACAAGGTCAGATAGATGTTGCCCGATGTTGTCATCTACTCCATAGGCCATCAGATCCTTTAAGTGTTGCGGAGTTATGCCATCTGGACCACCAGCCGAACCCGCAGGGAATGAGGAGATTGCCCTAGCCACATCTTCTTTAGAAACTTGAAGCGGGATGAAGCGATCGGAACTGTCTGGAGCACACGGTGTTCTCCTGTTCACTGGTGCAGGCGGGTGCTTTTTCTTAAGCGCGGCCAGAGTTTCCGGTGTGTCCAGCGCCGGTTTATCCTCGCTGCAGATGAGACGGATGGCTGCTTTGAAATTGCCTTCCTCCAGCTTGCTTGCAACTGTTGAGGCTAAATACCTGGCGTGGTCGCATTTAGCGGACTTGAGCTTACGACTTGACGTCAATGACAATTCATCGTTAGTCGACTGGTCTGGCCCCTGCAGTCCCCATTCAGTAATGCGGGACAAAATCATCTTGGTCATGTTGTGCTTTCGTCCACCTCTTCTTGGCTTCACTAGTACAGTTCCACCGAAGGCCAGCAAATCGAACCATTTTGCAACGCAATTTGGTTCTCTTACAATTGCTTGGATTATATCGGCCATTATTATTATTATTATTATTATTATTATTATTATTATTATTATTATTATTATTATTATTATTATTATTATTATTATTATTATGCGTGGATCTTCTGCAACCGAAAATTCGGCCTAAAGAGCAAAAAAATTACTTCTGCGGCCGAAAGTTAATTGTGTGTGTCTAAAAACGACACTAACCCTGACCCAGGGCCGGATTAAGGCATAAGCCAACTAAGCCATGGCTTAGGGCCTCGGGCTGAGGTGAGGCTCCGTCATCTCAAAAAAATGAACAAGGAGCATGTAGGCATGGGTAAAAAAACCTGTAGTCACATTTTAATATTTTGAAAGTCTTGTGCTATCTCTGGGCTGATTTATATTTGTACTAATCAGGCCTAATTGTGCTGATCATTCTCTCTTAGCATATCAACCGTAATCAGTGGCTTAGCGAGGAGAGGCGCCAGACGCAACTTGTCCTGGGGCGGCATTTTCATTAAAAATAATTAAAGAATTATTGTTGTATAAGTTGCGTTCTTCGAGATTCTTGTTGCTCTTGTGTAGACCTGGCACAATGATTTTTGACTTTTTCTCGACATAAAACTAATATATACGATATACCGAAGTACCATCGAAATGATCGAATGGCGCCTAGTGTTTATGCACATCAGAGCAGTCTTCAGGTTATTTGGCGCCCTATGAATTCACTTATATAAGGGCGCCCCCACTTTCGTTGCATGAACGGTATACGATGTGAGAAATATGGGATCAGGCACACACTGCACGGGGCAAAAAACATATATAGACGATTCTGGCATAGGAAAAGTAATAGGGAAAGAGCGGGAGATTCAGTGAGGTGTTTGGAGATTGAATATCGTTATTGGCATTAGCCTAACACTAATTTTTAATAATTAATCTATGAATTTCATTTTGTATCATAAAAAATTTTGTTCCTGAAAACATAACCATATTATCCATAAACTTCGGCGCCCCAAAAATTTGGCGCCCTAGGCGGCTTCGTGGATTCCTAGATACTTCCGATACTAGACGCAGGTCATTTAATCTAACAAACGTACAAAAGTAAAAAAATCACGAATTATATTTTTTCCATTCATAGCTAAAGTTAATGTAGACATATTTAGCCGCTAATTTAAGTCGAAATCAAGTTTAGATGAACATAATAGATATAAAAAACAGCCCAGATAATCGTGTCGGCTGCAGGCTTGTATTACAATAATCGCAATAGGACGCTAGTTAACTTAATTTCTCCATTACTTTCGCGCCTATCAAACGAAAAAAAACTTAGTAATAATAATAATAATGTCTAAAGTCTCTTGCGCCATGTCTATCAGGGCCGGCTCCTGGCATAGGCGACATATAGGAAGCCGCCTAGGGCGCCAAATTTTATGGCGCGACACTTTTCCTCGCTACGCCGTAATGTTAATTGTCTAGCTGCATGTTGTGAAAATCTGATGGAAAATAAATGGGAAAAAAGTGCATCATATTAGTCGTCTTTTAGGTAGGCCTAAAGTATTGTAAAAAAGTAAGATGAAATACAATTTAATTTCTATATTTAGACTGTAGCATATGTTTCTATAAAAAACGATTTACATTTTCAAAATTAAAAAAATGTGTTGGTATGAGAGCTGATATGAAAAAAAGGAAAAAAGAAGCAGTTAACTGCAAAAGCATAACACTAAATTCCGAAACTTGATCATTTCCTAAAAAAGAAAGAAGCCGACTATACTGAGTCTGATATATGTTTCCTCAAACGTTGCTAAGAGGTTTACTTTCTTGACAAACTTTAACCAACGGTTAAACCAGCGCATGGAGGCGGAACAATTTCTGAAAGAATGTTATCCTGATGACATAGATGGCAATCGAATGAGCTACATGTTTGCTCATATATGAAAACAAAATATATGGCGAATTTCAGCCGAATTGAGCTACGACATGTTTACTCATATATCAAACAAAATATATGGCGTCCTATAGTAATTCAGCTCAATGTATATGGCCAGTCTCAACCAAAGCAAAGAAATCAAACAACTGTACCGTCAAGACATGTATAACATCATTTTTGAAGATGGCATTGACGGTGTTTTTCCAAATGTTACCATTTGCTGCGTATGTTTTTAACACTAATGACCGGTAACTAATTGTTTTTGTGAGCATTCATTTTATCAGCTGAAAAGACTAAAATAACGAACAGACAACCGCAATTTGTCAAGAAAGGTTAGGTTCACTTAGCTAGCTGTGTATTGAATCGGATATTGTTAGAGAAATACATGCAGTTTGACGACAATTGTTCTGATTTTGCAAGACAATTCAAGAAAAAAATTCTTCGGAAGAGTATGTATTTTTTTAAAATTGTTCACTTTTTTCGGCTACTTGTTTATCGATATAAATGACATTGTCGTAAATGATAAATGTGAAAAAGTTGAAATTTAAAATTTGTGTCTCGTCTGTGCGATTTGTTTGTCCCTGAAACAAAGGCCCACATCTGGCTTAGGGCCCCATTAAGCCTTAATCCGGCCCTGCCCTGACCCTAAACGACCATCACGATAGATGCCTAACCTAACCCTAATTACCGACCCTCACGATGCCCAATCTAACCCTAAACGACCCTCACGACGCATGATTACAAATTTGAGGTGTTTTTAACAGCGCGCATGCGCCAATGGCCTACTGCATGTATCCATTATAATTAGCTACCAAACAGGCCCAGTAGTTATTTTCCAATTTTATACATGAGGATGATTCTAGGAGGATTACGTAGTAAAATTTATTGCGGATTTGAACTTTTTTAAATACTCTAATGACATTAAGCAAACTTGGTCGCTCATAAGAAATATCTTGTAATCTGATTATAATAAAACTGAAATTGACTCCTGATAATAAATAATCAAACGATAACTAACTCCCAATCTATAGCTGATTATTTTAACCAATGCCTTACTGATACTGCAAGTGGACTTGAATAAAAAATCCCTAATTCTTCTAAAAATTTTGATCAATTCCTCCCACTTCCACAATTGGAATCGATGGGGGCGCTTCCGACTACTTCTATGGAAATTATGAACATAGGTGGGTTGTTGAAAAAACCATACCAAAGGATGTGATGATATCCATCCTTATATTGCCACTCCCAACCTTGATCTATTGGCAGAGGTTATAAACAGCTCTCTCAGACAAGGAGTGGTGCCTTTGCCAACACAAGCTAAAATTGCAAGGAACAGGCCGTTTTAGCGCAGTCGTTTTGGCGCAGGACGTTTTGGTGCAGCGCTGTTTTGGCACAGATATCTGATACAATATATAATGTAATATGAGATATCATCGATGAAAATAATCATGCTCAAATGGAAGCTGGATTGATGAAAATAATCATGCTTAAATAGAAGCTGGATAGATATGACTATCATATGAGAATTCTACGCGTCAGGAAATCCTTTAGTCACAGTCATTTCATCAATCCCGCTTCCATTTCAACGGCATTATTTTCGTCAATCCAACTTCCATTGAGGCAATTTTTTAGTGTCTGGGCAGTGTCTCGAATTTTTAGAAACTGTTTTCAAGTGACAGTCTTGTTCTGTCTCGAACGAGCGGTCTCGATAAGTTTCGCTTTAACTGTCTTAAAATCTTGCGCTATGTAGAAACTGAAACCGGAATCTACGAGAAACGGTAATTGTGGTTAACGCGCGACTCACGTGATACTGAAATCAATTCAATTATCTTAAAGTGGAAAAATGTCTGAGAGAGAACCTGCAATTGTGAAGTTTGCGTTTACGCAATTTGATGTTATTGACAAAATAATAGCTATGGCGTGCCGTTTGTCATTGATGAACCACCATAACCGAAACGATCGGAACAACTTCGAGCTTCTCAGGGTGAGTAAGGATATGCGCAAATGTATAATTTCGTTTGGTATTTGGTATCGAATTTGCTTGTTTAAAATCGTCTAGAATATTCCAGACGTGTCTAAAAAGGTTTTCTTTTGTCTTTACACTATTCAGAAGATAGGCCGAAGAAGGGACATCGAAAAGACAACAACGCGGCAATATAAAACCTGTTCTCGGGAATTGGTACTAGGCTATATACATTATACGTTTCAAATTGAAATTCTAATCGTAAAGTGGTGCTATATAAATTTCTGGTTACGGTTGCTATGTGTTAATACTGTTATTGCCTTTCACTATACTTTTCAGAAACTTCTATATATGAAACCTGCTGTATTGTGTTAAGTTCCAGGTATCGTGACAGAAATTCCAGTTTCCCAGGCAGAGCTGTCACAGACCTTTAAAGAATTTTTAAAGAAAATCTTTTTTATGCATTTAACTGCAGCAAATCGTTTGATAATAGCCTCGTAAGTTAAATTCGGGCCTCTACAAACACTGCCGGGCCTCTTGACATTTTCCTCTGTGCCTCCTCTAGGCAGGGCTGTGCTGTTCTTTACCATTGGGTATTGATTTTGCCTTTATTTTTCCATTATTATTATTATTATTATTATTATTATTATTATTATTATTATTATTATTGTTATTATTAGGAAAAATTATTATCGAGCACAAGGTTACACAGTATAAATAAATCATGGGCGTGGTTAGTTGAGTCCATAGGCGAAGAGCTGTTCAAAATCTAAATTATTTCTCTTACGATTTTCCTGGTGTAACCTGCAGCTTCAAAATATTTTTTTGGGTGGACGAGGTGTTAAAAAACATGGACAGCACAGTGATAGAAACAGGATTTTCAAAGGTTGCCATGTGGGACTGGAATGCAAGATTACCGGTACTGTCCAACCCATTGTGTTTTGACAATTTTTTAGCAGGGCAAAAGTGGCTTCAAGGTGCCATTTCTTTAGCCAAAAATTTTTGGACAGAAGTAAGTGTAGCTTCATATATATGAATGCACTTAAATTACAAATCAGGTTACCATGACAATAATAACAATAATGTAACGGAACGGGGCCTATTCGACAGTGACCAGGATGACGACTTGCAGCCCCGTCCGATATGGGGGTAGTTCGTGTTGCAGTCCGCTGAGTAAGGCTTCAGTGGTTTGCTGAAGACTAACCATTTAAGGTTTAAATAGCTCCTTTCTGGATGACGCTTGGAATAAGACACGCTTGTTCGATAATCTTCTTTTAATGTACAACGGAAAACAATACTTCTGTAGCGCCGATTCGGAAACAGTCCGTTTCTCACTCCCTCAATACGCCCTACGTCGATAACTAACGAGTAATTGCAACGCTACGTCAATGGCTGACGGCGACTACTATGCTACGTCAATGGCTGACGGCGACTATCGGAAAACTACGACGACTATATCCACGACGACTATCGCAAGCCACGACGACTATTCGTGCTTCCTAGGCGCCGAGACTGCAAGGCCGAAGCCGAATCTACAAGGCTCCTCGATGACGATCTCCAGACGACGGAGACGACCACGATCCTACGACGACTCTCTCATCACGACTCTGATGACGACCCTCTGATCCTTTTATACTAATTTGCCGTAGATAGTAGATGATACACAGTAGATAGGAGACAGTAGACAGTAGAGACTACACAGTAGATAGGATACAGTAGATAGTAGATATCTACAGTAGATAGACTACAGTAGATAGTAGATATCTACAGTAGATAGTAGATAGGCGTATACAGCAGGTAGATACCACAGAAGAAAGAACACAGTAGACAGGCGTACACAACAGGCAGACACCACAGCAGGCCGACACCAGGTAGGCGTACCCCTGAACCGTTACACGCCTCCCGCAGCAACATCCCAAAAGTCTCTTTTTGGGAACGCCTAATCACAAGATTTCCCCTAATTAAAGCGTACATCGGCTTCAGTTCAGACAAGAGTCCACAAAGCAAATTAACGGACTTACGGTCAGATCCTACACAATACAACATGAAAATCACGTGGACTCAATCGTCCATAGCTAATCATGAACTTAAAAATTCTCTAACAGTCCAAACAACTCATAACAACCAGTCCTACTGCATAACAATTATCGCATAACAAACCATCAGCTTTACAGTTCAACAGAAAGCAGGCATGACACAATAACATTATACTAAAAGTCCATGAACGATCAGACAGTTGTCTGACGAGAACATTGTTCGTTCCTGAAAATAAAAGTCCTTTCGACGGTTAAAACGACGACTTCGCACAGTAGATAAGACTACATCTACAGTAGATGGTAGATATCTACTCAGCATACGCAAACTGGTAAACGCTATTTTCTGGCTTTAAACGTACTGCAACGCAATGTACACACACGCACATGCGTATTTCTTGCTAGAGGAGCCGCTGGCTCCCTATTCCGCAAATATTCGTAGCGTCATCTGGCGAATTCGGCCGTTAACAATTTCTTTGTACGGCGTTTCATTGCTTCCATCGTCCGTTTGTTTCTTCGCCAATTTACTGCAGCGTCTCTCCATTTAATCGCTGTGTATTCATCTTTTGCTCTTTTTCGGACGTCGTATTCGTCTTTACGCTCTTTTTACCAGCGCTACGTCACGTCTGCCAGCCGTCTTGCTCTACTGAAATCGCACAGGACGACGTATGCATCGTCGAGGCCGATTATCTGCACCTGAGGCCGAACTTGGCATACCGTTTTCCTGTTCATCCGTTCCAGGGTCTGACGATAGCCTCAGATTTTCGCCAGCGGACAATTGTCTTGGTCCGTCCTCTGCCGTCGGAGCTTTCTTTACTGGCGGCCTGTTCCGCGCTCGCTTCGTGTTACTCCGCCGCAGGCAACCGTCTTGATAGGCCAGTACGGTTGCTGTGTCTACCCCTGCTTCGGACGCAGCAGGCAACTCCCACTGCCCCTTTACTCGACCATAGCAAATCCGTAGTTTATTAACATGCGCTACAAAAGCCTTAGCTTTTGGCGACGTCTGCAATAGAATTTTGTGCAGGTTCGGAGCAGTATCCTCGTCTTGCACTTTCGAAATGTCATTTTTCGTACGAACGACCGCGGTTACCTCCCGCAGCAACAAGATTTCGTGGCCGATCTCTCCCTGACGACATTGGCTGCAGAGTTTCCTCGATAAAGCGTCGGCATTTCCGTGTTTACGCCCCGGCCTGTGCAAAACTTCAAAATAAAATACCGCCAACTTTTCTAACCAGCGTCCTTGTTGGCCTATCGGCTCCGGAGTTATCTGAAGCAACCTCAACGCCGCGTGATCCGTCCGGAGGGTGAAGCTCCTTCCCAACAAGTACTGTCGGTAAATCTGAGTGAAGTATACTATTGCCCGTAAATCTTTTCTTGTGACATAATAGTTTCGCTCCGCTCTGGAGAGTAACCGGCTGCCACAGGCGACTACACACTTGTGTCCATCGACTCGCTGCGACAACACCGCACCAATTGCTACGTCGGAAGCGTCGCAATCCAATGTACACACCGAATTGTCACTGGGCAGGCTCAATACTGGAGCAGTAGTGAGCGCTACCTTCAAACGACCGAAAGCGCTTTGACATTCTTCTCCCCACACGAATGGCTGATCCTTCTTTTTGGCTAACACGACATTTGCTGCCCATTCACCAACTACCGGCTCCACTACTTCGCTTGCTACCATTTGTTCCAACTGCGCGTCTATTTCTGTTTGGTAATGCAATGGCTGTCTTCTCAAAGGCTGTCCTATCGGCCGATCATCCCCGGTGTCAATCCGATGCTGGCAAACTTCAGTGCTCCCTAAATCTCGGTCGCTTGTCGAAAATATGTCGCTATAGTCTGTCAGCAGGATATGCGACCTTGCTCTTATTTCCCCGGGAACATCATCCGGTATATCTTCCACGAGCTTCTCAATCAATTGACTAGTTATCGGCGAGCGTACCCCTGAACCGTTACAATAATTTTTATTATTGTCGAGCACATATTACGCCACCTGCGTTCCTCCATTCTGTCCCATACATTGAACATCAACATAATAATAATAATTATTATTAGTCATATTATTACAATTATTAGAGTAGCTGGAATACAAAGTCACTGCAGGTTTGTCAATTGTCAATGAACTAGGGAGCAATATCTCAGCAGCAACAGGTGACCAACGTTAGATCAGCCATCTCCTTCAACGTATAGGCCTATCCTACATGGAATGTCCAACTTGATGGGCGACGAATAGTATCCGTTGCCCTTCAAGTTGGACATTCCATGTCCGTTCTGGCCTGGAAACCTCTGATTGCCGGGAACAATCGGGAGACTGGAGACTAATTGACACGCACGCTTACAAAATATTCAAAACGTCAATTAAGGATTAATTAGTCTGTACCCATGTTCAATGCTTTATCATAATAATAACGTTAAAATAATATGTATAAGTCACAACACCCATAGATGTCCTGGGGCGACCAGATAGGGGGATCCGGAGGCAAATGCCCCAATTTCAGAAAGGAGGGATATTATTGAGGTTTGAGGAAGGGGGGATATCTTGCCTTCCTGGCATTTGGTACCGAGGGTTTGCTTTCATCACGCAGAGGGGATTGACTCCCCTGTAGGCCTAGATGCCCATAGATGACCCGGCGTTTCAAAAGTTCACGATCCAGCTTCGAAGAGATGACGTTTGGTGCACCTATGATTCAGTTCCAGCTGTAGATATTGGGCCTTAAGGTTTCTACCGCAACAGGTACGAAGGTGTATCTATTCTCCAGCTCCGAATATCTGGCTTCCTTTGCGGCGGAAATATCCGCCGCCCCTCCGGCGGCGGGGGCTGTCAAAGTAATGTACGAAACGGCCACCGTATCCACCATCGTCGCATCCCACATATCAACGCTCCCTCACTCCACGGTATCAGAGTCCACCCATCCGGTTTCTTGGTCAGACCTGATGGTTTCTTGAGGCTTGACCGCTAGAGAGAAAAAATTAATGGCGTCCTATTAACCGCACATAGGTCTAGGTTTGACGAACGCAAACGCTTCAAATACGGTACATAATCATAGTCAGGTCAACGAACGCTTTTTCTCACCGGAGACCGCTGATAGCATCACAAATCGTAGGCCCTAATTAGACACGAATATTAATTAATACAAATATAGCTTGCTACCGTCCCATCTATAATATGGTTTTCATCTCGAAACTGGTCGAGCGGGTTATCCACAGGCAATTATCCGACTACATGGAATCACATCATCTACTACACTCCACACTGTCGGGCTTCCGTCTCAATCATTCCACTGAAACAGCAGTCGTCAAAGTTTGCAATGATATTGTCCAGGCCCTGGACTCTAGTTTCATCGCTGCACTACTGAACATTTCTGCCGCCTTCGACTGCGTGGACCACACAATCCTCCTTGAAATTCTTCAAGTACAATTCGGAGTCACTGCTTCAGCTGTCTGGCGAATCGCCTCATTCTTAACTTCGAGGTCGCACAGCGTTAAATTCGGCGGAATGTCGTCCAAAACCTTCTCGGTTATCTTCGGCGTGCCTCAAGGACCTATTCTCGGCCCACTTCTATTCATCTTGTACACATCGAACATCGTCAACATCGCATCGCAGTACATCACCATTCATCTATACACTCACGATACCCAGCTATACACAAAGCTCCTTTGAAAAAAAACATCGACAACATCAAAGTTATAATCGCATCATGCGTCCGGGATATTCAATCCTGGTATGCATCCATGCGCATGAAATTGAATGCCTCCAAACCGAACTCATCTGGTTTGAACGGCGAAACAGCACGATTGTGGACGACACAATCAAAAGTCTCAACATTGTTGCAAGCTGCGCCATCACACCCTCCGATGTAGTCCGAGACCTCGATGTATTTCTGGATAGTAAGCTGAACATGACCACCACATATCCACAACCGCTAGAGCATGCTTTTTCCACCTCCGTCGGATTCGACAAGTGAAACGCTGCCAGAATGAAAACTGCCTCCGTATCCTCGTCCAGGCTCTCGTAATTTCTCGCCTGAACTCTTGCAACTCCATCCTCTTTGGGCTTCCCGCGTCAACACTACAGTCCCTATTATCAGTCCTACACTATGCTGGCCGTCTAATAAAAGGTCTTGCTCCTCGCGACCACATCACACTATCCCTACAACAGCTCGTATTGCCTTCAAGATTTCCCTTCTCATGTACCACATTCATAACGGAACCTCCACCTCGTACATGACGCCCATGGTTGCGTCATGCGCTGCCTCTACCTCAAGAGGACTCCGTGAATCTACGCGTGGAGACTTTACCATACCTCGCACTAACAAGAAGTTTGGGAACCGTGCATTCTCATTCGCAGGACTCACAGAATGGAATAGTCTCCCAACTGCAGTCCGTCAAGCCACAACCGTTGCACTGTCAAAACAAAACTGAAGACCTACTTATTCTCTCTGATCTATGACTAAGAATGCAGCACAGTATAAATGCCTAGCTGTATTGCATTGTATTGCACTCAGAATGAGTTGGCGTTCTACCCGGTTATTTATTTATAAATAGCGCATCAAGGGTGACGTCAGAGGGTCTGGTGCGCACCATAGACATTCAATCGATAGAGGCATTGTAATAATTCATTATGTGTAAGTAACGGGGCGACATCTAGCGACCAGTGAAGCCATGCCTTGCGTTGTGTATTCGTCGGATGATCTGCGCGTGTATCCTCGATGCCGGGCTGGTACATACATGTAGGCGGATATATTATGCACACACATCGATAGAAATCTGTGGAAATCTGGTAGCAGTTGTCGTTTGGCCCGCGCCAACAACAGAAGCAGACAATCTGAAGTTGTGTTGTTTTTCTGTCTAAAAACTAAACGATTGTGCTGAGGACGAAATGGCCGGAAGAATCGGCTCAGCGCTTCAGTCCAGTCCAGCTGTTACTTGCATGAAACTATTGCTTACCATCTTCAACTTCATCTTCTGGGTAAGTCAGACGTTATTTACGCGTATTCTCCCTCCATATGTTTGCTTGACTGCATTCTTTTAAGAGACGAACATTCACGCGTATGCGGCATATCTTATCCGATCCATTCTAATAGGTCTATGGTTATAAAATCTCACCCAAATTCTGCCATTTCATTATCTGCATGCGCAGAACTTTAAATACTGAAATCATTTCATTTCGACAAATCCGATCCAGAGTAGTATTGTCTCGAGACAGTGTCTCGGTCTCGGGGTAGTTTTTTAGTGTCTCGGTCTCGGAAGCCTGCTGTCTTGGTCTCGGTCTCGGTCTCGAGGTAGTGTCTCGAATTTTTAGAAACTATCTTGAAGTGAAAGTCTTGTTTTGTCTCGAACAAGAGATCTCGATAAGTTTCGCGTTAACTGTCTTAAAATCTTGCGGCAATATAAAACTATTCTCAGGAATTGGTACTATATACATTACAAGTTTCAAATTGAAATTACAAATGAACCTTATTCCCGAAAACTGATACATTAGTATTTTACATCATTTTATATAGGATCACTTGTCTTTAACTGTCTCGTACTGTCTTGAGCCTATAGTGTTTCGGTCTCGGTCTTGGTACCTCACTGTCCCGGTCTCGTCTTGGTCTTGAAGTTTCAAGTCTTGCATACAACACTGATCCGATCTTGAATCTTCTTCTTTCCCCTTACACATTGTTTGTTGGTTCAAGTTCAACCCCTAGCCCTTCTTCCAATCCCTCGGCTAATTGACCGAATGGATATGCAATTCGGTTTATGGGCCTATATGTGATCATAATGGAATTGGTCACAATTACTAGCAATGCATGCTTTACTAATAATAGTAGTGTTTCAATGAGCTGCTTACATGTAAGTTGTTCTAATAATGTAAGTGTTATTAGTCGGTAAGTACATGTAATATTAATTGATAGGCTTTTCTTTTCAACTGACAAACCAGCCATCATAGAATTGAGAAACATAGGGTGCCCCTAATTAAGCGCGACTTGTGCCCCTTTTGGGTCTTCCTTACTTCCTAGACAATGCATGAAAATACACAATATGATGTGATGATTTATATACATTGTGCATTTAGGATCACTATAATTATGTTGTCAGTAGATTAAACGGTTAAAAGTCATTTGAAACAAATTAGCCTTCACTCAAACCTAATATAATTCCCATGATCTGAACTCTATGATCAAATCGAGGACAAAGGTATAAATTATTTCATAAGACGAAAGTAACATTAGGTCAGGCATTCTTCAGCACAAGAGTTGTAGAGGGAAATGGAGGAAAGGGAGGCTGAGGGAAAATAGAAGTAAAAAAAGGTTTTGGACAAAATGGAGGAATGGGAGGTTGAGGGCAGAATAAAGAAAAGGGAAGCTGAGGACAAAAGAGAGGAAAGGAAGACTGTGGGGAAAGTGAAGGAAATAGAGATTGTGGACAAAATGGAGGAAAGGGAGTTTGAGGGCGTAGAAGAGGAATGGGAGGTGGAGAGCGAGGTTGAGAGTAATGAGGTCAAAAGAGAGGAAACAGAGATTGTGGACAAAATGGAGGAAAGGGAGGTTGAGGACAAAATAGAGAAATTGGAGGGTGAGAGTATTGTAGGTAAGAGAGGGTGGGTAATGGATGGTTACAGTATTGTAAGTAAGGGAGCGTTAGAGTATTGGAGGTGAGGGATAGTGAGAGTATTAGAGGTAATGGAGGATGAGAACATTGGAGGTAATGGATGGTGAGAGTTTTAGAGGTACGAGAGGAATGAGAATCTTGACTGGTCCTGGGGCGAATGTCTCTGTTGCCTCTGTGGAGTCGGCGCCAATGGCATTTCATGTACTAACGGATTTGTTTAGTCTTTCATTTAGGGTTAATGACATGTTAACAATGTCAACAGATTAACTTTCATAATTTCTGGATCACTGATAAATTCTTTTGTTCTTTGAGATTTCTATTGATGTTGAGCCAATAACATGCTGATTGACTGATTGACTGGCTGACTGATTGAGTGATTGATTGCTTTATTAATTGATTTTATTGATTGATTGATGATGTAGTAGGAAGTCTGTGCAGCATAATAGGCCGACGTATATAATATTATATTAACGTATGTAATTTATACATATATATTTATCTCACCATAGCCGACTATCTGACCTTGCCTGACATTTTGGTTTTGACCCAGAAACGCTTTGGACCTGACCTGTCTATCTATCTTGTTTCGACTGAGTGCCTGCGAATGAACTGGTTCCCGAAGTTTCGATGTATATCGGGAGTTGCATTAATCTCACTCTGACAACTGAACCAACGAACTCAATGCATAGGTATTTTTTGAAGATATTTTCCCGATATGACTTATGTGGTGGTGTCAGATGGAATATGGCGGGGTCGCCGACGTGTGGTGGTGGTGGTTGGATGGAAGTGGTATAGTAGTGAACAGGTGGATTCCAGTTCTAGCTCGAAGTTCTGGAATTCACCGTTACTGCATTCATTTCCAGATGTGAGCAAGCTACCAAGGTAATCCGTATACGATTTCTGAGACGTTTTCTATCTTGACACCTCCCACTTCCACTTGCTGCTCAATGTTTTCACTTCTTGACTCTATAGTTTTCGTTTTACCCATGTTGTTCTTGAGTATATATAATCGGTATAATAGGGCCTGTATACATTATACTATTTATGTATCATGCAGAATTATTTTAGGCGTGTGTATATTGTCTGAATATCGAAGGTTATATAGTTTTAAATAAAATTCACCATTGACTGATGTCTTGTGCATTAGAGGCTATAGAAGCCTCCTAATTAGGCTTTTACACAAGCATCAGCAATGCCAATTAAACTGTGGTTCAACAAGGATAATCTGATCTAATCTCTTAATTCTTATCTGACTCTGTGCGATCCGAATCAATCCACGTCCTAATGATGCCATGATGAACGCTGCACACGGCATCAGCCCATTCAGCCGACGATGCTTTTCAACAGAAACTGCAGGCAGCGTTGTATTCCGTGCTGAAGGTCGAAACGTACATGTATGCCATGAGTCATGGAAACCTGTAGAGACCAGACCACGGCTGGTAAACAATTGGAACGGCTATAAATTAGAATGTCCTAGATGTTGGGGCCTACAGAGAACGGAATTATTTAGATTTTGCTGGATTTACCTAAGTTTATTAAAGTATTTGCAATTTCGTTGGTCGACCTTTTTTTAGAACTTCACAATTATACACTCAATACATCAATAGAAAATTTTAAGATGAAGTTGCAATCAGGGTTACAGCGGGGTTTTCACTCAGTGTAAGGGGCACATCTATTTGTGGATTTCAAATATTCTACGATGACGCTTGTCCTGTCTTTAACTCCATTTCCAATTCTCTCTTCTATCGGATCTTCAATCTTCAGGACAGCTAGCGATTGATAGATTGGTGGCCAAATTTCGAGATGCCATTAATTAGTCGGGCCACAGCAGCAGCATTAGGAACCGAACGTAATTTCAAGGTATTAAACAGTAGCTCAGATAAGAGTTGATAGCATCTCCAAAATCGATTCTGGAGAAATGAAAGCGTGGATCAGTGTCATTGTTCGTCTCGTTGGCTGTGTATACTTTAGCCTAGGTGTATACACCATACGTATACAATGCACACATATATTATGTTTGCGCGTGTCTGTGCGTTGTTCTGATGACCACATTATTAAAGCAGTTTGGTCTCTGAGGCTGTTGTTGTTGCTGCTGCTGTTGCTGAGTCTGCATAGCATCATTATCTATACTGCGGAAACGACGGTTCATCGATTGGACGCTGTTGCCATGGGAACGAGGATGCACGGACCTCAGCGAGAGCCTCATGACGTCTGCTATCGACTATACAGCTATCCATATAGTCTAATGGAGAGTAAACGACGAAGAGAGAGAGAGAGAGAGACAGAGAGAGAGACAGAGAGACAGAGAGACAGAGAGAGAGACAGAGAGGGAGAGAGAGAGAGAGAGAGGAAAGAAGGAAGGAAGGAAGGAAGGAAGGAATTAAGAGGGTAGGATGGAACAACAATGCTAATGGGAATAACTACATTCTATATGTGAATATGCACACTGACTTTAGCAACAATTCGCGGGCTCTTTGGTTCAAGCTCTCTAAACTGACTTCAGTAATACGCACGTATATAGTCCTACATGAAATCAGACATGTAAGCGTTGAGCGATGTTGATAATCAAGAAGGAGGCGCACTTAGGCCTACCAGGCTACCAGCATCATAATTCCGCCACTGTTCGCTTTCTGACAGTGCCAGTCTCAAGCCTCGATAAAGGAGGGCGACGCTGATGGTCGTTGTTATCACACAGTGTCGTTAAACCGAAACTACTAGTACTGTATACTACCTGAATCGTTTCAGGGCAAACTGAACAATTTTTGATGCGACTGCAGGTGTCCAGATAGGTAGGGACTCAACAACAGAGACAGATGCCTCCAATTTCAGGTAGGGGTATAATTTGACTTTTAAGAAGGGTTATCTTGCCTTCCTGACACTTGGAACCGGGAAGTTTGCCTCCATCACTCGGGGGGAGGGGGGTCAACGGATTGACGCCCCTGTGCGACTGAGTAAATCACTCAGCCTCAGATCGCCTGCTCTCGAACCCATCCAGAACCCAATTCATTTGGCTTCGTTGTCGTAGGAAGCCATCTATGTGGTGTGAACCATCGCCTGTTGACGTATGTTACCTTTTCGTTTACCATCACCGACCCTGAAGTGACACTTGACCAAGAACTTAGTCTTTCTCAGTGCGTCAACTTGTTATCGCTTAGCTGCTACTATGCCATCTTAATTCGTCAGTTCTGTGTTGGCCTGCTACGGGACACGCCCACTATGTCTAGGAAGCATATGACTGCCTAGGTCCCGTAATTTCTCGACCTATGCATGGGCTCGGAATTGCCCTGTACGTGTTCTGACAGTGCCAGTCTCAAGCATGGAGAAAAAAGGAGAGCGACACAAAATCATCTTCGTTATGGAACAGTGTTGTTAAAAAAATCAATCTGCGTATTTACCAGGAATTTCTCTGCCTATAACATCCCGGAATTTCTCTGCCTAGGGCCCAGCATTTCTAACCTAGCTCGGAATTTCTCTGCCAAGGGGCCCGGAACTTCTCTGCCTAATTGCTTATTGCGGCACGAAATTTCTCTGCCAAGGAGCCCTGAATTTCTCTGCCATGGGGCCCGGAATTTCTCTGCCTATAGCGGGGGTAAGTTTTCAGTCAACAGGCGAATGTCCACACCCGCCAAGCAGCTGCATACGACCACCAAGCCAAACGTACTGGGTTCTGGATGGGTTAAAGAGCGAACGATGTGCGGCCGTCCAACCAGAAAGGGCCTCAATGGCACTACACATCAGTCCATATATGATGGATTTGACCATCGTAATGTATGCGCGTGTGGTGCTGTAGGTGTCTGGAGTGGCTATACTTGGACTAGGAATATGGATGAAGTTCGAGCTGTTCATGTACATGGAGCTGACGACCGTCTATTACGACGCAGCCCCCTATGTCCTGATGGGTGTCGGGGCAGCCATCGTCGTCATTGGGTCGTTCGGATGCCTCTGCACGGTCAAAGGTCATAGCCCTCTCCTCTACATGGTAAGTCCAATTCAGATCATACTGTCATAGACATTACATGGTATGACCAATTCAAATAAAAATGTCATTACCGTGGCAAAAAGGTCTACTCAGGCAAATATGTCATAGTCTTCTTCTCTTTAGAGTTGGCAACGATACTTAATGTCAAATTATATTCTCCATATAAAAAATGTCTATAATAATTATTATGCGCCGCTCAGAAGTAACTGAATGTAAAAATTCAGATGCGTTTCGCTTAGCTCCTCTCCTAATCCATTTCTCTATGCATCTATAGTATTCATCCATTGTGTTAATTTGCGGAAGTCCTTCAAGTCCCATTCATCCATCCGGACTATCCCGATTATAGCTGACGGCAATTAGCTTAATATGGCAACTTTTTACTAGTTAACATCTGTTAGCAAATTACCATTTCTTAACGAGGGACCGAATGCGTCGTTAAAACCAGACCCTGTTGGCATTATCGCGACCATGATCTGTGACAATGGAGCGTTTGTGTTTGCTAACAATTGTTCTTTATTGTCTTAGTTCTCTATATTTCTCATCGTGATCTTCGTCGTTGAATTGGCGACCGCTGCTTCCGTCTTCATCTTTCGTGAGAAGGTATATAAGCACAGCCTCAACTTAGTCTGTTAACATCCACAGCAGCATCGTTCTTGACCATTTCTTCTAGTCATCTCCTCCTCCCTCTTCCTCCTTCTCCTACTCATCATCATTGTTATCATTATCATCGTCGTCATCATCACTACCAGCAGCATCGTCATCGTCATTATCATCATCATCATCTTCGTCACCATCATAATCGTCATCGTAAACGTGCTTTGCCTAAGGATGTAATACTCATGCAGGTGGAGGATGGCTTTAGAGCTGGACTGATGGACGCCATCGAAAAATACGGAGTGAACGACGACAAGAGAAAGGCTGTCGATGGATTACAGACCGGAGTAAGCATCGCCTCTCTTCCTCTTAATCACGCACAGAAGAACAACGTAGGCCTACACACACACACATATATATATATATATGCCTACATAGCATATATATATTATATATATGTATATATATCTATATATTTGGTATATATAAGAACTTATATATATATATATATTTGGTATATATATAAGAACTTAAGAAGAAAATCAGTAGCTTCTACATAAATTCCTATAGACCGCAGTGGCCTTCTGTTTAAATGCGAGTAGACCCGTTAAAAGGCAGATGGCGCAATATAAATTTAACTCAACCTCTGGTGAGAGCCATTGGGATTCTGGGATTTTACTACGTGATCCGTGGAACAGAGTATTTGCGAAGCTCTTCAAGAGCGTCCTAATTAACCCTATATATCAGTATGCCCGTATGGAACTAACCTATAGAGTGCCCACCAGAGGTGTAACAAGGTTTTGAAAAGTGGGGGACATATCTTATAAAATATTGCGCGAAGCGCTAGAATTTTGTCCCCCCCCATTTTTTTATTTTGCCCCCAGAAATGTGAAAAATGGGGGCACAAATTATCTCGACAAAGTCATCTTAAAAAGCCATTGGCGAAACATAAAAAAGAACCGATTTGGGGGCACATGGGTGGCACATAGCACTAAAACTGGGGGTCTTTGCCCCTCAGTTTTGAAACTGGGGGAGGGCGGTGCCCCTTGACCCCGCTTGTTATATCCATGGTGCCCACATTCCTAAATGAGACCCGTATACGGCTCATATGGGTCTCACCTGTGACCTGTATTTCAAATGACGCTCTAATAACTCCCTAATTTATTATGTTCCCTGAAAGGGAGCAATTGCGCCACATAATTATTATCATAGGCCTATGGGAGGACCTACTGGAACCTCAACACATGCATGTATGACTAAGGATGTATGCATACATAATTCATACATAATTCATACATAATTCATACATAATTCATTCGCATGATGGCCCATGCAGAGAAAATAAGACAGTCTTCATGCAATGAAAGGTTATAAGCTAAGAGTGGGATTACGACCAAAATATTATTACGGATTGTGTGGGAAAGTTATTCCATATATGTATATATATATATATATGTATATGTATATATACATATGTATATACAGGAACATGTATACACATGTATGTATGTATTTATGTATGCATGTATGAATGTATGTATATATATTTAAATACATGCGTTCATACTAGGCCTACATGTACTTGCATGCACGCGTCTGTGGGTTGGGGGCTGGAAGCTCTTGTTGCTTGGATGTCCTGGAGCCGTCTTCGGTTGAATTCTGATAATACCTCATGTATTCGTCTCACGTGTCGGATTCAAATCTCCCTGATTGATCTATCTGCTCTTAATATGTCGATACGTAGGCCTATATACGATACATCCATGATACGTCAGTAGACATATATACGTAGGCCTACATGTATACAACATATACGTAGGCCTACGTGTACACTGAATAGTCCTTGGGTCCTAGGTCTAATGCTTTCGGATTGTAACAAGTGGACGTCTGTCTGATTGCTTCTCTCAGCTGAAATGCTGTGGTAAGGACAGCTACGAAGACTGGTACAAGGTCAACTGGACAGAACCTGAGCTCGTTCCACCAGTTCCAGACAGCTGCTGCAAGGTCAAGGACTGTCCTGGAACTGCGATCGAAGACATCTACACCGAGGTTGAGCTCATTATTACTCGATTATAACATCGTAGTGTAGTCGAATATCTTTTGTAATCGAAAATAATTTATCTAGCCTATAGCTAACGAATAGTCATGTAAGGCGTTTAATTCGTTGCGGTTTCATTAGGCCTAACCACAACCACAAATTCATTTCTAAATTTCCGTTATGGTTGACAAGCTCGTAATAATTATAAAACATTAAGTCGGTCTGCTCTGAACTATGCTCATTCCTCATGCCATCAGTCAAAGATCGACATAATTATAATTATTACACTCGAGGGGCTTCTAATCTATATGCCACGTAAACCTTGGAGCAAATGCTCCATTCGAGAAATGGGGAAGAGAGATTTCATTGCGAGATCTCATTTTGGTTAGGGAAGGTTCAAAATGAGAAGGACGTTAAAAATAGGAAGAGAAGAGAGACGGGGAATGTTGCTCCACTGTTTGGTTTTGATCTCAGTTTGGCAGCCTATAATACTCAACTGTCTGGGCCTTGTAATTTTTAGTTTGCAACCGAATCTGATCGTAGCTTATGCCTACACTAAATAATGTCTGGTGTTACTTTAGGGTTGTTTTGCGAAATTGTCGTCGTTTACGCAGACCAACTTCACGATGATAGGTGGAGTGGCCATTGGATTTGCATTCCTCCAGGTATGCATTTTTATATATATATATTATATATATACATTATAATATGAAAACGCCTAGTATTAAATATGTATACCCTCGTGTAACATTTCTAAATAATCCTAAATGGCAAAATTGCATTATTATTGTGATGACAATAATATTACTTGCATGTCTTTTATCCACCTGTTAAAAAGCTTGTTTTTTGTCGTGTCTTTGTAGACGTTGAGAATTTTGTGAAGATTTGACCTATACATTAGCGGGGCTGTTAACAATAGGGCCCTACTGGGAAAAAGTATTGCAATAGCAATATCAATACTTCCTAATAAAAGGTATACTTTATCGCGATATTAGCAGCCCTGTACACTTGTGTCGTTTCATTGTAGCTATTCGGAGCTCTTCTGTCATGCTGTTTAGCGAAGAACATCAACAAATCCAAGTACGAGCAGGTGGCTTAACAGATCGAACAGCTGGCCAAGACGTTGATACCAGCTTCGAAGGCGACATCTTAATTCGGCCGCCATATTAGCTGTCGGATGATCTGCCCCTCAGGCAGAAACTTTACTCCACTTTTCGTCACTTTTTGTCTTCGTGTCATCGCCGACAGGTTTACGTCTTCGCCATTTTACCGTGTTTGCCGTGATCTAACCGCTTCTGACACGCTATATCTTTCGACACAGACAACTGCAAGGCCACGGATCCATATGGTTTGAGGTTGGAAGCTGGAACTGGAGCTGTTTAGAAGGTCGAAGCACAAGTAGGCCCTAGACCATTCTCACGACCGACCAATGACGTTCCACCTTACTCTGTTGAAATCATTATGTAGCTGCATATTTTTTGGGTCGCCGCTCTTTGTCACGTTGAGGGACTACAGTCACACGTAGGCCTACATTAAAGGTACCTGCGTGCAGAGGCGGAGATCTCGTTTGACAGAAGGGGAGGGGAGACCCAGTGAGAGGGGTAGGAAATGTGAGGGACAAGTGCATAACGTGTCGCTGCCTGTAAAAGGTGGTGGTGGGGGGGGGGACTTGTCTCCTCGACCCTCGGGATCGTCGCCCCTACCTGGGTGGAGTATTTATTATTTAGGCCGAGTTAATGTTAATAATAATTGTATACCTTTCAAAGCTCACCATTGGACCTGTCCTTCGCTAATGTTGTAATAGGATTATAGAGATTGAAAGAGGCCCTCAAAAGTATCAATCAAAATTAAGTGTAGGGCCTACAGTACCCAATGTAGTAGCCTACGTGTGGTACCTATGTGGTGCTATTTGTAATTGGAAGCACGAAGTCAGTAGAAATTGAAAATTCATGGCAGGATTCAGTAAAAAGTTAGCGACAACCACGGCAAATTGTGCTCATGCAGAGATGCATATGATGAAGAGAGCGAGTGTTCCTATGAAATGGGGGTAAGTTCTAAGGTACTGACAGTGAGTGAGGAAGAAAAGAACTTGGGAGTCATTATGCACACAAGTAAAAATAGTAAACACAATGTGATGAAGCAACAAAGAATGCAAACCCCACTTTAAGTATGATGATAAGGTCATAGGACAATAGATGCAAGAGAAAAAGATACAATATTGAGGTCGAACAATTCAACTGTTAGGCCACTGTTGGAATACTGCATCCAGGTATGGAATATAACAATTCATACCTGAAATAAGACATGGAAAATGTGGAGAAAGTGCAAAGAAGAGCAAAAAATGGTTTGTGGCTACAAGGAGTCGAGCTATGAAGAAATGTTGAAAAGGTGTCCGCTAGCGACGTTGGAGAGAAGGAGACGAGGAGACCTCATTGAAGCCTACAAGATTATCAGTGGAAATGAGGAAACGCAGTGGAAGACGGTCTTTGAATTGGCTCCAAATAAGACAACTCTTAAAAATTATTTAGAAAACCGAAAGGAACATTATGGCAGAAATGATTTTCAGTGCAAGAGTTGTAGACTTGTGGATTGGTTTGGGTGACAGTAATGTCTTTAGCAGACACTAATGGGGCCTACAGCTTTTACGAGGAATTAACAGGAAAACTTTGGGCGATTCCAAGTTAATTTTCAATGCATTTAAACAGAATAACGTCTTTTGAACAACTTAAGACCCTTTGTTGTTATGGCAGAATGGTAACAAGCTGGCATGAGCGTCACAAGCATGCGAGTTCGATATCCGTTAACCCTAGTAGACAGATGGGCGCCTTGCCACAACCATACACATAAATCGACTCCTGCTAAACTTCTTATCATCTGTTACTACTACGTCATGTACTCTTACTGCATACATATCAATCTGAATTAATAAACAAAGATTATTATTATGAAATAAAATGTTTAATAAGGGCATTTGAGGAATTCACGGCATATTCTGAACATCACAGAATTCTTGTCAACTGTATTCAAAAACTGTTTCTTAAGGCCCACACACATCTGTTCACCAACTTGCCACAAGCGGAGTGATTAGCAGTTATATGGGCTTTACCATCTTCACATGCCCCATATGGGCTTCACGTGACAGTGATGAGGGTCCAAATAATGTGGCAGTGTGGTGATTACATACTGGAGCTAAACTGCACAACCTACAAATACTGCAACAGAGCAGTGTTTTTCAAAAACCCAGTTAGCTATGCCAAGCATACAAAGAGATCTGTAACTTGACAATCATCCATCTAGAGTAAAATATAATGTAAATTTACATTGCACCACTTCAGTGAAGAAATCTCAATCATAACCTTCACTGAACCACGGCAACATTCTAATTTGAAAACTAAATGTCGAGATGTCTTTCTGTTCCAGCTGTAACTTACTCGACATCCACAGCTTGAACTAATTCTGCACAGGGTATTTATTATCGATGAAGCCCCTATTTGAATCTCCAGAACACCCAGGACAATTTTAACTATAAACTTTAAGTTTTATCAATTTTTGATCTGAAATGTGTTGTAAGTGCTTTAAGTTATTGAAGAGTATTTGTCGTTGTTGAGCTATTCTATATATTATGTGTAAAAAGTTACAATTACGTGCATGGCTAAAATAGATGTAACATAAAACTACTGTTAAAGCCGTGTTTTTGTCTAAACTGTTTCCTTATGCATGTAATTGGCTTGATGACCCAATCAGAATTTCAAAGGAAATGAGCCAAAAATACATTGTTTTTGACTCATTTTGTGGGAAACCTCTATTATAACTCACAAGGAACATGGTACACACACAGATTTGCACTAATTCCTGGCCAAAAATTTAACATTACTGCATGTACACGTGTACCACAAAGCTATGATAGGCTATTGAAGTAACCTCACATTATAATCTCATATTTTTTGGTCGAATCCAACAAGGACACAGTATATTTCGCTGGGAATACATCAGGTCTCTTGCAATATGTTTCGATCAGTCCTTCCTCTCCACCATACCACAATTGTTGTTGTCACATGAAGCTGCTCGATTTCAGCGATGCCAATTTTCATTAAAAGAAATTCATCAAAAATCTTTTACACGACGTTTCCACGTTTCTTACAATCCGCTCACACACAGCCGGAGATTGATCGATCAAAAGCCGAGACAAGACATTGCCGCCACTGCTGTACGCATCCTTCCTACAACCCATCGCCTTGCTTTCTCTTGATGTGCTCAGCTGACAAGACATGCTGTCAAACAAATAAAAACAATGTCAGTTTTATACAAACATATCAACAAAGAGCCAACAAAACATTATGATGTGAGGTTACTTCAATAGCCTATCATAGCTTTGTCGTACACGTGTACATGCAGTAATGTTAAATTTTTGGCCAGGAATTAGTGCAAATCCGTGTGTGTACCATGTTCCTTGTGAGTTATAATAGAGATGTATGCAACTCAGTTAAATAATTCAGAAGAAGACAAAAAGCTGTTACACAGATCAGTTTCATGGGAAAAAATTTGGAAAAGCCACTTAAACAAACCCACAGGTATATGGACTATCACTCATATGACCCTTCATTCATAGGACCATCACTCATAAGACCCTTCACTCATTGAACCATCTCACTCATAAGACCCTTCATCCATAGGACCATCACTCATAAGACCCTTCACTCATTGAACCATCTCACTCATAAGACCCTTCATCCATAGGACCATCACTCATAAGACCCTTCACTCATTGAATCATCACTCATAGTGACTTTCCATCTTGTAACTGTGCGGCACAGTGGCTGATCGGTTAGAGCGGTCGGCCCGTAACATTCAGTGTGCACTGAATGAGTGGGTTCGACTCTTTAGGGACCTTGAGCAAGTTCTTCGTGCACAATTGATTTGCAGCACTACTGCAATCGCGCTATCGGGGCGAGTGCACTTCTGAGCAAGAGATGTTGGAAGAAGGGCGATATCAAATTTCAGGATAAATAAAAAAATAAAAAGTAGGACCTTTCACTCATAGGACCTTTCAATCAATGAACCATCGTGCATAGAAGTATCACTCATAGGGCCTTTCACTCACTCAAAGGACTATTGCACATAAGACCTTTCACTCATAGGACCATTCACTCGTAGGACCTCAACTCATAGCACTAGGAGTTCATATACCACGAACAATAGTCAGAGAAACATATATAAGAAATAATGAAGACCTGGGCAAGTGTGACTGACGTTGGAACACTGATGTTGCACGTTGCACAGAAGAACCAACCGCCCATGTGACCTTTGGCCTCAGTCCACGGCTGCATTTCTGTCTTTCCGATCTCGACCAGACCCAATTTCTTCTTATGATTCCCACCTAAAAGTCACATAAAATGTAAAGATACTTTTTACCCAAATTAAAAAGATCTGCATTACACAAACAAAATCAAATGTTAACCAGAAGAATATTGAGAATTTGATAAGACAAATTTTAATTTAATTTATCACTAAAACTTTACACGCAAATGCTTAGCTTAAGAAATCTACTTTTTTAATAGCTAAAGTATGTCTAATATTACCAGGGCCACGAATAGGCATAGAAGGTGTTACAAAATATTGATCAATTATTGTATTTAGACATGTAATGCAAATAAATCTAAAATTCAATATAGTATGAGTTTATACACTTAATCAAATCCAACAGACTAATAATGAGCTAGAAGGTGACAATGTTCAAGACCAATGGCCCCAATTTATGCAGCATTAACAAACCTTGATTATGGGCATCTAGCTGTTTCTGTGAGTTGACTGTAACGCAACATATGTCACAGCGGAGCAGCAACATGGACGGTGGCTGCGTATCTTCTGCCGATCTCGTACTCTTCGGTTTATCCTGCACTGGCATCGTGACTGCACAAGAAATAAACCATTAATGCATTCAATTGAGTATCTGCACTTGTCACAACGTGGTATTGCATAATACAATACAACTGTATTTGATATTTTCCTCCTTTTAATATTGATACAAGAACACAAGACCCTACAGGAAGAACCTCGGGCAAGGCAGAACGCACACCCTATGCTGAGTGAACTAACTAATCGGCAACTATGCCTCAGTAATATGAATGATGCAAAGGAACTTGGCCCTCGTGTAATCCCATTCGAAGAAAAATCTACAGCCGTGTTAAATGTCTAGATACAAATAATATATTGATCTTATACAAACATACATACATACACACATACATACATAAATACATACATACATGCATACATACATACAGTGCCACTGGTGAAGAAAATCAATGCATGTTATGACTTCAAGGCCCCTTGAATTAAGTCATAACATACAATTATTTTCTTCATCAGTACAATTTGTCTCAGTGTTCAACCAATTCGCCCTCATGTATCCTCCCGCTGTAGAAAACAGATTAAACAATTTCACGAGCATAATCGTCAAACTTTCAATCTGTCAATAGCTAGATGCTGCAACATAAGATGGTTCAGAACCAGCATGTCGCCGCAAATTGCAGCCAACCCTGAATAGACAATTCATCCCAAAGAGAATACATAAATAAGCCACACTTAAACCTGTTAACGAGACGTAACACCAGAGATTGAACCAACCTCCAGAGGTCAGTTGGACCTTCCGTTGGTGTTTCGTGCCTTGAAAGTGAGCCTCGGCCTGCGAGTCTGAATTGAAAGTGAGTCCACAGACGTCGCAGTTTACTATCTTACGTCGTTTCGTTGGTAGAATTCCTAGGAAGTTGTCCATCACTGCCTTTGCGACTGGATTCAGGTTAGTCTGCGCCTGTTGGTTTGTGGCCGACCTAGTGCACTGTGGATAATTACCACCTGATGAGATCGACTGGAAAGAATTGAATGAAAATCTTAATGATGAAATGCTTTGGTTCTGCTCAAAGGACTGGGTAGAGAATGCGCTGGGGCTGCCAAAGCGAAAATTCGTCTGCAAGGGATTAAACCCTAGGAGGTGAAAAAGACACAAAAACAGAATAAAAGACATTGCATAAAGCTCATCATACAACTCAGTGGTTCCCAACCTTTATCAACTTAGGGCCACTTTTGTTTAGTTGGAAGACATGATGGGCCACAACGTTAAAAATAATTATTTCGAGATTTTAACTGATTTTTATTTTAGAATTTAATCAAATTACACATGGATAAATTCCGGTTTGATCATTTCAGATTAGTAATATAAGCCAAAAAGTATAATAATTTATAACAGAAAAGAATTGTTCTGTCAAATATTCATGGTTTGCATGGATATTTTTTTTATACCTGTGACAAGTCGAGGGCCACTTTCTGAGGTGTGGCGGGTCACTTTTTGGCACGTGGGCCACAGTAGGTTGGGAATGGCTGATGTAACTGTATAAATTCTAATGCCCATTTCCCACTTTAGAATGCTCACATGTGTAGTCCCTAATGTGCACAGCAAATACACAGCTAAATGGAAGAAGAGCAGTTGTAAAAGACAAATGCTCAGGAAGATGGATTGGAGCATTATCTTCCTTTGGTTAATAGGACTGGTGAGACATGAATGAATGAAAGAATGAATCAATTAAACATGATATAGCGCCAATTCAAGAAATCTACTCGGAGGCGCTCTCTGCACTAGCCTATATGATGTTAAATGCCATTTAAACAATTAGAACAGTTGGCAAATCAGTGCACAGTAAGCTACAAGAGTCACCAATGGTTGGCCCATACACAAGCATGGAACCATCCTACAAATTCCCATCAACAGCTATGAGACGTGAAGAGTTTGAGGTCAAGAGCTTGAGATCAGGCTTAAGACACACTTGTTCACAATGGCTGACCAAATTACCGATTTAACTAGCTCTTACTCACTATAGGTGTAAGTGGTGTGTCAGAAATATAGTGCACCGTACTACATTCTCTGATTAGCTCCGGTTGACTACTAACGTGTTCTTTGTGGCTGTTGCAGCTCTGTCCCCCAGCGAGCCATTGTTTGTGCTTGAGAAGACCAGCTGTTTGCTGCTGCTGGTCTCGGTCTATATGGTCTGTAAGTTGATGTAGCCGTATTGCCATGTTTCAGCTGCTGTAAGCGCCTCAAATGGCTTTTGCCGCTGTAGTGTGCCGTGGCCTGTGTCTCCGAATTGAGGCTATAGCCACAGGTCTCACAGTAGACCATTTTTGCTTGTTTCGTTGGATTGGCATCACCAGAGGCCACCCCAGCCGATAGACCGGTGGGAACGTCGTCTGCTGTCGAGGAATCTGCGTACATTGTCTTACAAAGCTTGAAGAAATAACTGAAACAGATTTTTTTGACAAAACTCAATAGATATTCAAGGTATGTGATACAACATTCAGGAAAGAATTTTATTTTATTAACTCTTTTATTCTCCTCTTTCTGATACAACAGAACTCAACAGACCTGATCACTTTTATTTCACAAGCTGTTGCTATATGACAGTAGTAATTCTTGATACATAATGTTTATGTTTAGATGTCACAACTTCTGTATCGCATACAGCATCTATTGTCAATAAAATTCTTTCTCAACATGTAACCGAACATGGGCCGAATGAATGTGAAATCTGACATGTTGTTCTGAGCTATTTCCTGATAACCTTTCTCTGAGTAATGTAATGTAATGGAGCACTTATATAGCGCCATTCGAATCAGAGGCGCTCATGACTCAACACACAGCTAAAAATGAAAAAGGAACGTCTTCAAGCGCTTCCGTAAGGCAGCAGGGGAGAGAGAACAGCTCCTTCCGAAGAGGAAATGGGAGGCTGTTCCAGCTGGTGAGACCCACATAGGCGAAGCTCCTGGATTCGGTCAAGACAGAGCGCATGCGGGGTATCACCAGAAGTCCGCGGGCAGAGGAACGAAGGGAAACCCGGTGCGGAATAGAGGAAACCCTAGTGCAGAGAGTAAGAAGGTATGCGGGGGCAGTAACAAGCGCAGCCCAGTCGATTAGGTCAGCTACAGACTCGTGGTAATCCTGATCAAATCAAATTTATTGAAACCATCGTATCACATTGACAAATTATAGCAAATAGCAGTACATTGTCAAATAAATATAATTAGTTCAATGAAGTTAACAATAAAATTATACAATTGAAAAAATATGGACTTCCAAAGGGGATTGAACCCCGCTAAAAGGAACCCCTAATTTCCCTGTTATGTACAACAAAAGCTATGAAGATGGCGAGTTGAGATGAAAAATACTAGAATAAACATATAGCAAAATATTAAGAATAACCGAATTATTCATTCTGTTCGTCAGGTGGTACATTGAGTGCAAATAAACCTTGAATTTGACAATGGTTACAGAAGAAACAATAAAACTATTAAAACACAATAAACAGAATTGGAAAAGAAGATAAATGAAAATCTTAACTAATCTTAAACTAAAGAGTTCCTGTCCCTCTCTCAATCCTCATTACCACATTCTTAATAATATGCCAGAAACAATGTGACAAACTGTTACAAATGCGAGAAAATAAAACCAGCTAATAAGTGTAGATAATCTCATATTGAATTGATAAACGTTATTTTATTGGAAATGCTATAATTGGTGGGTTTGGAATCATAGACTCAGAGCCCTGCTCTGAAAAGATGATCTAAAGAGGAGTTTAAGAGAAAGAGTTTAAGAGCGCTCTTAAACGAATTATAACTAGGAGAGTTTCTAACTACAGCAGGGAGAGCATTCCAAACCAGCGGGCCAGTGGACTTGATAGAGAATTTTCGTGTATTAGTTCTAGAAGCCAAAATTTGATAGCCGGAGGAACCTCTAGAATAGTAGGAATGGATCTCAGAGCCTATAGTGAGAAATAATATTGGAATGTTCTAGGTAAGAGAGTATTGGTAAATTGATAAACAAAAAGGCCTATCTGTAAATTCCTAATCTGGAAAATATTAAGCATATTAAGGTCACGAAAGATAGGGGCAGTGTAAGACCACTGATAAATCTAACCGCCTACTTTTGTAATACAATTATTCTGTCAAGTCTGGATTCGTAATTGGAAGCCCAAATTAAATTACGAAAAGTTATGTATGGATATACCAAGGTAAAATACAATTGTTTTCTTATATTAATTGGGAGCTTGTAGGCCAACTTGGTAAGAATACCGATAGTTTTTTATATTTTGTTAAAAATATAGTGTATATGGGGTTTCCATGTAACGAATTGGTCTACGTATGCGCCCAAAAATCGTGCATTATCAACTTGGTTTATCAGGGTGCCCTATATAAATGTCTGATGACTGGAGTTATCTCATCTTTGGGAATGCCTCTTATCCTAGCGCCATCCTTCCTTAAATTTCCCTGTGGCACTCGTATAGTTGTTCAGCATTATTACAAATTAGTGAGAATTTGCAAAACATTACCATTAAAAAGACCTCACTACTATCGCTCGCTTTATTAGAGTGTACGCGCTTACTATTACAAGAATCCACACTCTATGACGTAAGTAGACATCTTTGCAAGAAAGGAAGCATGCACGGCAATAGACTCACATGATGACCAAATTCCAGCAAACTTTCACGTAGCCATTTCAAAACCTGAAATCAAACACAACAGCACTCTCTCTGAACCTCACCATATATCATTATCTCGACATGGGCAACTCTATAGTTGCCCATGTCGATAAATCTTTGCTAGAAATCTTAAAATGAACCATTCCACTTCTAAGTCCAGGAATATGGTCGGTCACGGTAGAAATTGCATTTCCGGAACTTCCGAATTCAGTAATTTATGGATTCATTAACACCGTCGATATATATATATATATATATATATATATATATATATATATATATATATATATATATGTAAAATGTATATATATTGAGTTTGTAGCTTTTTATCTATTTCTTTGACCATTGTCACTGAATGGGCCCATGGTAGTAAGTGACTTTGTGATACCTTAGACGTTACTTCCATATGTACATGTAGGCCTAGTTTTTTTATAATAATTAGGCCTATATACTAGTTAAGAAGACATACAATTAGTATTTGAATTTGTTAGGAATTTGTTGGAGATTGACAGTATAATAGTCGGTCGACGTTCATAATGAGAATTCCATAATAATTCCAGAATTTTACCTAATAATCCCGAAATTCCGGGAAAATGATTATGGTCCGGAATTGCAATCTCTAGTTATAGCCTACATCTAAATAAACCAGGTAACGATTCTAACGAACTCGATCGGTTCCTCAGCTCTAAGCTTCATGTGTGTCCATTACTACTCTACGAGTCTACCCCCCCACCCTCGTAGTACTTTAGGCGCTTAGGAATTTTAGAGCTTCAGCCTAATGATTATGTGCCTTGAAAGGCGCAATAATATTTTGAAAATGTATGAATTAATGAGTTATGACCAATGAGGTTAAAAATAGCATATATATATATATAATATGTATATAATATGTATATAATATGTATATAATATGTATATAATATGTATATAATATGTATATAATATATCTCAATGGTTGTGACAAAGGTTGAACTTTAGGAAAGGTCAACTGATTGCGTCATCGCAATATCGATATGTCATTCGAGGCCATTACTTCGAAGAAAGAAGACGCATTTCAAATTTTTGCAAAATTTTCCAGAAGTTGCCATAATTAATCGAAATTCATCTTATTTCTGCTGCGTCAACTGCTGTTTCGATGGAGTCTTAGTCGACGGGTATGAGGTTAACCCAATTATTTAGGCCTACAAAACATCGAATTTTTAGCGTAGTTTGAAATTTACAGATCGCTAACACATAGGCCTACCTGGATAACGCGGTCTATTAGCTACACACCTCTCAGTTATTTGCCCTATAATTGAGATTCGGGTAGGGCCTATACTTCTGTAGATCCACGATTTAATTTAATATAACTGTTGTACATGTTTTGAATCGAGTTCTCTAAATTCATATTTTAATTATTTAAGTACGCTGATGAGTCTCGGTAACTTTTATAATGAGACTAAAATGCTGATTATTTAAGAGTCCTATTGCAGACCAATTTGGTCTGTTTGCATCTATACTGTCGATGGCTAGAGTTGGTATATTTGCCAAGAGTACTTTCATTATGTGAATGTTATATGACATTGTTTAAAATCGATGCCATTATTTATACCTGAGACTAAAAGACTGATTTGTTAAGAGTCCAATAATTGCTGACCCATTTGGTCTGTTTGCAGCTACTGTTGATAGCTAGAGTTGGGTATCAGTTATACCTGAGACTAAAAGACTGATTTGTTTGAGTCCTATTGCTGACCAATTTGGTCTGTTTGTTGTAGTTTTATGGTATATTTATCAATAGTACTTTCATTATGTGAATGCTAAATGACCTTGTTTAAAATTGATGCTATTATTTGTACCTTTTGTAAGCTACTGTGCATTTGCTGGTAGTCTAATAAAGAATATTCTTACGTACTTACTCGGTGACTTTAACGAAGCGTTTAACCTCACAACATAGATTTGTATTTTTAAATTAAGGTGTTTTAATAATTAATACATTACAGTTACTGATTTTATTTTAAGCTGACAAACCACAGTATGGCCACAAGTGCAGTATAATAAAATGATGGCAAGTTATTACAGGAGTCGTATTTAACTGTTGGCAGCCATGCAAGGCATCATTATGTTAGATATCTAATTTAGCCAAAGCGAAAAGACTAGTCAACCGTACAAAGATATAGGGCCTACGGCTATCGACGGCCCCGCCCACTGTAGCTGGTAAGACTTGGAGATTTCTTTACATTGCACGACTATATAATTTATTACTTATTAATAAATTTTATTTTACAATTATTTTCATTTAAATGATTATGATTTTCTTGTTATGATTATTTATTGGTTTTCTTGAATTGCACTTAATTCAATCTTGTCAAGACAACAATGGGTGACATCCTGGTTCTGATGGCAGTACAGTAATGCCGAGGAAGGGCAAAGAGTGACTTCTTGCTGTTGCTGATGGCAGTACAGTGATGCATGTGAAGGCAAAGGGTGACTTCCTGCTGGTTCTAATGGCAGTACAGTGATTCAGAGGAGGGGCAAAGGGTGGTGTTGGTGTGGTAGTGGATGGGAGGGTGGCGGTGGATCGGGAGGGTTGCATGTGGGTTGTGATTGATAGGATAATGGTTGTGATTGTGATTGAAACCATAGAACTTTAACATTTCCATCATAGTCACTATCCGCTTTATGTCATTTCTTTTTTTACTTTTTACTGTGAATTTACCTGTGTTTTGATGTAACTTGCTGCGGTTTGCCAGCCTGTCTAATAAATGAATATAATAATAATAATTATAATATTTGTGTTGTCGGTGATGGACCATAGTCGTTTGAATTTTGACAAACATCGTATCAACATCTAGTCAGCAACATGTGAAGACTGAATTACCATGAGACGTCATCATTTGAGTGGTTTTGCTGTGATTGCCGACTTGCCTCAAAACCTGCTTGATACCGTTTATGGTAAGGGCCACAGAATTCAACTAAAGGGAAGATAGAGTAATCTAGGGTTAGACGAAGTAGAATGCAGAAAGGTTAAAGGTAATGTAGGGTGGAGTTTATCGGTCTTTAACAAGGAAAGGAAAATGAAGGTAAAAGTTTTAATTGATTAGCAAATTGGGTAAATAATGTAATTGATTATTTTCTCATTTCTTGGTTACCAATTCTAAGTATTTAAGGTAAGGTAGAATAACGTAAGGTTAAGAAGGTGAAAGCAGGTAAAAGTATTATAGTAGGAAACTGGAAAGGTATGATAATACAATGTAACAATTATCTGATGGCCAATGCAGGTCAGGCAAGGTCATCTATAATTGTATATTAGATGTTTACTTAGGTTTCATAATAATCTGCTGATTTGTACATGTATTGAATTTCCACACGTTAATTCTTTTTATTGTTCGGTTGTTTAAATGCATTTATTCAGCAAGTGACAATATCTTTGCTATTTGCTAAGAATACGTTGAAACATTCTGTTGTACAGTATTCTTCACAAGACAACAAGAGGAGAACCTTAAATGTCATGAAAACCAACAAACAGCCTGTTATCCAAAGAGTATTCTCATCCAGCCATATTAAACCCATGCACTGAAATGCGAAGACAATGCAAAACTGGAAAGAAATTCTATTTGAATAATCTTCACAGATCACAGAAAACCATTTCAACCCCAAAACTAATCTTAATTTACAGAGAAAGAAACCATCAAAACGAAGTACATCACATCAGCTTCAGGTCAACTACAATACTTGGGTGGATGAGATTGGGTGGTCAGTGGGTGGGTAGTGGTAGGAGAGTGGTGGTGGTAGGAGAGTGGAGTAGTTGTACATGTAGGTGAGAGAAGGTGGGTGCAAGGAAGGAGGTGGGTGGTAGAAGGTACACGTATGTAGTGGGATGTGAGTGGATGGGTGGTTGGTGGGACCAGTCGAGTGGCTGTCAGTTGATGGGTTGGGGTGGTGGGTGTGTGATAGTGGTTGGTGGGTTTAGATGGAAGTGAGGAGACGGTTGGGTAGTGGTAGGAGGGAGAAGGTGTGTGGTTGGGATGAGTGAATGTGTGGTGGGTGATAGTATTTGCAAGTAGTTTAACAGTGAATTATGCCTGAAATTAGGCCTGCTAGATCGGGCTTGTTGAGAAGGAAGACTTGATGCTGTCCATAAAACTATAAGGCAGTTTTTATAATTTATTTCCGGGCATTGTCTATAGTACCGATTAACAAGTTTATAACATTGACTGTGGATTTTTGGGCATAAATTTACTGATCAATGTGAAGTAAAATTATATACACATTATAATATATCATATAATATACCCTAACATCTTTTTACTATCGATACATTTTCCTGTAGGGCCTCCGTGGGCAACACAAATTTGTTTGATATCATCCCATCACTCCATAGACACCCTATAAGAATAGTGAATGAAGAATTGTTGGGAATACCAGACTTATTCTGTGCCAATAACGATCAGATCAAACAAATTATATCCTATTTAAGTTCATAGAAGAAGAGTCCCGTTTGGACACAAAAACTGTTCTTTCTCGGTCACTGGGTAGTGGCATTTTGCATGGGCCCTGCTTGAGATCGTTTGCGCCATAGCATTTACGATGCATGTTTCATCGCGATCTTAAAACATTCGATTGATTTGATCTCTACTGATAATTTTGACCTCCATCGATCAGTTCTTATTCCGATTGATTTAACCTTCGTCCACATTGATCAAGTATAAGTTGTGTTTTGCATTCCTGGGATCCGTTTGGGATCTCGTACAAGCTTATGTACACAAAAATGTCATGATCCCCGGTGTCGTGTGATACATTTACAGTTCGACATTTCTGCATTCTGTCGGCACTGAGCGGGGAGATGTGGTACGGAGGGTGCACTGCTGTTCTGGTTGCCAGCCATTACAATCTACATAGGCTGCCTTGTGTGTTGGTCCGCATAGTTGCATTTTTTACTTTGCCGTGCAAAGCTCTGGTATTTGCAATGTGAACAGCAATCTATTCTTGAACCAGATCACGTCCCAGCTGCAAATTAGATAGCCGAAGCATTTCCGACTCTTGCTCCATCTCACTCTGGTTCTAGATTTTAGAATCGATAGTAATATTACTTCTTACCACTCCGGGCTTGAGACTGGCACTGCCCGATTTCTAGTAGTGGCTAAGTATCTTTGAGTATATTATCAGTTTCAGTTTCAGTAGTATCAGTTTAACGACACTATGTGATAACAAAGATCAGTTGTGTAACCCTCCTCTTTTATCCAGGCTTGGATGGCACTGCCAATTAAAGTATAAGCAGTGGAGGAGTTAGTTTGACTGACAGCTTATGTCCCTTTCACAGCGTACTGAGCGTTTAAAAGGTGTCTATCTACCCTTCAAGGTGCGAACGCTGGCGGTGTCACATTTTTTGACGGTGTATTTTTATTTATAAATGTGCATATAACGACGCCTCCATAACGAGGATGATATGCGTACTTTCATTCGTGGCGGAAGCCTGTAGGATAATTAAGTTTTGATGTATTGAGGCATTCGTTTCTGGTTCTAGATTTCAGAATCCATACCATTCCGGGACGATTCGACAAAAAATGTTTGGCAGAAAATGTCAGCAGAAGTGTTCGACTGAGGTGGTGGTAGTCGCCCTCCTTTTCCCAGGACTGACATTGCCAGAGTGCTAGCAGTAACGGAGTTTGCTTGACTAGTACCGTAGTTGCAGTTTAGCGACACTGTAATAACAGAGATGAGTAGCGTCGCCCTTCTCCTTTATAAAGGCTTAGGACTGCCACTGCCTGAGTTTTAGCAGTTGTGGAATAAAGATGATTAGCGTCGCTCTCCACTTTTATCCAGTCTTGGGACTGGCACTGCCAAAGTAGGCTTATAGTTAGGCAGCGGATGAATTTGTTGGATAGAATGCTAGCTTTCACAGCGTCAGTTTTCACCTACCAAAGTGCTAACGGTGGCGGTGTTAATATTTTGACTGTGTGTGTATTTTTTTATAAAGGTGTATTTAACGACACCTCCGTAACAAGGATGATATGCGTACTTTCATTCGGGGCGGAAGCCTGTGGGATAAGTAGGTTTTGATGTATTGAGGCTTTCGCGTACGATCGTTCCTGGTTCTAGATTTCAGAATCGAGAGTAATATATTACTTCTTGACCTTCCGGGACGATTCGATCAATTTAATTGGCAGAAAATGCCGAACTTCAAAAGTGTTCGACTGATCAAGGTGGTGTGGTGGCAGTTGCAGTTGCAGTTTAACGACACTTTGTGAATAGTGTGATAACAAAGATCACTGGCGTCGCCTTCTTCTTTAACCAGCTTTGGGACTGGCGATGTCAAAGTGCCTGCAGTGACGGAGTTTGTTTGACTATAATATAGTAGTTGAAGTTTAGCGACACTTTGTAATAACAGAGATGATTAGTGTCGCCCTCCACCTTTATCCGGGCTTGGGACTGGCACTGCCAAAGTATAAGGAGTGAATGAGTTTGTTTGACTGACCGAAGTAGGTTTATTTAACGACGCATCCATAACAAGGTCGATATGCGTTTTTGACTGAATGCTTGTGTCCTTTTCACAGCGTCAGTATTGAGCGAGCGTTTCAAAGGTGTCTACACGTATCTACCTTTCAGAGTGCGAACAGTGCCGGTGTTATATTTTGTGACTGTGTGTGTATTATTATAAAAGTGCATTTAACGACTGTGTAGTATGTAGTAACAGATGATTAGTGTCGTCCTCTTCGTATGTCTAGGCTTGGGACTGGCACTTCCAAAGTATAGGCAGCCGAAGAGTTTGCTTGACTGAATGCTTGTGTCCTTTTCACAGCGTCAATATTGAGCGAGCGTTTAAAAGGTGTCTACTCACCTATCAAGGTGCGAACGGTGGTCGTGTTAATTTTATGACTTTGTGTGTTTTTAAAGGTGTATTTAACGACACCTCCATAACGAGGATGATATGCGTACTTTCATTCGTGGCGGAAGCCTATGGGATAATTATGTTCTGATGTGTTGAGGCATTCGTTTCTGGTTGTAGATTTTAGAATCGAGGGTAATTTTACTTCTTACCATTTCGGGACAATTCGACCAATTCCATTGGCGGAAAATGCCGCAAAAATGTTCGACTACCTCAGGTGATAGTTGCAGTTTAACGACACTGTGTGAATTGTGGGATAACAAAAACCATTGATGTCGCATTTCTCTTTTAACCAGACTTGGGACTGGCACTGTCAAAGTGCTAGCAGTGACGAAGTTTAACTATATAGTAGTTGCCGTTTGACTATATAGTAGTAGCGACACTGTGTAATAACAGATGATTGGCGCCGTCCTCCTCCTTTGCCAAGGCTTGTGACTGCCACTGCCTGAGTTCTAGCAGTGGCGGAATAATGATGATTAGAGTCGGCCTCCACCTTTAGTGTTTAAAAGGTGTCTATCTACCTTTCAGAGTGCGAACTGTGCCGGTGTTATATTTTGTGACTGTGTGTGTATTATTATAAAGATGTATTTAACAACGCCTCCATAACGATGTTGATATGCGTACTTTCATTCGTGGTGGAATCCTGTGGGATAATTAGGTTTTGATGTATTGAGGCATTCGTTCCTGGTTCTAGATTTCAGACTCGAGAGTAATATTGCTTAAATCTTAGGGCTAACATTCCGGGACGATTCGACTAATCTATATTTGGCAGAAAATGCCGGCAGAAGTGTTCGACTGAGGTGGTGGTAGTTGCAGTTTAACGACACTGTGAATATTGTGATAACAGAGACCATTAGCGTCTACCTTCTCCTTTAACCAGGTTTAGGACTGACACAGCCAAAGTATAATTAGTGAGAGAGAGAAAGATTATTTATGGACGTCTTATGACAGCAAAGGTCTTTGACGTCTTACCATTTTGTTGACTCTTGTGATGGATACATTTTACCTGTCTCTATAGTTTCATCGCATTTGACATCGGGTTCTTTAGTCTTGCGGTTTTCTTTCTTCTTCGTTATCTACAACACTACTAGGAATATTTACATTAATATAATATATATTTTTTGAAATAGTTTTTTGTTTTTGTTTTTTCTTTTAAACTAGACATTCAAATTCTTATATACGCGATTTATTTACACAATGTTATGCACTATTAAGTTAAGAAACATTTCTATACGTGCATAGTTATATTTATATATTTATGCAATGCTAACTATGCAACATTAAATGTAGCTTTTAATAAAATGCAAGTTTTGGTCAATGAAAAGGCAATTGGTGTGATCTAAAGAATCTTGCCATTGGTGATCTCACCAACGAGTCTTACCACCTCCTTCTGCAGACCTGTAATCTGGAGGATGTTCCTTGTTGTAAAGTCGGCTCCAATTTCTTGACATTTCTTGCGGATGGTTCGGCTGATGTTCTTCCGTGAGCATTCCAGAAGGAGATGGTCGATGGTGTCCGGGACGTCGCACTCCTCGCATTTTCCATTAGGGTGCAGATTCATCGTGTGAAGCCACTTGTTCAGCAGCACTCGACCCAGACGTAGTCTAGACATCTGGACCTCTTGCCTACACGGGGTATCCGTGTACTTGAGCCTGGTTGACACGATTGGCTCGATCTGCTTGTAGAAGGCTCCTTTCGGGTTGGCGGTGTACTCTTGCCACTTGTCCACAACGTACCGGTTGATCTTCGCGATCATCTCCTGTCTCTCGATGTACGTAGTAGAGTTGACAGCCGGTAGGTGGAGTCCTTCTTTCGCCGCTGAGTCAGCCTCTTCGTTGCCACGGATACCCACGTGGCTCGGGATCCAGACGACCGTGACGCCGCCCGAGCCAAGTCTGTTGATGCTTTCGAGAACCTCCGTCATCAGCATCGGTCTTGAGTCTGATCGCTGGGCTTTCACTGACTCCGCAGCGCTGAGCGAATCAGTGAAGATGGCGAATCTATCCCTCGTGAGCGTTCGATTTTTGCAGATCCAGTCGACAGCGTCCCGTATCGCTGTCAACTCGGTTGCATATACACTGGACGAGTCCGCCAGTCGCAGGATTCTCCTGTACCCGATCTCCGGAATCACGACTGCTGCTGCTGCCGTGTCCTCGTGTTTGGACCCGTCCGTGTATATGCGGGTGTGGCTGCGAGACGTGTCGATGACTTCCAAGGATAGCATATTCTGGATCTCTGGTGATACTGTCTTCTTGTCGATGGACCTTGTTAGCGATAGGTCAACTTGGATACGTCCGTTCTTCCAAGGAGGCGAGTTCTGGAACACCGGACCCTTGCACTCCTGAAACATAGTATCGAAAAACTCCCTCGTTCTCTGGAGCAAAGGTTGCTTACCATCTTGGAACTTGCTCCAATGTAGGGTCCAGTGGTCCTTCATCACATCCTCTGCCGCGTGGTCTTTGCTGGTTACGATCTTGACACCCTCCTTCACGCTGTCTCCGATCCATCACAGATGTAGTGGCATCTCCCCGCACTCGTTCTGGACAGCTGCTGTAGCCGTTCCATGGGCAGCTCCGCAGCAGATCCTGAGCGCCTGTGCTTGGATGGTCTCCATCCTCTTCAGCTGGGAGTCGCTGGCCGTGCAGAACGCGACTGCTCCGTAGTCCAGGATTGGTCGGATGAGGGCTCGGTAGAGCATCAGCAGTGCCTTCTTGCTTGCACCCCACTTAATTCCGGACACAGAACGCAGGAGACCGAGTCTTTTTCTGCATTTTGTAATCACATACTCAATATGCGGCGCCCACGTCATTCTATAATCAAAGATAACGCCTAGAAATTTGGCAGTAGTGTTCACCTCGATCTTTTTACCTTGTATCATCAGTTCCACCTCGCCTGCTCTCTGCCTGCTGTTGCTGAAGACCACTGCAGTCGTCTTCGCGGTTGAGATCTTGAATCCGTTCTCATCGCACCAGCGATGGATTTGATCCAACGATCTCTGCGCTCGGACCTGCAGTGTCTTCAGGTTTACTCCTTCGGCGAACAGGGCGCTGTCGTCGGCAAACAACGACATCTCTACTACTCTCCTCGTGGAATGTCATTGATCATGATGAGGAACAGAAAGGGCGAGATGACAGACCCCTGTGGTGTTCCGTTTTCCTGCAAGCAATGTACAGACAATTCTGCGCCTATTTTTACCTGGAATGTTCTCTCACTCAGAAAGTCCTTGATCCAGTTGTACATCTTACCGATGACTCTCAGATCTTGGACCTTCTTCATAAGAGTCGGAACGTGGAGCATGTCGTAAGCCTTCTCAAAGTCGATGAAGATTCCGAGGACGTGGCGCTTGTTCTTCAGGCTTTTGCTGATCTTGTCCTGAAGGCAGATGACCTGGTCGGTGGTGCTTCTGTGCTTCCGAAAGCCTGCCTGGTCCTTAGTCAGCAGGTTCTTCCGCTCCACGAACCACTGTAGTCGATTCGTGATCATCCTCTCCATGATCTTGCACAAGCAGGAAGTAAGAGAGATCGGACTCTGGCTTCGTTGGGTCTTTGGATGGTTTGAGGATCGGAAGAATGATCGAATGCTTCCAGACTTTGGGCAGGCTGCCGTTGTTCCAAACGCTGTTGTAAATCTTCAGTAGAACCTTCAGTGCTGATTTGTGTAGATTCTGGATCATCTCGTACGGGTTCCGGTTCTTTTTGGCCCCTCGAATGGCCTCCCTCAGCTCATGGAGACTGAAGGAGTCATTTAGGGCCTCGACGTCTGAATCAATGGTGGCGGACGGATGGAGGCGGAGCCTGCAAAGAGTCTTGCTCACTGTCTGATACATACCTTTTGAAAGCTTCGCTAAAGTTGTTGGTGCTGCTTGTCTTGGCGTATGTCTCGGCGAGGAGGTTCGCCTTATCGATGCTCGAGTTGGCTTCTCTACCTTCCGATGTCAGGGTTGGGATGTTTCGCTGTGCTGTAGCACCGTTCATCCTCCTCGCCATCTCCCACACCGGTCCGAGCTTAGACTGGCTGTCTAAGGTGGAACAGAAGTCCTCCCACTTCTGTCAAGCCGTGTCCGTGATGATTCTCCTAGTCTTCGCCTGTTGTTGTTGATATTCAATCTGGTCTTCAAGGTTCTTCGACTTTGTTGCCTTGTTCCGCAGTCTGTTCCTATCATAGATGGCCTGTGAACACTTATCATTCCAGAACAGTAATGGTCTATGTCGTTTAGCTCTTGAGTTTACCTTTCGCTCCGGTATAGCAGATGAAGCGGTTTCGTGTAATTCCTCCACGAAGGCATGAAATGTTGCATTAAAGTCGTTCGAGGTGATACCGTCGTGAATTCGAATCCTGCTGGACTATCGAAATGCCTTCCAGTCGGCCTTCTTTAGGGCCCACCGATGCAGTCCTGTGTTGTCCTCTACGTCTGCCACTTCGTCGACTATGGCGAGTGTGACCATGTGATCGGATCCAAGGCTGGTGTTCAGGACACTGCGAGTGCATCTTAGAGCAACATCTTTAGTTGTAATGGCAAGGTCAATGACAGAGTTGTTTACCGATCCTACCCTGGAATTGTGAGTTGGTTGTCCTGTGTTCAAGACCACAAGATCTTTGTCCATGACAACCTCCTCCAGGTCGGTTCCTCTTCTGTTGTTGGTGGTACATTTCTATTCTTTGCCGTGGGCATTGAAGTCTCCGACCACAATGCTTCTGCGATCTGGAAATATCATACTCAGCTGTTCTTTAGTAACTGTTATGCTTGGAGGTATGTAGACATTGATTACTTTGATCCTACCATTGGCGGTCGATATTTCGATACCTTGCATCTCAATGTCTGGTATTTCCTCCAACTGCAACAAGGTGTGGTTGATGCCTTCTTTTAGCAAGATAGCTAGTCCACCGCCCTTAGAGTGTGGTCTGTCCTGCCGGAGCATCTCAGCCGTCAATTCGATGTGCCTGATTTTCCTTGAGAAATGTTTCCTGTACACAAATTATATCAGGAGCAGGTATGCAACACTGTACAAACCTTCGTAGCTCGTATATTCGAGCCCGGAGGCTGCAGCAGTTCCACTGCATGACAACGAGTGGATCCATGGAAAGTGTAAGATTTTATAATAGCTAGTTTTAATTACTTGCAGTTGTGATTACTTATGTGCGGCGGATCTATCTTCGAAGCGGACTCCTCTGATCAGGTAGATGGCGTTAGCCACCGTCAGGACCTCTTTGACCACCTGCGCCCTTGTCTTTGTCTTGTCGGTGATCAGATTTCCCAAGCCTACAATGAAATTCATCATACCTGATTCAGAGTACGCTTCAGAAGCAGTTTCTGGTTTTTTGTGCGTGTCGAGTTTCTTCGCCTCGAACGGAGATTTTCCCATCAGTTCAAGGAAATCCTGCAGCTGCAACCGTTGATCTTCTGGCAGCTTCTCTTCCGTCTCGATAGCTTGGGGCTTCTTGGCCGGTTTGCTGGCTTTTGCGTCTTCTTTCTTGGTCATCTTGACCTGCTTCACCTTCCGGATGGCTTCGTTGAGTGGAACCTTCTCCACGACCCTGATCTTCAGTGCGTCCTTCGTTTCCAGGTATTTAGGACACTGTCTGTAGGCTGCACTGTGTGACCCCGAGCAGTTGACACACTTCGGCGTCTCGATATTCTCACATTCGGTTCGGGTGTGAGCCTCTCCACATCTGCAACACTTCAACTGGTTTCGACAAATATCGTTGGCACTTATTGCACCTCATTGGAGAAGGGGTAAATTTTTTTACCTTGTACCAAAAGCCGTCGATCTCAATGGTTTCCGGCAGCGTGGTCCCATTTTCATATGCAACCACCTTGGCCGTGCTCTCGGGTTTCCCGATTCTTCTGATGTATTTGGCGCCGATTTCTGCGGCGATCTCCTTCAGCGTATCTTCGTCTTCATTGAGTCCGAAGATTACTCCTTTCACGTCGTAGCTGACACTGGTCCTCGGCTCTGGGACTTCCGGTCTCATCGGTCGCGTGAGGACACGTGGTTCGGTCCACTCGATTTTCTTTCCGTCGATCTGGCTGATTCCCTTGATTTTTTCCTTGTCACCTGCAATCTTACAGATGATTCTGAGGCTATTTCCAGATATCCCCTCGGATAGACTCAGGTACACATTTGCTAGCGGTCAAGATTGCCCTTTTCAGGGTTCTTGTCCGCGATATAAACAATGACGGTAGGAAATTTCCTTCGCTCTTACCGTAAATAGAGCGTTGGAACAATCCTTCGAGTTCCGTTCTCTTTGCCGTTGACATCGGGTTACGGTAGTAATTTCGTTGAAATGTTCCCGTTTCCTTGGCTGCTTCTGGTTGGGCCGGAACAGTTGACGCCCCACCAACATCTATCTTCATGTGTGTTCTACGTGTCGTGGCACGTAGCGCGATTTCTGAAATTTCAATTTTTGCCTTCTTACCTTGTCTCTTGACAGCGGTAGAGTATGTCTCTTTTGCTGCATCAACCGATTGGACCTCCATATCGGCTTCGCTGTCTTCGCTTGAACCGCTGGCTGCGATCCGCATTCTTTTCAGCGGTGTCTTTGTTTCTTCGTCGGAGGAATCGCTCAACGATCGCTCCGCGTGTGACGAGACTCCTTTGTCCGCCATCTTGTCTTTGTCTCCACGATTCGCTGACGCGGCGGATCTTTTGGCCAAAGCAGCCCCGCTCTCCATTGTTATCAAACAATTTCTAAAAAAGAATACAAAATACAATATACAATAAACAGGGAAAGAATCAAAAATATAACCTCAATCCACCAAATTGAAGAAATCCAAAGCACGTTGTTTTAAGCCTCAAGTCAGCTCTCGCATGGACACGACCACCGTTCTCTTTCATATCTATCTCTCCACTATACTCTCCAACTATAATTAGTTTGTTTGAGTGACTGACTTAAGTATGTGTATTTAACGACGCCTCCATGACGAGGATGATATGCGTACTTTCATTCGCGGTGGAAGCCTGTACGTGGAATAATTAGGTTTTGACGTTTAGAGGCATTCGTTCCTTGGTCTAGATTTTAGAATGGAGAGTAAGATTACTTCTTACCATCCCGGGACGATTTGACTATTTCAATTGGCAACAAATGCCGGCAAAAATGTTCGACTGAGGTGGTGGTAGTTGCAGTTTAACGGAACTGTGTGAATTGTGTGATAACAGAGACCATTAGCGTCGCCCTCTCCTTTTACCAGGCTTGGGAATGGCACTGCTATAGTGACGGCGCTTGTTTGATGTTGGCGAAGTGTGTTGCAATTAGTTGCAATTTAGCGACACTGTGTAATAACATAGATGACTCGCGTTGCCCTCCTTCTTTGTCTAGACTTGGGACTGCCACTGCCTGAGTTTTAGCAGTTGTGGAATAAAGATTATTAGTATCGCTCTCCACTTTTATCCAGTTTTGGGACTGGCACTGCCAAAGTATAGGCAGCGGAGGATTTTGCTTGACTGAATGCTTGTGTCCTTTTCAAAGCGTCAATACTCAACGAGCGTTTAAAAGGTGTCTATCCACCTATCAAGGTGCGAAGGGTGGCGGTGTTAATGTTTTTGACGGTGTGTGTATTATTATACAGGTGTATTTAACGAATCCTTCAAGACGAGGATGATATGCGTACTTTCATTCGTGGCAGACGCCTGTGAGATAATTAGGTTTTGATGTAGGGCCTATTGAGGCATTCGTTCCTGGTTCTAGATTTCAGAATCGAGAGTAATATTACTTCTTCCCATTCCGGGACGATTCGACCAATTTAATTGGTAGGTAATGCCGGCAGAAGTGTTCCACTGAGGTGGTGGTAGTTGCAGTTTATAATGATACTGTGTGAATAGTGTGATAACAGAGACCATTAGAGTCGCTCTCCTCCTTTTACTAGACTTGGGACTAACACTGCTAAAGTGCTAGCAGTGACGTAGTTTGTTTGACTATATAGTAGTTACAGTTTAGCGACACTGTATAATTACATTGATGACTCGCGTTGCCCTCCTCCTTTGTCCAGGCTTGGGACTGGCAATGCCTGAGTTATTGCAGTGGCGGAATAAAGATGATTAGCGTCGCCCTCTCCTCTTATCCAGTCTTGGGACTGGCAATGCCAAAGTATGAGCAGTGGAGAGGAGTTTCTTTGATTGTATGCATGTGTCCTTTTCACAGCGTCAATATTGAGCGCGCGCGTTTTAAAGGTGTCTATCAACCTTTCAGAGTGCGAACAGTGGCGATGTAAATTTTTTGACTGTGTTTGGTGGATGTCTGTATATAACCAATACAGCGTTTTATCATCTATAATTGGCAACCAGCATGCCACTGATCAACAGAAATTAAATAGGCCGTATGTCATTTAGAGGGTTGCCATTTTGTGTGCTATTTTAAATATTGCAGAGAAATTCCCCAGATAGCGTGTATTACCTGCTTTCAATCTTAAACTGCTAACCGTTCGGAAATCCTTTATCCAATTGTAGATATTTCCAGTATTCCCATATTCTGCAGATATCTAAAAAGATTCTCGCAGTTAAACTTGATTGTTTATGAGCTTATTTATACACTGTCGTGTAGGCGACTCCATTGGTCATCGGGCTTTCCATTTATAGATCGCACGTTATTAAATAGGATAGTTTGCAGTTCAAACCACACCAGTGAATTAGTTATCATTCTTTCCATTATTTTACATAAATTGGAGGTGAGAGTTTGGACATCGATTTACATTTTGATTCCGTTGCTTCCTTTCTCTGGCGGAAACCATATGTGATTATTACGTTTTCAGGCATTCGTTCCTTATTCTAGATTGTAGAATCCAGAGTAATATTACTTCTTTCCATTTCCAGAGATTTGATCATTTAGCCAGGGTCTATTATATACATCGAAGTTTTCTGAATGTTATTCGAGGCTTTTTTATTACTGCATTGGAGACCTTTCAGCGCCAAATGAAGAATTTTTGTCTTTTTTCGTCTCGCTTTGTCGGAAAGCTGCTTGAAACTCTAATTGAGCTCCTGCATGTCAAAGATTTCTATAATGTTTTCACTTGGCGTCTCTTTGTTGAACATCTATTTATGTTTCCAGTTTAATTCCATTGATTCGTTTTTCTGGAGGAGCCTGTGTGATTATTATCGTCGCTATATATAGGCCCAACATGTCAATAATGTCGATCGTAGTTGCTTTTAGTAGTTTTACCAGATTCACCAATTACGAGTAATATCTCGCTCTCTTACCCTCATCGCCGCAGCTACTCTGGTGGTGGTTGGGTTTGAGAGGAGGTGAGTTCAGTGGCAGGTGTATTGGACGTGGCAGGATGTAGGTAAGTGAAGGTCGTTGGGTGGGGGATGAGTGTTGGGTTGGTTGATGGGTAGTTGGTGATGTGTGGGAGGGTGTATGGCAATCTGCCCATGCAACTGTCTAAAGTCAACATCTGGCTAACAACACTTTCGAAGAGGTTATTACAAACCAACCCTATTCAATCCCGCAATCAGATCCCGTTATCAGCCAATGAAATAAGAAGAACCATAGAAATGCCAAGATCTAAATTAAGATTATCATAAATCCGACATGAACCTACAAGAAGAAATCCACTTGACTATCAACTTAATGGAATCAAGAGTTACCATAAATAAGACGCAAGTGAGAAATAAAACTTTTAACTTCTTTTAAAAAATGACCCGAAACTCGGACAATCACTGCTGTAAGGCTGGATGAAATAACATCAAGAATATTACTGCAAACGCGAAGCAATCCAGAAACCTCTTAACGAAATACTTCAGAAAGATCACTGTAATAGCAGCTCAACTCAGAAACCGAGATCAATTTACCTGTAAAAGAAAGTATCCCAGGAAGATGACTTTAATTGCAACCCAACCTAAAAACCGAAATCCATTTAGGCCTACCTATGAAATAAAGTATCTCAGGAAGATGACTTTAATTGCAACCCAACCTAAAGACCGAAATCCATTTACCTGTGAAAGAAATCTCAGGAAGATGACTTTAATTGCATCCCAACCTAAAAACGAATTCAATTTGCCTGTAAAAGAAATTACCTCAGGATGATCAGTGTAATTGTAGAAACCGAGATGCGTTCTTCTGTAAAAGAAAGATCACTTAAATTGCAACTCAACCCAAAAACTAAAATCTATTTTCTTGTGAAAGAATTTAGGCCTAGACCTACCTAAGGAAAAAATGACCCGCGAAAGATCAATTTAATTGCAACTCACCCAGTAGCGTAGATTTAGTTTCTTTTGACAGAAATTTCCTTGGGACGAAATGATCCCAGAATGATCAATTTTATTGCAACTCACCCAGAAACCGAGATCTATTTTCTTGTGAAAGAAATTACCTCAGGAAGAAAATGACCCCAGTAAGATCACTTACAATCAATAAATTACAACCTTTTACAGGTAATTACGATCAATTACAACTCACCCAGAAACCGAGATTCAGTTTCCTATGAACGAAATTATCTCAAGCAGAAATTACCGCAGAAGGATCAAAATAATTGCAACTCAACCCAAAAACCGAGATCACTCTGACTTTGTACCTCATGAGCTTTACCGTTAATGCAATTTAGCCCAGCTGCCGAGTAGACCTACGATCAGAAAATTTCTCAATCGAAGTTACCATAATTTGGAATCGTCGCTGAAACCGATTCAATGGAACTATAAAGAAAACGATCTGAAAAGAACATTGCAAGTTAGATCGAACGTTCAAACCACATTTAAATGCAAAGGACGTGAAATTAGGGGTTTTCCTGGCGTGTCTCAAATATGTCGAATGCTAGCTATTTCTCCTGGCAGTTTTCCGTAAATGCGACTTAACTCAGAAACATTGCGCCATTTAACTGATAATGAAAAGACCTCGATGGAGATACCGACTCAACCGAGAATCCCCAAAGATCGTGACTATGCTGATTAGCATTGGTGCGATTTATCCAGAAATCGAACCTGATTCAAATACGAGACAAGGCACATTATGACGGTTACCGTAAACGTGACTCAAACCAGAAAATCAACAAGTTCCATACAACCGCAAAAATAATTTAGCTACAGATCTTTACCGTACTAGGCCTAAATTCGATTCAGGTCAAAAATAGCAAACCTCTGTTCACGACGATGCTAATGAGCAATTGAGGATTATCGTGTTTGAAAATCAGTACAGGAACCACAACCAAGTCGCCTCAAGACAGCGATGCCCACACCCAGTGAAAAAGTGGTGGGTTTGGGCGAGTGTTGATTACCAACCGCACTAACTCAACGTCTGGCCAACAGCGTGTGACGTACTCACTTATGATGAAACGTCATCATTCGATATATATATATATATATATATAGACAATAGCATCATGTAAGTTTATAGTTTAAATTATTAAAGGGATTTAAATGTCTTTGTATCTAGAAAAAAATGTACATTGGTATAAAGTTAATATCGCTCCATATTTATTAGTGGTATAGGCCTAATTTTCTGATATTATTAAACTTCCGTTTTCATACTTTATAGTGTTCAGGAGTGACACTGCTGTGTTCTGACGGCGTTCCGTCCTCGAACGGTAGTTGTCTCGAGATGATTCCAGCTCACACTGCAGTACCTGCCGAGGAAAGGAGGATGATAGAAGACCAGGTTAGAAGGGAGAAGTGGTGGAGGTGGGATCGAGATGGAAGTGGAAATATTCAGCTGCTCATTCTCACTCAGACTGTCGGCGAAGGGGTTGGAGGAAGCGTCCGCGTAGTTGATCTACCAAATAGATGTCTATGAACATTTCCGCAAGACCGAAGACTGACCCAACCGTCATGGCTTCAGACGACTATACCTACTCCGGACATGGGCGCCATGCGTAACAGCGGTTTTTGACAATTACGCTTGGGCAGAGTTCATAATATAGGACAGTTTTGTAAACGTTGCTGGTATTAAAAGTCACCAAGATGTAACGAAATAACAATATGATGAACTTGACTAAGCTGCATTTCAGACTTATCTAGCAGCACATTAATTATTAAATATCTCGATCGTGAATCAGTGATGATTAAACATTTATGTTTTGCGATATTCTGGGTGTTTGTTCAAGCTTTTGATGAAGAGTTATGTTGCATTCCTATGGTTGGCCTGTAGCCTAATTATGTAGTGTAGACAAGAGCATGTATTTAGGGGTGATTTTACGGAAGACACCCCGAAAGTGTCGCATGATGGGCCGTCCACATATTACGTACGCAGCAAGGGGAGGAGTGTTTCAAATTTCGGCCATTTTGCGTACGGGTGCGTGTGGTGGTGGAGGGTCCCGACAATATGTACGGACGCAAATATAATTGTCTAATTACGACGTCCACAATACATAATCTGAAACTCAGAACTGTAAACTTAATCACAGACTATATTCCTGCTTAATCAATTTTATGTAGCACTAAAACTGTTTCAAATGCAGGTGTTGTTAGCGTTTTAATTCTTCATAACTGTTAACAAATTTAAGCTGTTAAATATGATGCTTAACAAAAATAAATAGCCTGTGGTAAAATCAATGTCTTATAGATGCTTTTAGCTATTTAACCTTTGCAATGGGAGGGGTCACGAAATGTACGCGTTGCAACAGGGGGAGAGGGGTCCGACAATCCGATTTTTTGCATACGTAATAATATTATATAGATGGTTATGGTTATGGTTATGGTTATCTGGCTTTGTTTCCAACTGTCTTGTCTTCTGCCTAGATTCCAAAGGTTCTATATATATATATATATACATATATATAATGATATATATATATATATATATATATATATATCTTGCTTTCTGTGTCTCCATGGATCATATTCAATGATTAAATGCCCAGACAAATACTGGCATAAATACAATAGATAACATTATCATTCAAATTATCAGAACACAGGTTTATAATATGTAGATTATTTAGATTAGAACATTAACTAAAAATAAGTATCTACAGCATACACGGGAACAATGTTGTGATAAAATCATATGTAATTCTTTTTTGATTACAGACCAGACTGTGAGGTTTTTAAATGTCCATCAAACTACAAACAAGCAATACATACTAGAGCACAGAATGACAATGACTTTCATAAAGATAGTGGAATGAGCAAGCCTACAACTCACATTTATATGGCGCCAGTTTGTAACTAACCACACAGGCACAGGTAATCAGTGGAGAGATGAAGCAGCTAGGCAAAGATGAGACAAGAAGGGGCAAATGCTTAATCATGTCATGTCTGTGTCGATCTTCCAGAAATCAGACGGATTCTAATGCAGCTGAAATGCTCACCAAATGTATTGTACAGCAGTAAAGCAATACACTCTATCTACAGTGGTCTACAGTTAGACACTGTTCAGCAAATTCGAACATCAGACACAAAGGAAAAACAAAAATCACATAAGCACGTGTTCTCCGCTTAACTATGTCCCGAGTCCTGCGCGCCTCAAGCCCTACATTAATGTTTCGTTACAAGTTACACTGTGGTCTATCAAAAAGAACATGGTATCTTTATTGAAGCCAGATAGAAATGTCGTCTAACATTCACTGATTATGTGGTAATCTTAAGCCACTAAAAACTCAACATGAGAGGGAAAAATTCCTATCTAAGTCTGCCTATTACCATCACCATCTACTGTAATGCCGCCATGATCAACACTGATTGTGGTAGTTCAACTATTACTTTAACTGGTCTCACGATTTCACCTGTAGTCTGCCTACTATCTGCTCTCCCCTTCAAGAACGCTGACGAGGAACTTTAGTCACTTACTGTCTGGGAATTAATTTGGTTACATAATTAGCCGCCTACTTGGTCACATTGACGAACATGACAACAGTACAGAGGCGGCGATCCCGGGGGATTGAGGGTGACAAGTCCCCACCCTTTATGAAGAGGAGACACATTATACGTGTGTCTCCCTCAAATTTCTTATCTCTTTCATTGGGTGTCCCTCCACCTGTCGAACGAGATCCCCGCCTCTGCAACAGTACATGTCAAAACACGTTTTGTAAACACAGAAAACGCATAATGTATAGGCAAGCGAAAACATTTCTATTTCCTCCTAGCGAATTCCACAGACTACCAACTCGAACATCAACAAATGTAAAGCCAGAAAAACTCAAAATAATAAAAATGCCTATCAAAGTCTGACTAATGCCATCACCATCTGTGGTAAGACTTTAACCACCAGTAACACTGATTGTGGTATTTTAATGGCACAACAACAGCAGCATGAAACTATCGCATGAATACTGCAGAGATTACTAATTCAGTTATTGTTCGCATGCCGATACTTTGCAACTATTACACAGATATGTAATGACAAAAATCTAGGCAATTCCACTGGTTGATCAACATTAAATGCCCCATTTCAACACTCTCAACATATTATCTTATAGCTCTGTTCCTTTCTGGCTAAGTTCCTGAACTGCAGTCAAAGGGGATCGGAAAAGCTGCTTGAAAAAATACATGATGCCATTAAATGTCTGGTTAATAGTATCCCTAAATATTATTAATTAATTAGTTTAACAAGGCATTTGATAAGCATTGTGCCACTACACCCATCAACAACAACAACATTTATAGCTTTTATCGGTCAAAGTTTGACAAACTTGTGCAACAACGTAAAGTCAACTGATAATACCGATAAAACAGAACAGAAATATAACGATATAGCCAGTGATACCACATCATTGCAAGACAACACATGTCAGACTGATATATTATCTGTTTCCCATGCACTTATACAGTAACAAATTATCACCCTGTGATAAGGTTTCAGCCATTGGTTTATAATACATGACCAAGTGACAACATGATAACAGGTGATAGTACTTATTTATTATGATAATTTATATAGCACCCTCATGGCTACTACTCAGGACCCCAGCATGGTTGATAAGGAAGATCAAACTGAGTTGGTGTATAATGCCCAAAGTGCCACCTATTGAACCAATGTCGACAATACCAACAGCACATCAGCGATCACAATATGTCAACATATCAACACCAGATCTCAACATATCAATACCAGAAAATGATAAAGATTAACTTCAGAACACAGCCAGAACATTTATATAGCGCCACTAACAACTCATCTTTCGACCGTTTTAAGGCTAATTTCAAGTTAATTTCTCCTGTAATGCAGTCCTTTGCAGAATTTGACAGACGCTGCTAGGGAAAGAACAATTTCATCAGACAATCTTAATGTACAAATGTGACTCATAAACTGTGTATCTGTCACCATATTCTATATTTTACCCTGATTATCGCTAGGTACGTCCAGGTTTCCAGTCATCAGTTCAAACTAACTCTAAGAGGATGATTTTCAGAGTCGAAAATACATTGGTCAGAGCTATCACTAAACCTCAAAATATGATTCTAAAATAATAAAATTAACGGCCCATAAATGTTATCATCTTTGAAGACAGGGTCAATCGCAGACAAGACTACATTCTTAGTCAACCCTAACTGTCTTCAGGCTAGGCTAACTGCAAAAGCTTTTCACACTTAGTGAGGTTTTCCTACTTGCTCAGTCTGTCGACTTTACAGACAAATAACAGCACATTATAATTATCATAACAAGCTCCATTTTGTCACTAAATGCTATAAAAAGCATTGTCAGCTGCGGCTCATTACCACATGATGTTCCACATGATAATAATCAACTGCAAAGGGGATCACAGTTGCCTATTGTTTTAGTTCTGAAATATGCTGGGGTAGACCAACATTAGACTTTTACCTGGTAGCACAATAAAAATGAAGTTTTAAAAACATTGGTCTAACACATAGAGGCATAAATCCACAGTGCCACTGTAAAAGACAGAAGAACTTTATCAGAAGTAAAACAGTTCCGTTTCGAAGCCATTGCCTACAAGGAACACAACAACAAAATTTTAAAAAAAGAAAATGAAGACACATCTAAGAGAAAAAAAGAGGCCCCATTAATGTAAATACGAAAATTCCGGGCTATATTTCACGATAGTATCCACTCATGGCCCAGGTCAGTGGACAGGACGCTGTGGCTTCTTCTCTCTCGATCACAGCTCCAGCAAAACACTCTCACAACAATTTTATTCATACAGGGAGCAGCACATCTCTACACGATAAAAAAAACGTTAACACTGACGAATAGATGACCAGCTAAAGACAGCAAATCGTGCATATGCAGCTAGAGATTAGAAGAAAAAACCAAACCAAACTTAAACCCGGTTTTTTCCTCGCACAAACCAAACTCAAGATTAACGCTACCAAAACAACAAAAGAATGACTTCAAGCGAACAATCACAGTCTGTCACGGTTTACTTACAGATGGGAAGGCCTTCTATTAAACCAAACGATAAAAATACACCATATGAAATACATGGACTTCTTTTAATAGACAAGAAGCCTGCAACATATGTGTTTTCTATCTCCATAGCCATACAGTACCATTTGGAACAATCAGCTGAGAAGAAAACGGCAAGAATTGCATTTTGCACAAGTAAATACAAGTCCCAGACTTTATGAAAGTATTGCACAATGCTGGAAATGCATCCTGGACCTTTGGCAAGTACCGCAATGTTTTCATGCCTAGACCTTGGGAAAGTACTGCACCACACTGCCTCCATGTCCTGGACATTGGAAGAGTATATTACAATGCGCTGGCCTAATGTCCCGATGTTACAATACGCAGGCCCCATGAACCTGGACCTCATGAAAGTACATTATATTGCACTGGTCCCATACCCTAGACCAATTTTCCCAAACTGTAATCAGCGTGAACAAATGGAGGCTTATGCTTTCATCTTTGTATAACTTTATTTGAAGGAGAATTCATTTGTCATTGTCATCGATATTTGTGTTATAATTAGTCTAATTGAGGCCTAAACCTATAATACTCCACATTCTTTTAAGCATTTGTACTTACATCAGAATGTTTAATGTTTGATGGGGGTTCCACCCCCAAAAATTAAGATCAACAGTGTTCCACGACCAAACAAGATCGGGAAACGATACCCTACACCTTGGGGGCTCCAATCATTTATTGTCAACTGAAAGGCAAAAGGGTGGTACATAAATACCTCCATACACCCCACAAGGGTTCTAAGGTCAAACATGAAAGTAACTCCAAAAGAAGGGAGTCCTTTCCATCTGTATGTCCAACCGTCCGTTGATACAGCAAACACGATTCACCTACAGCCATTGATTTTGTACGAATGTTATGTACTTCATGCAAATAGAACAAAACACCCGACGCACTGCAGAAAAAAATAATTTACAAAGTAGCAGAAAAATAATTAAATTACAAAATGTACTTTGAAGTTCATTACATACAGTAAATACACTGTTTAAAAATATGAACAATTGTGTTTAAATACACTATGTATGCATGCATTACTGGTATATAAGCTGTATAAACATTTAAAGAATTATACATGCATACATTCATTCTTAAATATTTCATGCATGCAAAATATATATATATACATATATATGTGTGTGTGCATATGTTTGTATGTGTGTGTATGTGTGTGTGTGTGTGTAAGCAATGGATTGGTATCTGCATAAACCGATATTTATATTGCTTCTGTTCTCTCCATCAATGTGTATGTTACGCATTTATCTGCAAGAGAGAACGATGCATAATATATACATAGTTCAGATAATAACAGAAGTTGCCTTCATGACTCACATTTCTGTTCATTTATGTCATCAATAAACAGCATTACATACATGCATGCTTGTACAGTTGATCACACAGATTATACACACACACACACATGCATACATAAATAACAGCACATGCATATACTATATATATATATATACTATATATAATATATATAGTATATATATATATACTATATATATATATAGTATATATATATATGTACTATATATATATATAATACATATATATAGCCAATGCTGAGATTACTGTAGACAAGATTGTTTATATAATTTGACATTAGCGTGCTTTAGGAAAGAGGCAGAGACTCGCCATAAGTGGTTGGCTGACAACAATACAACAGGTACATAGTCATTCGTTACTACCCCTCCTCATTCCCCATCTTCCGTGACCCTCATCCCAACCCCACCGTTTAACCCGGTTTCCTCTATGCTTTCATTCTTTGGTCTGAAATTCCACGCATCCTCTGAGATGTCAAGCGAAATGTTTAAAGTCGACGTTTCATCTCCATCCTCCATTACTGCAGCCTCATCATCCTCTTGCTGTGAGATGCCCTCATCCATAGCTTTCCTACGATGAGACGTTGATGCTCATCACCCTGCAGACCCAGTTACCGAAGTTGACCTCTTGCTCAAACTCCATCTCCGTTTTCTTGATGAAGGGGTGACTCTGTTGAGGGAAAAACGCACCCAATCGTTACCATGGCTGTGACAGTTCGCTACCATGCCTACGGCAAAGCGAGGAACTAATACTAATACAATCTAATCCAGTACAATGATTGCCACAGCACCATCATCACAACTAATAAATGACAAATAATGGTTGATTCAAGTGAAGTTGAAATCGCCACCTCCTTTTCCAGGCTTGGGACTGGCACCACCAGTAGTGGCAGCGGTTTTCCTTAACACGAGATTGTTAATCACAGCGATTCTCAGTTTTTGGGTACAATTTGCCAGGGAACCTTAGAACCTTCAGACATTTGTAAGCAGTCTCTTAAAATGTTATATTAATGTCGTTAGTAGACTAACGAGTCTAACATGACCTAAAACTCATTGTGACTTATTTTTGTACTATGATTTATTCGATAGATTGTAGCAGAACATTTAATTATTGCCATTTTAGTTTTTTAATGTATATCCAGCTTTCATTTTTACTATACTTTAAAAAAAACAATATCCAGCTTGCTAAAAAAACTATGCTGCCAACCAGTGCTTATAATTAATAAAGAACACAAAAGAGTTAATTAAATTGAAGGCAGCCGAAAACGAATCAGGAGAGAGGAGCATTAAGAAATAAATAAGAGTGTTAAGAGAAGAAAAACAAAACAATGACTTAGATCACAAGCTAACGTAGCACTGTCATGGGCTCTCGTAGATTAAATGTGCTGCTCCCAACAAATGGAACTGACCACCAATGTTTGTCTCATGCTCCAACTCTTTTCCGGAACTTATTTTCCTCCGTGGCTAATCCTGCGACTTGGAATGGCCTCTCTACCACGCTTTATCAAATACCTATTGGGCAGTCTGCCTTGTTTTCACTATCCTTAAGACTGTTCTTTTTGAAGGTGGGGTTGAGCTGGTAGCAGTCCTGAGTTTGGCAATCTTGAAGGGTGATGTCAGTCCCAAGCCTGAGAAAAGGAGGAGGTAATGCAGATGTCCCCTGTAGCCATAAGATTATTATTATTACAAGCGTTTTTAATGCATATAAGGTCACACAGAAGTGCAAATCTGGTAATGAGTTGTGGTTAATCATCATCTAATCTATAGCGAGTTTTGAGGCATTTCTTAACATTAATAATGATCTGCAATGGTTTCCCAGTCACTCTATTGCACTTTTGTCATTAATATTATTATTATCATTTTTATAATTATTACTATTTCATCAATTTAATATGGCACCCAGTAGTGGCAGTGTTCATCCTTCACATGAAGCAACGACAAGCAATTTATAGAGAGATTCAACAACCCCAGAGGTCCTTGCATTTAACGCAATTTCTGCATTACCATTAGAGACTTGAGATCTGCTCTCTCAGATGGTTTCTTCTTCAAACTGAAACAAAACAGCAATACCACATAATAGAAATGGTGATTTACTGAACACGACTACCAAGTACCAGTATCTCTATGGAAAATCCAAAACTTAACAATCAGTGAACATCAATTATGGCCATACCCTGGACTCCATGCACAAGAATTCCTCATGTCATATTGAAGTGCAAAATAACTGTCTGGCACGTACACATAATCTGACCTTGTAGACTAGAGGTCTCCCAAGAGTGGATGTTATTTATACTGATAATGGGCAATAGAAATATCGAATCCATCACACTCAACACAGACGCCAATTTCAGAGGAACTCTTGAAACTCACCAGCTGTTTACGAAATCCACACATTCTTTGGAGAAGTAATCACTCGGAAGGGTTGGTGGAGGCTAGCAGAAATTAAAAAAATGAGATTATTAATCAGCGATTAACTATCACAAATAGTTTATTGCTTAATCTTGCAACATTCAAGAAGGTCCTTATATCATGGAATCCAAATGCCTAAGGAAAGCACGCATGTATGCTTGTATCTTAATAACTCAAAAATAATCGATGTGCGTAAATACGAAAATGAAAAAAAGAAAAAAATTAATCAAGAGAAGAAGAAACTGGCAACAAAACAATGCTAAAAAGAGACATATTACTGGGCACAGAAGTAACAAAATATAACAACAATACAAATAATTCCAACAATAAGCCTCAAAATATGTATATGGCCTATACATGTAGGTGGTACCCTGCATCCGTCGGAGGGTAAAAGCTGAACCATGAGTTTTCATTTCAATGTCTAAGTTAATACTAATTAACATGCATATACTATTGGACTTAGCACGGCAGTTAATATGTGCATAATAAGAATGGCGATAAACTGATAACGAGACGGTTATGATAATAACAACAGCAATGACGAGTTAAAGTCTGTCACTCCAGCACCTAGACAGGCCTACAATAGTTAGTGGTTTTAGTTATTAGACATAATATCGAAAGTCATTCTAAGCTAACACCCTTTGGGGTAAGCCTCAACTGACTACCTGACTGCATTCTACCTACACATTTCTTCAACTCCATTGTTCCTCTGGCCAATGGGTATATGGTGGATTTCATATTGTGTTATAACTTGCCTCCAAGAAGCAGAAATGTCAGGGACGGTGTCTGTCAATCTCTCTCAATAAACTCTTGACAAGTCCACAACAAATCAGAACTTTGTCTCAAAAGGCTGGGATACATACCTAGGATATATACCAAGGATGCTTGGATGCCCACCCAGCTCTCCTCTCTTACATCTCCATAGACCACATGTTATCAAAGCATCTAGCTCAGGTAATATTAGTGTACTGTTGGTCTTTCCCATCAAAGCTGTTTGGCTGACTATAAACACTTTATCAGTTAAGCATATCTCCAGTATTTTCTTCTGTCCGACCTAGACATCAGTGCAACTCAAGTTACGAATTACATTACCTCCTCAACTTCCCCTGTGACTTTTCAATGGAATAGGCTACATATATGGGGTCTTAGTTGTGCTTCTACTTGCATACTTTAACAGTGTGACAAACAAAAATGGACACATACACATTACATGCACATTTAGAAGTCCTTCACCATTTATATAACTGTGCTTTTAATAACCTACAGACTGTTTGTAATAAGTGGCAATCTAAAGTAGTACTTAAATAAGTGCAAATTAGTGGAACAAGATTTAGTCCAAATGATTACTTTAAACAACTAATCAGATCATGTAATCCAATTAAGTGACCCTCTGTAGCACTGTCTGTCTGTCTGTCTGTCTGTCTCCAATTCCCAAGACACTGGTCACTCATTAGCTGCCACATCCAGCGAAACAGCGTATGAATAATCCATAATCCACTGGAAAATCCAGGTTGACATTTAACGGATCAGAGAAACTAGAGTCCAAACATGTTTGGCAGTCTTTGGGAGCCACTGATAGCTAGCTGTCAGTTACTGAGTGGTGAAGAAAGTGGAATGGCATAGACCAGTAACATAAACCGAAGTTGCTCAGAGTAGTCTGAAGAGGTGTAACTTAGCCTTACATTAACCTACAACAGCTGTTTTTATATGGATGGGTGCTGCAGCACTTCAGAGGTCAATAGTCGAACAGATACCTGCGTCTGACATTTACAATTTTCAACAAAACTGCATAGACGTAACACGAAAACACCGACAGCTCACCCGAAAAATAAATATGTATCAGTACCAGTACATTGAGTACATGTCGAGTACTTTGGTTGCAGCTGTAGGTTGCAATCAAGACAATGTTATAATACTCGATTTGATAAGTACTATTCGCCTTCCAAAGTTCAGAAGTTCCGACACAATTAAAGGATAGAAAATGTCACCAGTTATGAGCCACTGTGATTGAAGGACTTACTCAAAGTAGAAATAGTGACAGCCTCAGTTCTATGCTCCTTCACATCACAAGACATTATTACACACATAGATTTACTTAAGTCTCTATGTACACATATGATGTATGTAAGCAACATGTATGCATATATGTTGGTATGTGCATGTAGGAGTAACCGGTTTGTATTCATGAATGAAGAACTTGTGTATACATGGGAGAATTAAACCTAGCACCCACAACCAAATCGCATCACGTCAGAAGTCATGTAACAATAAGGTTGAGTTATGTAATGAGATTCTGGTGTTTACACACATGCAGAAAGTTATAACATGCATGCGAAAAACACTCCTAAACAGGCAAAAAAAGGGGTTTAATGATACACGTATTCGACAGTGAATGATGAAAAAAATCATGCTGTTTCAGTTGACCACAGTTTGTTGTTAGCAGTGAAATCTTCAAGTGAAGCAGGTTTAGTTGGGTAAGTGGGCCATCGAAGTCCGATCTGACGTTTACATAATGTTTAGTAGGCAAAGGATCATTGAATAACAGACATACCTCTGTAGGGTAACTAAAAATAAAGGTCATGAACGGGGGTCATGGATATGAGTTCCAAGTCCTGAAATGAAAGAATGCAATGAGCGTTATGGATAACGCACATGACCGCTTGACAACTTCGACGGCTGTTTTGGAGGTGCAATTTAATGTTTTGCAAGTGCACACTCACACAGTTAAAGGAACTCTCGGAATAAGTGTGCAAGGTGAGTAGTAAGATTCAACTATGATTAATAAAATCATGGCAATCACCAAATCAAAATTGACAACTAATCGAGTAGGTATTACAAACTACCAGAAAAAAAGCAGTGTAAAATGCACAGGTGTCAACAATATTCTTACACAAAAAGACTCTGGCATACAAGACAATTAAAAAATTGTCACTATGAAACACCAGAAATGGAGGTAAACTATTTATACAGAACTACCAGAGGCAATTGGTATTGCCATGGTCCCAAGGAATATCAGGGTCAGATATTGCCATATAGTCACATGGAATAGGGTCAAATTAACATGAACAAAGTGTGTAACGTCCAATAAAATTTTGCTAATCAACTAAACAGAAAAATCACTCCAACAGGAACTCACCTAAATCAACATCTCCTGATTAACCCTTTTGCTGCCATGATATCAGAGATAAACAGAACCCTCATGTGCCAAAAGATCTAACAGGTGTTTTGTAGTTATTTAAGCACTAGATTCATTATTGCAATGAGTGGAATTTGCAACAATATGAGTAAGGCCTATCAAGAAAATTGCTAGTTTTTCTGATAATTATTTTCATAGATCTGGAATACTTAGTATGCTCGAAATTTATGGGTACTTGGTACTGAATGACTAAAAGGATTTGTTTCAATTCGAGTATGGTTCACAAGGTCATCATCAAAAAACAGTGTGAAAAAGTCTACAGCCTCAAAGTCTGTGCTGTCAAAAGCGGTTTCTGTTGTCCAGTAAATGTTGGTCAGGATGGGGAGTGATCTGACGATGGCTGCCACTGACCAATGTCGGGGGAATTGATTTGCGTACCCAGTTCGCAAAGCATCTGCGAATCGCCGGAATCAGCACAAATTTTATCCCATTATCACTAGTTGACTCATCGCCTTATTTATCATCACTAATAAAGCTGTCTAATTCACTATAATCGCGCTCTTTGGTATACTTCCTTGCAGTCATGTAAAAAAAAAAAAACTTATCTCAATAACGGCAAGAGAATGTCAAAAGTTACTGTGACAGAACGTGAGATAGACGCTTACTTAGCACTAGCAGCAACTTACAAATAAGGCACAAAACAGTAACCAAAAGCAGCCCAAACATAAAAGAAACTGCAGTACTGATATTCATGTGCCTAGACTATGAATAAAAGCCAGTGCCCGCAGTGCCACACTGAGCACAGAGGTACATATATACATGACGAGTGTCAGCTCGTCACAATGGCACACAACATACTGATAATTGATGACAAGGGGTGATCGTCACTACAGCAGGGAACGGGTTAATATGGATAGATAAAGCTGTTCTTTATTGGAATGCCAAATGCAAACCACGTTTTAGCACACTTAATAAACAAATTGAACTGCTAATTCAAAGAGTTTAGAAAGCTTGACAAAATCTTTATTCCAAATTGGTATCATTGCAAAAAGGCAATAAAGAAACAAGACAGGCAATTTAAACTTATAAAAACCAACCTAGGAAAGCTGCACCAAGCGCTTGTTCGACAACTCAAACAAATCAACTCAATAAAAACAAGTTTCTGTTACACGAAAATCAGAACTTTAACCAAACTTGGCAAAAATAGAAGAGAAAACCAAAAGAAACGTCATCAGACTTGTGCTCACAACTAAATCCGATCTGAAATATGTAGCCAACATTCAGAAAAACATACTGAGCCATCCAAGAAAACGCAAAGCCATTCCACAACGAAACAGCCACATCTACGGGTGCATCGGAAATACTAAATCACTATTTGTCGACCAAAAGACCGCCTGACGACGTCATACTTGCCTCGTTTACAATGTAATCCAGCAACTCAAAAACGGCCATTGGAAGAGGCCCATCGCCTGTGATCAGCTCGCTATTTCCAGACCAAGCTGCAGATGCGTTTCAACAGAAATTCTTAAGGTGAGGTAAATTCATGTCTTATATACTATGAGCCATTTTAAACACATGTACTCAGAGGATCAGTGGTTGCGAGATACTTCAGTAAAGGGTAAGCCATCCAAAAACTCACCAACTTTTATACTTGACATCAAACTGCCATTTAACACAGGAAGTGAACTGTGGCTGGCCGTTTTTATGCATTAACAATCTTTCAATGAGCCAAACGCGACAATCTTATTAACAGCCGCAATCCCTACCAAAGGCCACTATACATACAAGTAGTGTGAGATGCACAGAGAACCAATGGCCGAGCACTAACATTTCGGTGCAATTCTTTCCCAACCCATCAGTTTCTTGGGCTGTTTTAAAGGCAGTGTCGACAATCCCTCAAACCATGCAAGCTGCCACAAGAGTTACTTGCTACTTCTCTGCCTCTATTTCACCAGAGATTGTGGACCATTCTATTTGCGAGCTTCATAGAGTAGTGGTCAGCATGCTGGACCTTCAATCGAGAGGTTGGGGGTTCAAATACCCATCAGGGTAGAAGTATGGCTCGAGATTTCGGCTCCACGTGGGCTCGCCGGCCCACTCAGTTATAATGAGTACATTGACCACACGCTGTCAGTAGGATGATAAGATGGTGAAGGAGAGGAAAGACCAAGACCATCCACCCCGATAAGCCGAGGTTAAGAAAATGAAGTCGCTAGCACTTCATGCCTAAGCCTACCTATTCTGCTAGCTGAAGGGACAGCTCTTCTTATTCCTCTTTTCTTAGCAGATGTGCCTCTGATTAGGGATCATTACAGGTGCTATATAAATGTGCAACTGTGATCAGAAACCTATCACTGGACATTCGCAATATAGGAAACAGGTCTAAAATAATTATTATTTAATGTATTAAAATTAGAATATTAGGAATTAGTAATAATATCACTAATAACAGCAATAGAAACAATGATCTGGTAATAGAAAGTGTTCTTTAACAGAAAGCAACAAAAAGCTTTGGAATTTATTGTCCAGCGCACCTCAAGTGAACTCGCAGTCAACCATCATATTTACTTCCAACCTCATCTCCATTGCACTCAGAGCGCTTGTCACAGCTGCAAAAACCCAATGATGTCATCACAACACCTGGCACAACAACAGAGCAACTGTTCCTACCTGGAAGTGGTAGACCGGCCTTGGCAGCTTCCAGGTGCTCCTGGACGGCATTTGGGCCGAATATCTGCGCCATGTCTCTGGGGCTCGGAGGCGGAATGGGATATTTGCCAATGGCCATCTCTACCATCGACAGACCAATGCTCCAGATGTCCGACTGTACCGAATAGTGCGTGCCCTGCAACCTCTCCGGCTGTCAATCACGACAAAGAACGTCACAGTAGTGTAGGGCAATGCATGATTGTTAACCACTCCTTAACTCTACTGCCACATCTACTTGACCTCAGTTTTAACAAGAGTTCAACTGGTGCTCCACAAAATAAGGAGACGCTCATAATACTGTGTCTGTACAGCAGTTCACAAATGCACGATAGATGGATATTTCAACTGGATTAAATCGCCAGAATCTATCAGTCACTTAAACTGCTCAACTTATGTTGACACTCCTAACTCATTACACAACCCATAAGCGAACACCACACTAAAAAAATATCTTCATCTTTCAAGTAGAAGATTGATGTCCGATCAAACCATCAATCAATCAAAATTTCTATAGTGCCCCTTCAGGATATATACCTAGAGGCACTCAAATTCAAACTTCAACAAAAAGGATATGTTGACTCTTGTCACAAACTTACGAGTAGTATCTGTAGATGCAAGTCAACAATTGTGGAGACTACCTACTCTTCCATGGGTACTGCTCCTCCATATCTGTGCAAGTCATTTTTAGCAAAAGCCTTTTGCAAGACAACAGGCCTAGGAATCAAAATGACCACGATACATAACAAATTAAGTGAACCACTTCTCAAGACAACAGCACTAAGAATCGAAATGGCAATGATATAAAACAAATTAAGTGAACGATTTTAAAGACTATAGGAATCAATATGGTATGATACATAATAAATATGTGAATCATGTGCAGACTTTCCTGCATGGGTCCCATGATGGGAGACTTTCATGGCTGCTATACTGTTGAATTCGACTGCATATGAACATGACCATGATAAAACATTCATTACAAACCAAGTTACATTACAGATCAAGTTACAAGCGATTCTACCACTAAGGTACATTTATCCGAATCATGAAACTGTCAGCTACACAGGCTCAACATTATCTTCATAACCTACCGACATATACGACCGTGTACCAACGAAGGAGTTGGCCATCGAGTCAATGAGCTGACCGCTAACACCAAAGTCGCACAGTTTTATCTCTCCACTAGAGTTGACAAGTATGTTGGAGGGTTTTACATCTGGCAGAAAATAAAACACAAGACCACTCAAGAGTCGTGCAAAAGAAATTGTTCACAACATAAGTTTTAGTACAAATTACCCTGAGTAAATAAAAATTCTAATGGTGACATCAGATAAAGTAAGCATACATAACTGAGATAATGTAGCCATAGTGCCAGTCCCAAGATGGAGAAAGTTGGAGGGCAATGTTAATGATCTTTGTTACACTACAGTGTCATTAAAACTGAATCTACTATTATACATTTCTACATAGCATCCCTTAGAGGTGCATCTGACCTGACAATACAAGAAGACCATACAATAACCACAGAATATGACCAGTGAATACATTAAAATACTATTGACAACACAGTCAATAGGACCACCAACTATGAACACAATTGATATGACCCTAGTCAATTTGGCCAAACATTATAACCAGTCAATTTGACCACATTGCATAACCACCATCAACATCAACACATTCAATACGACCAGTCAATATGTGACCAAAGTCCGTATGACCACATGCTATTGACCATTCTATAGCATGGTCTTCAACACAGGGAAAGAAGATATAACAGAAACAATAGCATTGCTTGCATCCTCTCATATTCTAACTATTCTACTTGTGTCCAGTCTTCCCTCTAAGCTGTGCGCATGTGCGCACGCGCACTAGCCGTGGAGCCAGCGCACACAAGAATTTAGTGTGCGAACACAAATTCTTTTCTCGAATGAATCAGAATGATCAAATATTAAGATGATTTGCAAACCAATACTCAGAATAGAAACTTGCAAATAAGCTGAAAGCTAATTACAATTACGTGCAAAATGCGATGTAAGCCCTACGCATCATCTGCTCTAACACACGTATTAGAAAAGATACTTTTCTTAGTTTATCAGATGTTATCACATTAGGCTTTTAAATATTGGCTTAATTTAACTATCATCGCATTCAGCTTGGACTTGCACACAAAAATGCAAACCATTTATAAAATGTTGCACACACAAATTTCTTGAGCACGCTGTCTCCAAAAAATTAAAGGGAACATTGCTTGTGTCTTAGTACAGTCTGACCTACCTCTATGCATAATCCGGTGCTGTTCTCGTAGATAGCTCAACCCTTTTAAGACCTGCAAAAACAGTACACATCTCACCACCATTAATCACGTATAGATCACCTGTGATTACTCAACACGAACCATGCATCAAAAGTATAGCACCCATCAGGGTCAAACGTTAAATACAATGTGTTTCTATGTTTCAATTCACAACTGTATGGAAACCACTCAGAAACATGTTTCCAAGGTTGAAGGGTCTTCTGACTGACGAGAAAACACCATGAGTGATGTAATCCAATAGGACTGATGTTTTCATAACCCAACCTATAAGCATCTGCTTGCGTATTTACACACCTAGTGCAGAACTATTGAAGAACCTCTTAAAAGAAAACACACTCGCTCGCCTAAGTGATGTTGAAGTCATTTGAGACAAGATTTTCGTCTGTGGCAAATTATGCTCAGATAGCTGGACGCCTGGAAGAGCCATTAGTATCAAATTATGACATGCATGCCATCCACATGCTTACAATAATCTGTCTTCTGTGAACTATTACTGCCAGCACCGAGTCCTTTCAAAAATGCACATCAAACCTAACACAATCACTTATCAACCTAGAAACTAATGTCTAACTCTAGCTGTCTAACCATACCTAAGTACATATCAGCCCACTCCCCATACTCATATTATGGGGAGTGGGCTGACCTTAATCTGCATTCCTAATAGCATATGTCTACCCACATGCAACCCAGTCTCGCCTGCCTAGCATACCAACTTGATTAACTGTACAGTACCCAGGTAACCTTTAACAATGAGCTGCATTGTTTATTCAGTAGCTTCAGTGCATACTTGTCGCTAAACAGATAGGGTTAGCTTACCTTACCTGTGGTTAACTTCAAAACAGTCATAGAATTCAACAGAAATCAGATATTTCCACAAAAAAGTTTTCCCCTCAGTAGACAGTGCTTATTGATTATAATTTCTCCAAGTAACTACATCGATAACTCTAGCATATGGGTTGGCATCAGCAGATGCATAAGAAGACAGACTTACTGCATCACTGATCTTTCCCAAGATTGGTTCCGGAATACGACCTACTTTCCTCAGAATAAGGTCAAGTGAACCACCATCCTATAAAGCAAACAATAATCTGGGTCAGGTTGGTACTTAATCAATGAAAAAATCAAATCACAAAATATGATGAAGCATCATCGCACAGAGAGGAACGAAGCAAAATATTTCCTGATTACACCATTTGGTAACGGTAACTGAAGATAGACCTAGCTCGGTCTCCAAGAGAAAGGCATTGCTGAACTTACGCAGTAAATCATTTGCCGAGGGCACGGCACCCCTCAGAGGTGTCTACACACTCTTTAAAAATGGGGGATGGAGGGGAGGGGGAGGGGAGGGGTAGGAGGGAGGAAAGTCGCTTCAATGACTTCTGGAGGGGAATAGGCATTCCTGTCACCACTGCAGCCTAAACACACAACATGATATGTTGAGCAACATATTTATGTCCAAATCATCCCTGTGAGGTGGGTCTCATTAAACACAACTACTACGTGGTTCTGGGACATCAACTGCTCTACAATTGGCTCGAAACGGTACACATATCACATTACCAGATCTCAGATCACTGTTTAAGACTATGACAGCCAAGATGCAGAAATAATCCAATCTTTCCGAAATGCCAGAACAGGCTACATATCGACCGAGAGAAGAAATGAAGCTCTGCAGATTTAGAAAGGACAGAATCTTGAAAGAAATAGATATTATTTCACTGACCATGTACTCCATGCATATGCTGATCTCCCCGTCGCTGTAAAAAGCACCATAGTAGCCGACTATGTATGGAGAATTACACTCGTGTAGCACCATTAGTTCACGGATGATTTGATTTCGCACGGCTGGCTTGATTTCTAAATGTATCATCTGCCAACAGGTAACCTCGCCATCATTAGTCTTACGCAGGTACAACAAAGTGTTTGATAAATGGATAATTGGATAGTTACGTCTAGGAGATGCTGTTAACAAGCATAATATGCAAGTTTTCAGAGAGACACATATATCAAGTTTCTCACTGATGTTCTTTGTAAGTTATCTCACTGATATGATACTCAGTATCATGCAGAACATTTGGTAGAGTCACGATACGATAAAAAATACACGTATGGCATGGCACGACCACAACTTTTTGGTTTAACAAGTAACAGAAATGACAGTTAAATGAACCCATTACATATAGGAGCACTGTGTTAGTACCCACTGGCAGCATGAAGTTTTCTTACACTGGGGAATGGTCAGATTCTAATGTGGCAACATGTGTCTCAATTTTAAGATGATTATTCATATGTTGCAAATACAGGCTGCTGAAGAACCAAAATTTAAAATACGGTAAAACAATTTTATTATACCAATAGTTTTTCTGGGTCATTAATAGATCAAGACATTATTTTTTCTAGTGACCAGCAAATAAAAAAAATTATCAGTTCAATCGAATGCTGAATCGAATCAAAAGTTTGAATCTGATTTGAATCTCAGATCAAATCAGTGGTATCAGTTGGATATTCACAGGGCCTCATGGTTTAAGCGATTGGCGGTTTTCGCATCAATTTTTTAATGGAACATTTTTGCAAATTAGTGCATAAAGTTAAGAAATTTCGGTCAGTATCAACTATAATTGGCTTGTCCATGCTATTGTTAGCCTATAGGGGCTATATTTTACCGACCAGAATTGTTGATGGCTAGGATACGTGGTTTATGCAATTATGCGATTTCGCATATTTTCGCATAATCTACTAAAACATTTCACATAATCCACGGGGGCCTAGATATTCACGTAGTGGGTACTTAATAGTATACCTCTACCACAGTATAACTAACAGAGTTATCAATACAGGCAGATTAAAACCAATTGAACCAAAACTTAGTTAACTATCAGAATAAATACAAAACATTTTTTATATCAAAACCAAGGGCTAACAATTTTTAGAAACAAGACATCATTTACAAATCAAATGCCCCAAAACCAATTTATTTTCGAATCAAATATTGAAGCTTTGCAAGCCCATACAAATTTCCTATAATACTAATTTCCTATTTCACCCCACATCTAAGAACAAAGGCAATTCAGCCATACAAGGTTTACGCCCTAATGAACGGAGAACTGGTGTTACCTTACGAGCCATTGTGAGCCCGGATGATCTGTGGCGAACACTCCAAACAACTCCACCGTTTCCTGCTCCAAGTTCCTGAAGCTTTTCAAAGTCATCATTACTTAGCTCACCAATTGTCTGCTTCTGTGAGAGGAACTGCTCAAGTCGATTTCGTTGCTCAGTGTCTAGATCAAGTTCATTCAGCTTCTTAACAAGCGCTTCAAGATTTCGGCACACGGTGGTTGTCTGCCTGCAGAAGAAAACATAAAGAATAGCACATAAACAAGAAGAAAAGCAAATAAACAACAACAACAGTGCATAAACAACAACAATAGCACATAAAAAAGAACAACAATGCATAAACAACAACAATAACACATAAACAACAACAACAGTGCATAAACAACAACAATAGCAAATAAAAAAGAACAACAATGCATAAACAAGAACAATAGCACATAAACAACAACAACAACAATGCATAAACAACAACAATAACACATAAACAACAACAACAGTGCATAAACAACAACAATAGCACATAAAAAAGAACAACAATGCATAAACAAGAACAATAGCACATAAACAACAACAACAACAATGCATAAACAACAACAATAACACATAAACAACAACAACAGTGCATAAACAACAACAATAGCAAATAAAAAAGAACAACAATGCATAAACAAGAACAATAGCACATAAACAACAACAACAACAATGCATAAACAACAACAATAACACATAAACAACAACAACAGTGCATAAACAACAACAATAGCACATAAAAAAGAACAACAATGCATAAACAAGAACAATAGCACATAAACAACAACAACAACAATGCATAAACAACAACAATAACACATAAACAACAACAGTGCATAAACAACAACAATAGCACATAAAAAAGAACAACAATGCATAAACAAGAACATTAGCACATAAACAACAACAACAACAATGCATAAACAACAACAATAACACATAAACAACAACAGTGCATAAACAACAACAATAGCAAATAAAAAAGAACAACAATGCATAAACAAGAACAATAGCACATAAACAACAACAACAACAATGCATAAACAACAACAATAACACATAAACAACAACAACAGTGCATAAACAACAACAATAGCACATAAAAAAGAACAACAATGCATAAACAAGAACAATAGCACATAAACAACAACAACAACAATGCATAAACAAGCAGAATAACACATAAACAAGAAAAACAGTGCATAAACAACAACAACAGTGCATAAACAAGAACAACAGCACATAAACAACAACAGTGCATAAACAAGAACAATAGCACATAAACAACAACAGTGCATAAACAAGAACAAGAACCGACAAAATCACTGATCTACTTGCACCTTCCACTTGTAACCGACCATCACCAAATTCATCCGTAATCGTATCACAAGCATGGCATTTCTAAACAGAGACGAAATCGCGGGACCCATTTTTTTCTCACAGGTGCTTAAGCAAGACATAATTGATAGGCAAGGGTCAAGTTCCAGACAGTTAGACGACTAAGGTGGATGGTGTTTAGAGTTGAAATAGGGAGGGAGGGAGGGAGGGAGGGAGGGATCAATCTGGATAGGATATGTGAAAGAGCAGTGTTTTCAGCCTCAAGTGAAGGACCTGTCATAAGGCCTCTCATCAGAGAAAATGTTGAGAATGCGCATAGCAGAGCCTACATGGTCACCAAATGAAACTGAATCTGTTACACAGCCACCTCTCCCCATATCACACAAAGCATACAGCTCTCTGACTAATGGAGACAACAAGAATTTCTCATTGTTATTCAAATTAGACAAAGATATGCAGCAGCCTGCTAACAATTTAGGCACAAGGAATGGCACAACTTCAATGTAAACTTGATGGTTGCTTAGCACAGTTGCTGCACAGTTAAAAATTCAACTCCTGTCATAACTTGTGATTATCAGTGATAATATACTTGTGTAATCATACTCCAATTGTGTCAATTTGAATATACAATGATTATTACCACTACTATAATTCTAACTAGTAGACACTACAGGAATCTCTCATCATTATGCAAATCAGACAAGAGGCAGCACAATTTGAATGAAGGGATAAATTTTTCATCAGCCATTTAATCAGTGAAGGCCAGCATAGATAACATACAAACTACGTAGATTCTCCATACTTAAATCACATAAGTCACATTACCAATAATTCCGATGAAAGGAATGGCACAACTTCAACACCAAAAGTCTACCAAGTTACATCTGTATGATTGGGTAACTATAGACACAGCATAGGAAGTTACTCTGCTAAAAAAGGTGCAACTATTTTTTCAATCACATGTTATTAAGTTCCCAATCTCATGTTCCAAAACCATAATCAATACTTGATGCACAGCCAGGTACTCATTGACTAGGCCAATGGAAATCTTTACATTGTTTGCCTACCTTTAATTCTGCCTAAACGAAAGAAACAGCTAATCCATAGGTTCTGTCTAAAGGAAACAGCTTAATCACAGGCTACCTGACATTTGTTACATCTCAGAGTTGCTATGCTTGATTTTGGTCCAGCTTACGTTTGAAAGGCACAACTGAAATGTGTGTGCTCCAATATGTAACAGCGCGAAGCAGGACAAACACAAGCCACAGAAGAAGTGGTTGGAAGGGGTAAAAGCATCATCTGACCGAAACATTGCAACAAATCGCAATACATGCCAGCTAGCTACGAATATGCTGTTGCTTATATGATGCAGAATAGTGCCAACTCCTGAACAGCCTGAAATAAATTAGGCAACATAAGTTAAATATATTAGAAGCGTAGTCGCTTAAGCTAGCCTTGTGGCAGCCATGGGTATGAAGCGCTACCAGCTTCATTCTCTTAGCCATGGAATACAAATGTGGGTGTCTGTTGACAGTGTATGTTCGTTGTACTCATCATAGCTGATTGGCAGGTGCAACAAAAATATCGACAGAAATTGCTTACCAGACGGGGATTTGTACTCCCGGCCTCTAGAATGACAGTCTAGCATGCTAACAACTAGACCACAGCGTACCACTAATTAAATATAAAGTTAAGCTATTAGACAAGATCATACTCTTGCCCGTCTTCGTCGTGCTCAGCTCCGCCGCGAGGACGCCTGGCTCCGCCTCCGTCCGTCTGTTGACTAGCATCGGGATCCTCTGTAGGCAACTGAAGAGTCGGATCGAGAAGCGAGAGATTCGCTTTCCGTAGGAATTTCTCCTTATACATGTGTTTCCGAGTTCTGAATGGCCGTGGCCGATGGAATTATGCGAAATGCGAAAACTCCAATAAATTACCAGTTTCAATGAACGAGGAATTATTTTCCATCAGCCATTTAATCAATGATGGCCAGCATAGAATGCATAGAGCCGTGTAGATTCTCCATACCTATATGACGTTTCAGACTCTCTCTCTCTCTCTCTCTCTCTCTCTCTCTCTCTCTCTCTCTCTCTCTCTCTCTCACACACACACACACACACACACACACACACACACGCACGCACACACGCACGCACACACACACACACAGAAACGCTTTACTGACTTTAATTTTTTTTTCAAACTAAGCAGCTGGAAATATGTTTTAAAATCACATTTTGTTTTACCAATAAAATTCACTTAAAATTAAATATAACCTAAGGAAAAATTGTCATTGTGTTTAATAATTCGTCGTCATCAAGCCAGAATCTGTAACCCAATGTGTAGTCCATAGGTTTTGGCGTAACACTTGATTTTGTGAATGCGGAGAACACGCAGAGGAGGATCAAGAACAAGTGTAGGCCTAAGTAAGGTTACACTTTAAAAATGCGACCAGATTAAAACCGCAAGTTAAGCCACAAGGTGTCATATCAAAGTTCTATTTACGGACTTAAAAGCACCTCTCACATTACTGCCTAATCAGTGGTGGTCCCAGTGCAAAGAACCCCTAAAATGAGTCTAAATGGACTAATAGAGAATCCTTGGGAAGGAGCAAAAACATTAGTGCAACCCGGTAAGATTTCAGCATGAATTATAACAGGAAGGTCATTCAATTATCAAAGGGCCAACAAATGCATAAGTGCAATGCTGAGCTGTGGCTGTCAGAGACGGAGGTACTAGAAGATAATGAGTCTAAAGTGCAGAGGACATTCACATATTGCGGAATTAGGTCACCTGACAATAGTGATGAAATCATAAAGGTACACCTGACTTATGCTATGCAGTATAAGCAGAGGCGTCAATCCCCTCTGAGTGATGGAGGCACTGTCCCCAGTGTTAGGAAGACAAGATATCCCCCCCTAAGACTAAAAAAATTATCCCTCCCCTACCCGAAATTGGAAGAATTTGCCTCCAGACCCACCTATGTGCACGCCCCTGAGTATAAGAACAACACCAAGAAGTCGTAATATCAATTCTTTGGTGTAAGTCTCACAGTCAAAATTTGTAGCTTAGATAGGTCAATTGAAGCTATTATTATTATTTTATTACAACTAATAAAACAATTTATGGTAACAAAATTTTTAAGTTGTCACTTGTTTCAAAAACAGAACACAATATATACAGTGAAACATTATAACAAAGCAAATAATTAATTCAACATTTTCATTGAATTGGCTGTTGAACGTCAACCAACATAACGAATTATTTTAACATTTATTATTATTATTATCATAATCAATATTATTATTGTTGTTAATATTGATTATGAACTGTAAATTTAACCTACGTAATATACGTTATAGTTATAATTAAATGACTATGTTCTCTTTATTGCTTTATTAAGCCAAACTCACAATCAAAAAACTTCAATAATAATACTAATACTGTATACTATCAATGACAGGACCTACAGACTTATAAATTATCATTATAATAATACTGTGTACTTTCAGTGGACAGGGTCTATAAACAGACCTAACAATCATTATTATTACTACTATTATTATTGTCATTAACATTATTACTAATAATTTATTATGTACCACAAAAACCTACAAGGCAGCAAGGTTTCAAACTAAACATACAAATAGAGCAGCCAAATATATTTAACATAATATTCAATGTTTCTCACTTTATCCAAAGGTGCAACCGATTTACTAGTTTTCTCCAACATGCAAAGGGTAATTAAAATATTATACTAACTCATATTATCCTATTCGATATAACTATGTAACAAAAGGCACAGCAGACGAGTGTATTGAATGATTAATTCCTTATAAATCTATTTACTCTAGAAGGCAGTGGCTATGTCATTGTCAGAAAATAAGTTTCTTCATTATTTACATTAAGCATAAAGCTGAAAAGTGGAGATTATGCAGCATAAATTCATGAAGATTTAAATATCAGAGGATCTTTGCTATTGAATTAACATTAGTATTTCATCTGGATCAAGGTGCCTCCACAGTGTGTTTGATGTTGAAAAACCTGGTTATTTCTATAGGCCAATAGTTTACATTCCTATAAGCAAAACAAGTTATAAAGGGTTCAACAGCCCAGGACTTAGTTATCAAACCCATTAAGACCTACAGAATATGTGCCTTAACATAATCTAAACGGTGTCGTTGTAAATTTCTAGAGCACAGCTTTAGAAATCTCATGCATATTCATGCACCTGCTTTTTGGCTATCAAATTTCTTAACTATTGAAGAACTTTGTTTCTAAGAAAACAGTGTCAGTGATGTTAATCACAAAATATCGTATGGTTCAGTTGCTGATGCTTCACAATCACTCGATTACAGTAACTTTATTAAAGGAAACGTATTGTGAAGACTGAAATCAAATTCCGGTGGTACCTTCAACAACAAAACATCGTCATTATAACTAACAATTTATTGTACTGCCATTACTAAAGTTGACACCATGTAGCAAAAATCAATGAACATTCTGAAAACCAGGAACAATAAATTAATGAACATTCTGTAGATGCTTAGAAGTTATGATTCTAGCCATGTTCAAATTTTATGTTGTTGCTGATCAATATGTCCAAGCCAAAGAAAGGGTAGTGACACAATTATTGTTTAAGAAGTGTTATTTGGAAAGTTTCACATTATAAGGGCAAGCAACTGCATTGATTATCTTTGCTATTATTAGTATTGTTAGGCAGAATATTGAATACAAGTCTTCAGACAATAATAACATGGTAGCTTTCAGGTACATCTCCAAGCCATACACAAAGGCTTTGTATTAAGTTTATTAGAAATTGAATTTCTAATTAATGGAAAAAACTCTCAAGTGTTATCTGCAGAAACTTTAGACCATTTTCCATGCTATTTGTTGACCAAATTCGTTTAACTAAGATTTCCTTCAACAGTTGAATCATATTAGGCAGATTTCATGTACCTTTAAATAACTGCATCCAAAGCTATATATTCGATATTTTTGTTCATCCACAACACAGCTGTCATAGAAACGGTGAGAACTGTTAAAAATAAGTTTTCACATCTAACCCTTTAACATAATATATGCTGTGGTTGCAGCCAGGTGCTGCTTACTGCCTGGATCACAGCATCGCAGTGTCAGCCGTCTCATTTCTAAGTTTACGAAACCAATGCAGCTCATCGTTAAAGTGCTAAAAAGACTACAGACAAGACATGACGTTCTGTCCAAATGAAAAGGCGAACTACCTTGCAGTCTTTTTTATGTCCTCCTATAAGTAACCTCATAACAATAAAGTTCGTTTTGGCAATCTTCAGTAACGTCTGTGCCTGCATGAACAAACAGTACAAAAATCTCTGCATTACGAGGTTAAGACATCATATCCAATTCACATAAATATGCATGGCCCATGGTGCTTTACTTAACAGCGTGTTGATTCAGCAATTCAGTGATTTGGGACCCCATCTGCTGAACACTTTTGGAAACAACCCTTGAAAATTGTGTCCCCACGCAACTGTCTTGTCCCTACGATTCAGATATCAATAATTCATTCCTATTGCACCTTTCTAAGCTAAATTTTAAGAGATACTCCAAGGACAGTGCACTGAACAACATACATGCAATAAATACATAATGAGATTAAAAATGGATGTTTATTGCAGAAACTCTGATGTTGGCTAAATCTAAACCTCAGCATACTCGGTAACCACGTTAAGACTTGTTTGGGATAAATTCATTTGGCATGTTTAACCTCATCAGAATCTGAACAGGCCTCCTGGGTGAAAGCACAGGGGAAGTAAGAATAACAGATTGAACCTGCTTAAGAGCTACTTCTCTTGACTTATTTTTATTTATTTTTTAAGGTCTGAGCTTTAGCATGCAAGGCTACAAGCATCATCTAATTAGCTAAAAACACAAGTAATCTTAATTGTCCTCTTAATAATAATGTTCAAGTCTAATAATTCAAACAGATAAACAGCAATAAGATTAAAATATTTTGATATTATTTAATTTGTTGCATCATCCCTCCTCTTCTTCTGTGGAACAATGTCTGTGTTTTCCTACAAATACTCTGTTTCTGTGCATACATATCTAATTACACAGCAGCTGTGTCTAAAACTCAGAACAGAAGCGTAGTAGAAATAGACCTCATTCGACGGACTCTGGATGCTCTCGAGATGCATCTTCGCCTGTTGGAAGCACTTGCCCGCTCCGTTGTAAAGATCGTTTGCCTCCAGTGGAGGACTGTACCGTCCTACGTCGGTCATCTCCTGGAAAAATGGAATCAGTACGAGGACTGATTTATCAATATGTAGAGAAGAATAAACGGACTAACAAATGAGTAATAGTCACTTCACATCAGATCAGCAACAGTTCAATTGAGAGGAAATTCAAAGTCAAGTTTACCTATATCATAGCACTTGTTTTATTTAGACAAAGAAACAGTGATCTTAAAATCTTAAAATGAATAAAATAATAACATAGTTTCATTTGAATTTCACATGTTCTTCTGTCTGAATTTAGTCTAAAAATAAAATGGATGTTGCCTTTGTATGATTTTTTTTACATAATAATACACAACATAGTGGGATTCATTAAATCTCATTTATTAAATCTCAGAGAACAACAACAAATATTGCTGAAACAGAAACACATTTGTCAGGTCACATTTTTCATGGGCACAGTTTTCATGGGCACTTTTGATGGTGAACTGTTGTAAGACGGTACACGAAAATGCTTCGAAATGGTGCTCAGCATGTGATTTAGACAGAGAGAATGGACCACATGTTGGAAAGGAATGGAATTAACATTTTCAATACGGAAAGCATGCACACAATGCCAGAATACTTGACCTTACAATTTAGGTACTTTTTAAAGAAAATATAAAATATCATTTTGATAATAGATATTCAGCCTTTCATTACTCATTGTATTATTACCTGATTTTGGCCTCAATGCATCACGTGGGGTAATATTGTTTGTTTAGGCTCTATGAGAAATGAGTTTCATCTGCAGATGCATCCATTGGACCCAAAGATCAATATATATTCAATGTATTACAATAAAGTAGTGGAATGATATCTGAATGATATAGTAAGCGAAAGGCAGTTCCTTTTCTCTGTTGAGGTAACACATAGTTTCAAACCATTGTAAAATGCATTTATTTAGTTAAAAGGCATATCCAATGTAATAAGTTCATGATGAGCAATTTGAAATAGCCTGGCATTACAGTGCATGTAGTCGACACTCAACAGGTAGCAGTTACCTTGAACTGTAAGTAGTGCATTGGCGGAGGTGTTGAGACCGACCCAAATGGAGCAAAGCGGTGATTGTAGCGAACTTCCTCACAGTCAAAGTCGAACTTTGGCAGAGGTAACTTTCCATCCATCTTGAGACCTATTGCAGCCTGAAACAGAACCAATCGTCCAACACCTGGAGCTACACAGACAATTCACACCCACTTAAAACAACAGGCTAAAAAAAACAGAGATCCTCTTTGCATCTCAATGCTGAAGGAGTCAATACTTAGCGCTACACTGCAGTTCCTGCATGACAAGTAAACAACAACATGGAACGTAAATCGCAATGTAACAACAGAACAGTGCATAAATCAGAAGCACATTCAAACTGCAAATGTCAATGTTCCATCATCTATTGCACAGGCTAACAGAGAGGGCAAGGGTGGCAAATGTCCCAGGGCCTGGCAATTCTTAAAGGGGCCGAGCTTGCATGTTTAAGGGGGCCCGAGCTGGTCCGCAATCTATTTTCTCATAAAGCCTAAAGAAAGTCTAGAGGCCCATGACTGCTCAGCCAGGGGCCCGGATTTCTGCAACTGTTCTACCTAGGGGCCCAGAATTTTTGTTGGCAGGATGCATGTAATACCACACTGGCTTAGATGATCCTGATTATATAGAATAATATTTACTGTGCCATTAAAATGCCCAAGTTTGCAATAGACTCTGCTGAAACAGGCATGCAATTGTCATTCAAAGCTGTGTTTTAACATGGACAACATAATAAGACATTCAGAATGATTAAAAAAACAATTTTCAGCCTAGAGAGTCTTAACTAAAACAATAAGCTTGGCATTGCACATGAAATGAAGTCATTCAGTATTGAATTAATACTTCAAGTCAGTACTTAGCACTTGGTCTTAAAAAGGGAAAGCACAGATGAAGATGCACCTTGTAATATCCACCACAGAGACTGTGCATCGCCTGCATCATAGTCAACTCTGTTCCAACTGCACGTGGCTTCTTCTTCTTCTTGTTCTTCTTTCCACCGCGCCCTTTGTGCGGATCTGAAAGAATAGACCACAACAGCGATGTCGTCATTCAAATAATTAATGACCCGATGTAGCAACAAATATTTTAAGATGGTTCCCAATGTTTAATAACATCTTATGACTGGCAGTCAACGACTACATCCTTCTTTATTCAGGAATGGAACGACCCAAAAACAGTAGGGACGGAATTACATCATTACCATTGGCCAGAGATTCGTGTTCGACGACGAAGTTCTCAGCTCTTGTTATCGTCGACACGAGCCAATTGTAGAGACCTTCACACAGGTACCTACAAGTGCAGAATAAAAACGTCAATGCATTCTATATTACCAAAGTCACTTCTACTGACATTTATCCTTCCATACATGTAAATAATAAAATTAAAAATACATATGATACAATAATATTTCTTACAACATATCTGACTAATTGAAATCTGATGCATGTGTGTATGTGGTAGCCCACATCATAGGGAAGGTTTTAACGGCAGAGTGTCTAGATAAATAACTCGAAACAGAGCATGTCATCTAAACTATCGGTTTTCAACTGGTGGTACGCATACTCCTAGGGGTATGCAAGCTGTTGGCAAGGGGACACAATAAAAATTTCAAATAAATATTTCGTGCAGAAACAGATAATAGTTGCAGGTTTTGAAATGCTAGATTTATGCATATCATAACTATACTGTATTGTACTCAGCTGCACTGTACAATTTGTACAGTACAAAGTCCATGTGTGCATTGCACAAAAATAATAATTTCAATAGGCCTATAATAAATTTATCAAAATTCAATAATAATATTATAACCAATACTCTTAATTCTAATTAACTAAATTACCAAAGAAAGTTTCTGACAAGTTTTTTCTGTTGGGGTACGCACACAAATAATTTCTTAGTTCGGGGGTACAACAAAGAGAAGGTTGGGAATCGCAGATCTAAATTATTTAATAAGAACTTTAGCAATGCGGAAGACCATCAATTGATCAATCAATCAGTTAATTGGAATTTTATATAACGGATTCTACTAAGGAACACTCTCCTGGTCCAGCTAGGCTCAATCAATCAATGGGTACTCTCCACATTACAAGATGCATGCTCTACCCAATCAGCCCCCACGCTTGTATATAGAGTGTTGCTTTTTAACGACACCGTTTCATATCGAAGATGAGTTGGTGTCGCCCTCCTCCTTTCTCCAGGCCTGGGACTGGCACTGTCAAAGTCCAAACAGTGGCAGAGTTTGCTGTGTATATACGAGACTCACCAGTATATGTAGTGATACTCATGAACGGAATAGAGCTCGAGTTCGAATCCTGCCAGTAAGTAACGGATCATGACTTTGAGGGTGTGGTAGAGGACCCAAGTGCCAAAGCAGACACGGTAGTGCCAGCCAGAGTCGACTTTCAACATCCAAGAGTGCAGATAAGCGTCCAATTTCTCAGCCTAAAACATGACTTTCAATGTACACATCATTTGAACAGACATTAGCAGAACATCGATAGCACTGAGCAACTGGTTGAGTACGGTCAACTGTGTTAACGACAATAACGTAGTTCTTCTTTCGCATCATTTTAAATATTGCCAATATATCTTACTAAGGAATAAGGCAATTGCAGTGGCAGGGCCCAAACTGTTTCAATTCTGTATCTGATCATTCGACTCCGTCAAATGTGTAACTTCATTCCAATTTAAACTTCTCTATTCTTGTTCCATATCACTTACACAACATAAGCTGTCTCAATGGATTGATCAGCCAAAAGTTGGCCTGATCAGAGCCTGGGTCAAGACATACCATCAGTAGATGCATTGTGCATTAGAAACAGCAGTTACCAACAATGAATAACAAATACACATTATGATTAAAATGTAAAGATTAAAGAAGCTAGAGCACGAAGGTAGTTACTAATAAAAATCACAGTTCACACAAAAATTACCTACAATGACTAATCAATTCATAAATACATAATGATATACAATTAAAATAAATATATAAAGTCAGCTGAACCACTAAAACAGTCACCAATAAAATTACTAATAATGAATAATACATAGATATGGTCGTATCCGTGTGGAAAGATGCATGCACATAATGAATAAAAAATGGCAATACTTTTAAATTTAGTCAAGGACATCACAAATCGTTTTTACCAATGATGGCAACAGGGTCGATGAAAGAAACAAAATCAAACCATGAAGAACCAACCTCATCCTGTAAGGTTCCGAGATCTTCCAACAGGTGGCCCCACTTGTCACGTTGCCGGGCTCGATTGTGTCCGCTGATCTGCATGGAAGACACGAGTGGCCGGATCGCCTGGCTAAGGAAACTATCCACACAGTCTTTCGTTTGAGCATTATTGTAAATGGGACACCTGAAAATAGGTCAACAGAAATCACGACTAGGATTCATAGTAAAATAATAAGATAAGAAGTCAGGATAGCAATGCTAATAATAGAAGTCAGAATAGAAATACTAATATTAGAATTCAGGATAGAACTAATAAGACTAGAATTCAGGATACAAATGCTAATTACTAAGACTAAAATTCTGCATACAAATGCCAATAATAGAATTCAGGAAAGAAATAGTAAGACCAGAATTCAGGATAGAAATACTAAGACTAGAATTCTGGATACAAACGCTAATACTACAAGTTAGGATAGAAATACTAAGACCAGAAGTTAGGATAGAAATACTAAGACTAGAATTCAGAATATGAATACTAAGACTACAATTCAGAATATAAATACAAAGACTAGAACTTAGGATAGAAATACTAAGACTAGAGAATTCAGCAAAGGAATACTCTCAAGACTAGATTTCATGACAGAAATACGAAGACTAGTATTCAGTAACTAACTTGGACATTAACACAGGAGGTGCACAGAAACCACGAATTGTGTCTCGCAGAACATCGACCATTTGTTGTGCGCCGAATAGCTTGTTGCTGCTTATAGGAAGCACTGTCAACTGACAACACCAAACAATGAAGATGTAAAGCCTAAATGCCTCACTCAATCACCTTCATATTGTAATCATTATTAAACATGACATCACAAATGTTTAGATCAGTTATTAGCCATATTGGAGCATGCCTGACAGTTTCAAATTGTCCTTTAGTTCGCCAGTTGAAAACACCTGAAATCCTTAGAAGCCAACTGACATGGACAGGAGTGCAACAGTCATCAATCAGCCATTACTCTAATTATGTTGACCAAAACACGGTCTTCGTCTTTGATCTAGATCCTCAGGTGTTGTTGATTGTATGTGGTGTATTCATTGTTTTGCAGTCACTGCATTTTCCTGATCATTAAATTATCCCTTCGTTTAAAAGCTTGTAGTCTTCATTCAAAGCATGTGGTCTGGTCTTGGTCTAGAGCCAAGTGGTCTTCAAATTTGGACTTACTAACAACATTGGTGTGTGGCAAGGTGGCTAATCGGCTACAGCGGTCGGCTCATAACATTCAGTGTGCGCTAAGTGAGCGGGTTCGACCCTCATCCGATGCGTCAGTCACTGTGTACGGACCTTGAGAAAGTCCTTCGCGTGCAATTGCTCTCTAGTACAACTGCAATTACGACTTCGAGGCGTGTGTACTTCTGAGCAAAAATAGATGTTGGAAGAAGGACGATTTCAAATTTCAAGAACTTAAAGTATTGGTCAACAGTAATATAAATCCTATACAATGCAAAAATATTCATTTACGTGACACGATATTTCAAGCAGTAGTAAAAGTAATTCCTTTAATAGTTTACACCTTGATGATGAGATTGAATTAAAGCGACCAGGGAACCAGCGCTGCTTGTGTTAGAGTGTTAACGAGGTTCTAATAACCAGATATGATTGACAAGAGGTTCTAGTAATCACCTGAAGCATTGATCTCGACAAGAGGCATGGTGAAAGTTGGCTGAAGTCAACAAAGAAATCCTACAAACAGAAAAGTTAACAGTCTGAGACTTATAAACCTCAGTTTAAGTACCAAAGTGTTGTTTGCTGCCAAAACACTATGACAAGTCGAGACCATAAAATATTATCTGACTTGCCAATAGCACTTTGAAAAGTCACTCATAAATACAACCAACTACCATGTAACTATAAGGCTATGAAGAAAGACAGAAGAAACCATTTGGCTAGTTTATCAGTAAGCACTTTCTATTGTACTAAAGCATTTTATAAAGTGCCTCTAGTAGGGTGAACCGTTCAGATGCTGGCGGGAGGAATCAGAATGAGACTGAAGTATTGCGTCAACCAGATATTCCTGGGCAAGACCCACTGAGTCTTGAAGATTATAATAAAGATTTTAGTATGAGCAAACATAGAAGAGCTCACCAAGATATCATGAAGACTTGTGAGTTGTGTGATTGAGCAGATCTGGAGCAATCGAGTCATCATTCCATCCAGATACTCCATCGTATCAACTCGGCTTCGGATCTTTGTGTACCTTGGAAATGTCGGAGGCAACAGACGTTGGTTGACAAGAGGTTCGAAGCCCATGATACACGTGCAGTCTATGCATCACAGATAAAACCAAACATATTCAGAAACAGTTACAATCATCTAGGACAATAACTACATGACTCAAGGGCAGTCTCCACAAAACAAACGAAACTGATTTTTCATCGCATGCCATCATTTACTTGGGAGTGCCTTTGATTGGTTTAGCACTATGAGTGGAGCTATATAAATTTACCAAAAACATACAATACAATTTACACTTGGAAAACATCATCAGTGCTGATCTACTATATTACTTGATTCCTCAAAAAATTAATAAATTCCCATTTCACAAGGCTCACATACAACAATACAATACAACTGTTATTTGATATTGCCCTTCTTACAGTTTAGTTCAAAAGTGCACACACTCCTCAACGGCACAACTGCAGTTGTAATGCAGAGCAATTGTGCAAATCAAGATCCCTACACAGTGACTGACTCCTCAAACGAGGGTCGAACCCGCTTACTCAGTGCACACTGAGTGTTACGGGCCAACCGTTCTAACCAATCAACAACAACAGCAACATGTATGCGATATGAACTGACACATTGATAGAACTTACAATGTCATTTATTTCATATTTCCGGTAAAAAAGAACCATTAATAAAAGGCTCTTTGCCATAAAATGAGGCAAAACATCATAAAATTGGGGAAAAATGCCATTAATAAAGAGACATTCATCACAAAACCCATTGAATAACTGTATAATACAACGAATCCCTGTAAAATAACGAACTCACCATAAAAATACACCAAGCTTCCATTCAAACAAAATGGGCTTCATGTACTATTACAGGCCACCCAAGAAAAAGAATACAGGATACCCAACAATTTTAGGGTGAAAGCCAAGGTAACTCTGCTTGCGATTCATATAACTATAAGTAATCACCCATTTACCCATAACGACCAGCCACCATGCGTGCGGTACAGTGGCTGATCGGTTAGAGTGGTCAGCCCGTAGCACTCAGTGCGAATTGAGTGAGCGGGTTCGACCCTCATCCGAGGTGAAGGGCAATGTCAAATTTCAAGAATTTCAATAAAATTAAAGACATTTTGGGTATCAGACAGATGGAAATGGTACGTTTGAAGTGTTGCCTTCGGCTGCCACTAACCTTCTTCTTCTTGGGACGGCTGGATTCCTATGTGGATTGAAGCCTTCATACTGCTCACCAATTCCTTCATCTGCTGCAGAAACTTCTCAGCATCTTCAAGCCCCTGGCACTAAAGAAATACATCAGTCACAGTATATGAAATAGGTTCAAAGCCCATGATAATAACAACAACTAATATTCTGAAGCTAAGACTGAAATACCCAACTGGAACTCTGTCTTCGCGTGGCTGCAAAGTTTATTGATAACTAATGCTATTTACTGATAGTGTGGCACTGCGGATGATTGGTTAGAGTGGTCGGTCTGTAACGTGGAGAGTATCTCATTCACGGCATAACTCAAATTTACTTATATAGTGCCCATTAAAGATGACATATTGGCACTCTACTTATTACTCTTTGCAATATTAAGACAGCTCTCAGAAATAAAAACTAACAAAATTAAAGTCATACCCAGATTCTTAGGCTACAACAGTTTTCTGGAAGGAATCAATTGCCAACATCCCTATCAAAAGTAAGATCTGTCACCAATTAGGACATTACACTTGATTCATGCATTAGGTTATAATTAATCGATTTTGAGGTCATGGTCTTGTGGCTCTATAATATTTCAATGAATTGATCAATAATGGCTTGCAGCAAGTATTCCATACAAATTATCATAGCTGACCTTTTCTCGACCAAATGCCAGAACTGTGATGAAAAAGAGCCGGGCAAACTTCAGTCGCGCGTGAAGGGCAACAGCATGTTCATGCTGCAAAGAGAAAGACAATGTTTAACAAGTAAGAGACAGACAGCCCAGCAGACAGACAGAAAATTTGAAAAAATTGAGAAAATATTTAAATCAAGTATTGTTTACTACATAATAGCTGAAAATCAGTAAGCAACTCAAATGATTATTGTTCATAATAATAATAATAAATTTAAAACCTCCATCTCTGTCGCTGAGTTTCTGTCAACACCTGCTCGTGCTCTTGTATTCTACAGCATACAATACAAAACAAACAGCTGCACAATCGTAAACTATCCATCAACATAACCGTTGTTTATTTACAATTAAAACACCAGAACTTCGCTAAAAGTGGTTTGGTGGCCAAATCTAGAACAGTAAACACACTAAATTACTTTCAGCACACAGCGGTTTGTCAGCCTCATTTTCGCTAACATTTATTATAACAGCCATTGAATGCTCTTTTGTTGGCCTTACGAGACATTGTAAATAGTTTACGTAAAATTGAGATTTTTTATTACAAGATTTAAGTAGTAGATTTTACAATAGAAAAGCAGAAAATTAGTAAGCAAATCAAATGATTATTTTTCATACAGGGTTGTCAAATTTCAATTCAAGAAAAATAGTCACCAATATACAGAAGAGCTGGATTAAAAGTAATTGCAGCTGGTAAGCAAAGAAATTTGCCAAAGAAAACAGAAAAAATATTATAACTCCATCCCCATCTACAGCAAATAATGAGACAGATATGGAAGAAAACAGCATAGTATTGTAAAAGATCTCTTACAATGTAAGCTATTCAGAGGCTCACTCATCATCGGAAAACCGAGGGAATAGGAAAGCCTTTAAGCATTGAACAGGAATAGAAGACAAAAGTTGCAGTTGCTCAAACTAGAACCCACTGAATTTTTAAATTTTACTTTTATGACTTTTGTAAGTTCGTCTTCAGCTTCTTTAAGTCCCGCAGATGCCTGACTGTCTGAAACATCAGCTGCCATTCGAAAGCTGTAGGCCAGAGACTGAAAGTCCTCCTAATATACACAGACATCCTCATCAAATCTCCTCAAATGCATCACCATTGCATTCAGTATTTTATTCACACAGCCACCTGAATGTCATGCGACGTAACCCGATCTGCTGCACCATCACTCACAGAAGAAAACTTAAATATAACTTACAGATGAACTATTTATACTTTATGTTAGCAAGGAGCTCCTCAACAAAGAACCACAGAAATATTCAGCATTAGACATAGTTTTAACACCAGGAAATGTTAAGTATCAAATCCCTCATCAAATGGGGAGAGATGGAGTAACGGCAACACTCTGTGACAAGCAGCATGAAGATCAGCATGGGACACAGGATCGATCAATTCCTACCACTCATTATCTAAGTAGACTCAGCCTTCATTTGTGAGGTATTTGTAAAAAATTGGCAGCAGGATACAAAGAGCCCCTTCATGGCAGCCGTACAGTTAAATTTGACTCTTGTAATAATTTTTTATCGTGAACTTATACTATAATTTGTAATAATACTGCAGTGTGTCAGTTTGAATCCAATAACTGAAAATTATTAGTAAGCCACCATGAACGAAAATTATTTGTCACACCACCTTAGATACCACCAATGCTCATGTGGCCTTTTCAGTGGTTGGGTCAATCATGATATTGCATGTTAGGATTACCACATCACATCAAAAAACAGTTGTAATGCATCATCCATGTGCAATTCACACTCATTAACCTGCAAATGGTGGACAATAGACATATTCCAGCCGACAGTTTCAATTCATGCTAAACATATGACAAACCAAAAAAACCTTCAGTACAATAAACAAGTGAAAGTAAAAAACACGGGGTTTTCAGGACCCTCTTTTACTGACTTTTGGTAATCTGGTAGATGGCGTAATCGATCCATTTCCTTAAGAGATCATTAATTATGTAAACTAGCCGGAGTGGAGCTTGTCAAGGAGGACTCGTTCGAGTGGTCACAAGACATAAATTTTTTAGACTACTGTCATTTTTTCCCTTAATTTTTAAGCTGTGTCCATACAAATTTGATACATTGCATTGTCATGCAAGCGTGAAATGTGTGCAAAATATCAGCTCTGTAGGTCGACGGGAACATACCGAAAAAGAGTTAAAAGAACTCTGACGCTCCGTCCATTACAAACTTTACGTTGCGTTCATGACAAACCCTACGCAAGCCAAGTTAAATAAAAGATGGTAAAAAAGGACAATTTTTTTACAAGGAAAGCAACCTCTTCAAATACACCCGCACGGTTGATCCTGTCACGAATGAGGTCGACCATCCGCAGCACACAGACACAGAATGCTTTCAATGTTCGATCAACAATCACTTGAGGATCATGCAGGTAAAGGTTTATAAAAACCGTCTGGACCATAGAGTGACCTTCAAGCCAGGTCACCTAAAATATATATAGATAAACAATTAATAATTATGTTTCTGTTGTAAAAAATATCATTGTACTAATTATTATTAGTATAAGATTTGGTTTCATCAGTCGGTCTTATAAGAACCATCACATTGCCAATTCTGATAATTGTTAGTAATAACTTCAGCAATAGCTGAGATATTCCCTAAAAAGCCAAAACACGTTTAAAACTCACACAAGGATCGCACCCTCGATTCTGGAGTTGCAGCTCCAAAATTTCAGAAGAGCACAATCTGGCATAAAACTAGACTTTAGAATTGAAAATTTAATCCTCAGTAAAAAAGTTAATCCAATAAGGAACAAGACATATTCACAGAAATACTGTGCAGCATTGCCTCCATACAGAAGTGAAGATAATGAAACTCAACTGCAATATAAACATGTCTAAAACATTAACTAATCTTGTCTCCTCTCTTATTCTCAGTTACCTTGTTCAACTTTCTTCCTCTACTTTTACTTGGAAATAGTTAAATTCTGGTAACAAACAGCCATTATAATTCAAAATGATATTGTTAAAAAACATTTTCAAATATTTAAAAATATCTCCTTGCTTGTAAAACACACAAAGCCCATATTAAACTTAAACTCAATCGTTTACACACCATCAACATAAATCGACTATATATAACACACCACTGTTTGACTAGACTGACATTAGCAGCTTAGTTCTCACGCAACATGTGCCGCGCCTATGCCTCTTTGGCCGACTCACAGAGCTTCTACAAGCATAACTGGCAGTGGCAAAAATAGAACACCAGTAAATTTAGCACCAGCTATTCAAGCCACGACATTAGCTAGTAGAACATTATGCATAAATATAAGAAGTAATAAAACAGCTGTTGGATAATGACACAATTTAAATTTTGCCAATTTGTTTTTAGAAACATTGAGGTCATGAGTCTTACCATGCAAGCAAGCGTATCGTCAATAATGCCTATCATCTCCTGAGATGTCAACATATCCAATTTGATTGTGTTTGCCTACAATCATGATAATCACCAAATTGTAAGTGATTGTCAACCACATGACATGATACATACAATGTACAGCAATTTAATGCTATGCAAACAAGGGTGGACTAGGTTGCATGATCCCAGATAGCGTCCTGTTCCTGTTATTACAAGTTGATGTTAAGTCTCACAAAGCTATTAACTTATTACAAACTAGTGGTTTCCTGTAGCCCAATAACAGGGCTTCTAAAAAATCATCCCTGTCAATCCCTCGAAACCTAGGTTAGGGGGGGCCTTAGGCCGGCCCAGCGACTATACACCATATCAGTCAACGTGCCAAAAGGAAGGATGGTTGGACAGACTGACCATTGGATGCATGGCTTGACTGTCAGATGGATAGACCGGAAGCCATACGCACAGACAGCCAAATGAACTTATGGTTGTACAGTCTGATGGCAATGTGGACTGATTGCAATTGCACAACAGCATAGCACCACTGAGAGATTCAGAGCACTCATGACTCAAGTCAGAGCCGTCTCTAACAAATAAGACAGTTGTCAGGCATTTTTAAAGCAGAGGAAACAGAAGGACTGAAGGCAGAATGAATGGACACACGTGCTTAGTTAACAATAGCCCGTTTCTGCTTTAGTACGTACTACACGCAGTTTGGTTAATATGTGTCATGTCCAATGGTTTGCCCCTGCCAATGACTCTGTGTACAGGGCAGAAAGTCGCTTTCAGCAAATAGTCCAATTTAAATAAGTTCTATCAAGTCAAATTCATCACGTAAATATAAATTTTTAGTTTCATGTAATATAAAAACCATTCTCAGCACGGAAACCCTAGATGTCAAGCATTAGTTAATACCTTAGTGAGGGACGATGGGAGACAAGCCCACAACAGACCAGCAGAGTGCAGACAGTAAAATAACATTAAGAATTTAAACATCGTCTCATAATTCATTACGGCAATCAGATCGTTACATAAAAATTAACAAATATATTTATATAATGCAAACACCTTTCACAATCTGTTCAAGGCTTGACTCGACATTAGCACCTCATACACCAAGTAAATAGGAAAAATTCACTCAAAATGTTCATTTTTGAAAAAACTAATTGAAATGTAAGTTTTTCAGATGTTAACCTTAATGGCATCGTGAAGATTGAGGACTTTACGTTTTGTTTGATTGCAGATCATTCCAGCATCCATCTTTGGATCCATCATCTCAATAGCAGACATTCCTTCCAGGAGACCAAAGCTACCAATACGAACAATGCAAATACATATTACACAATCTCATATAGCATCTGCTGTACTGAATTCATGTTGAGTTCAAAATTAAATTTAAATTGCCATGTTTGACCTACAAAGCCCTCAGCACCAGCAAACCTCTCAACCTACCTTCAATCACTACTATTTCCTTACACCCCTACATGTCGCCTGGGACCGTCAAGTATGGGTCTTTTAGCTGTGCCATGATGCATAACAGATACATACTGTTGTGCATTCTACAAGGAATGGAATCGACTGTCACGTTCGCTTCGTAGCTCAAATTCACCTCCTTCCTTCCTCAAAATTCAATATCAAAGCACCTGGATATTTCTTCCTAGCTCAAAGCACCTGGATATCTAAATACATCCAGTCTTCGTGACTGACAATCTGAGCGCGTTGCAAATTCAATTAATAAGATTTATAAAGTGCCCTTCAAGTCTATGACTGAGGAGCGCTCTCGACCCTAGCACATCTTTTGAGAGAGTGGTCCAACAGAAATTAAGAAGTACAACTACAATCGATACTTGAAGAGCGGCTATATTTAATCTCAAAGATAACAGATTCTTGAGACAATAGATCACAAGAACGCAGGATTCTGATCTCAAATAGCCAATCATAGAGGAAGGCAATCAATGACAGTTTGTATCAGATAGACAGAGATTGATCACAACAAATCTAAAAACTAAATAGAAATCAAAGCATACTTAACGTCATGAAACAATTCTCCAAGATCAAGCTGTGAACATGCTTCAACGAACTCCGTCGTTATGTCAGTCCACTTGTATGTAACCTCTTCATACGACCGTAATTCGCCGTGAAACGAAGAGGCCGACGCATCTGCTACATCGCTCTTAGAGCAAAACAAGTTATTGTCAAAGCTCTCATCTTCCACGCATGCATCCATAGGGAACGAGTCAATAATTCGACTGCTCCTCTCTACGCAAGTCCTCGAAAGGAATCTAGAATAAAAATTCAAGAGATAATTCACTTGAACCAAAACACATTTCGCCTAAACTGCTATCTCATATTCACGTGTCCAACCTGCTTAGCAAATATTTTGACCGTGGAAGCATTTATTTCCTGCACGCTATAGCACTAAGCCCAATACGTGGCTGCCCAAGGCTCAATAAAAAAAATTATAAGATATACATACATAGGTATAATTGTATATGAATACAATGCAATACAATTGTTAATTGATATCACCCCTCTTACCGTTTAGTTCAGACGTGCACACACACCGCGTTCAGTTGGGTAAAAATGAATCACCCTGGCGTACAATTAATAATTAGTCCCACAAAAGAAACAGTGCAGTAACTCTTGCTGACATTTGAAATGGCAACATGACAGGTAGTTAAAATGAATTTATTCTGAAGATTGATACCGCCCTTCTTCCAACATCCTTCTGCTCAGAAGTGCATACACACGCCTCGATGGCGCAATTGCAGTTGTACTGCAGAGCAATGGTGCGCGAAGGACTTGCTCAAAGTCCCTACACGGCGACGCCCCGTACGAGGCTCGAACCCACGCGCTCAGCACACACTGAACGTTACGGGCTGACTGCTCTAACTGATTGGCCACTGTGCCACATGAGTAACTACCTGCATGCATACATGCAAACATAAGTATAGAAGGTATGTACGTACGTATATTGGTGTTATACATGATGTATGTATGTAATTATGTATTTACTATGTTTGCATGCATGTTAGTATGTATGCACTCACCATAGTAATAACTGAGACATGGCAACATGGATTGTCAGTATGCTCCAATAATTGCAGCAAGCACTGCACCTATTCATCGATGTGTTAAGCATTGAATCCACAATAACTGCTGCAAAATGGCCTTTTATCTAAACTCCACCACTGATTGCAATCTGACAGTGCCAGTCCTAAGTAGGGATGTTAAACGATAACCGGAAAACCGGTTATCAGTTTTGAAATCGATAATCGGTTTCTGTCATTCGCAAAACGATAATCAAATCTTTTTCACCTTATTGTTTATCTCACACGTCTCGGATTTGTTCCCATAGGAAGAGCTCAAGTCGGTCAACTTCAAAGGTATATAGACTCGGCAGGGAAAAACTAACAGGCGACTGGCGGTGGGGGGAGTTTTCAATGGAGAACGATGCATAGCGGCGGGGACGGTATGAGAGCCGAGCGCTGTAGGCTTCTGTTTCTTCCAGATTACATCACAATTTGACTTAAACACTTCGGCATCAAGTGTTGACACTGCATTTGCAATATGTAATACATAAAATAACGTGCATATTATACTGAATATTACAATTTACGACATTTTTCAAAGAACACCATTAAAATTCGATAATCGGTTTGCCCCAAAAACCGATATTAATAACCCTAGTCCTAAGCCTGTATACAGTAGGAAGGCAACGCTAATGATGCGTGTTATCACACAATGTCATCAAACAGAAACCACTATTTGATCTATTATTTTCGTCTTATTGTACCCCTCTCAGACCACTATCAGGTGGCGCCGTTCCCTCTCCGAGGAGGCAAGACCTGCAACCTGGAATGAGCTTGGTCAAATATCTAATGGTAACTGATTCCCACTTTCACTACCACTAAGACCATCCTATTTGACCATGGCTAAGCTTAGAGTAGGCAATCTTGAAGGTGTGCTGTATAAAATTGCTAAAATAAATAAATAAAATAATTAAGAAAATCCTTCTGGTATTGAAAGACCGATCCTGGTATAAAGAGGAATCAAAACACATCACTCAGAGATATATCTGGATGGCTGGCCGTGCAAGCGTCTTGTTCTCAGAAATAGTAGCAGATAGTGGTCATATGCTGCATCGAATGTGTCTGGTGCGACCGACGGTTGGACATCAGACCCATCCATTCGCCCTTCCGGTAAAGGACAACAAGACCTTAATGTTGAGGCTAATGTTTAAAAACGCCAATAATCAGTCCTCTAGCTATGTACGATTCCTAGCCTCTGTGTCCTCTCCTTTTAAAGACATGACTAACCCTGACTTATGATAATTTCATCTCAATGTCACCATATCGTGTGCTATCAAATGTAAATTGTTGCGTTCTTACAAGTTAGGTAATCATGTAACTTAGCGTATTAATTATTTCTTTCATTATATCATGTATTTTGTATGTAGAAACTGGATTGATGATAATAATTATGCTTTAAATGGAAGCTGGATCTATAAAAGGAATTTTAAAAGTGCGTATTAGAGCATTACATTAAACAAAATGTTGATCAGAAATTCCACTAGATTTCATCGCGACGCCATTTCGTGAGCAATCAAACTTATAATTATGCATGCTATTTTCACCGATCCAGTTTCCAATCATACGTATTTCTCTTAGTCGATCCAGCTTTCATTTAAGCATTTTTTTCATCAATCGGGTTTTTGTTCGCGTACACGGTCTTGTTTAAATCAATTCCACGTCTACTTGCGCATTATACTTTTTCATCGACCGCGTCCCCAATTGAGCTACAGTTCGACATCTATTCACACCAAATAATGAAATACGATATTTTTTTCGGATAAACTTTTGAGGAATAAAATACTCTAAACTACAGGATTACCACAAGTGAATTCATTAAACGAAGATACAATACAATCCACCTTACTTCTGCCATAGGCCCTCTTAAAGACGTATGTTTGCCCAGAGTTCTCAAATGAAAATAACAGTAAGAAAAACACTACACTGAATAGCCGTTTATACACAAGTAGCAACAGTTTCTTACAATAACAACACTTAGTGACTTATGTGACGATAGCCAAAGCATCGTAACCGTCAACTTCAGATGTGTAAAGCACGACTCTAAAGCTAAGCACAGGGCTCACGCTTGTTGACGAGCGCTGCGTCGTATCAGGTGGGTAGTCCAGAGATTGATGTCCAGTGAGGGTCAGAGTCAGGTTGCCAGAGAGAAGTATTGTCCAATCAGATTTACAGATTATCAACCGGCATGGCACTGGTTGTCATTTAATGCCGACCAGCTTAATCCAATTCATATTTTAAACTATCTGTAATCGTTGAAAAGCATGGTTGATATTATAAATACAAGCAATACTATTGTTGCAAAGGCTTGCTTTATTTACCAGATAATAAATGCCTATCTCCAAACACAAAATAACATTCAAGTTAGCCAAATTAAACAACCGACCGGAAACAACCAATGCAGCAACAGCGTTTAAATATTTTATAGCGCACTCATACTATAAGCATAAACAAAATTTATGCAAAGTGAGGCTGGAACGCTTGAAAAGTCAGCAGACCATTTAATTTAGCTTAATTACAGTACTTTCAACTCAAATTGCAGATCTATCAAAATAACTTCTGAATCCAAATCATTGTTAGAGGTCGCAGTTTCAATAATTATTTTGTAAATATAGATTCTTCGATCGGTTATCGTAACTCACACGTCACTGTGACGTCACACTTGTCTGCCGAAACGGCGCTATTAGTGTGATTTTTCTCAATATCTTGGGGTTTGGATGAGTTTTTACTACGGACCCAATTTATTAATTTTTACGGGACTTTCCAACAGTGACAGCGAATCAAATTAGAAATACTAGTTCAGTGGCTCTGTCTCAAAGACGCTATTTATTATTATTCAACCGTTTAACGACATCTTATAGCAACACAGGCTGTTGTCTTGTCTTGTCTTAACCATCCTCGATCCGAGGGTTGGTCGCTTCATGGACAAGTCTACTCCATCTCTTCCTGTCTCTCGTCTTCTTTGGTAAGTTGTCAAGTGGTCTACCGGTCCATTTTCCCACGTTGTCTATCCATCGTGTCCTTGGCTTCCTCGTTTTCTTGCTCTCGGTGTAGTGCCTTGCATGATTTCTTTTTCTAGACAGTTTCCCTCTTTTCTCATCACATTGCCAAAGTATGTTAATTTCCTCCTTTTTATCAGAATAAGTAGCTCTCGTTCCATGTCTGCTTTCTCCAATACCCACTCGTTTGCTTTGTTTTGAGTCCATGATACCCTTAGAATCTGTCTTATGCATTTCATCTCAAAAGCTTCAATTCTTTCTTCGTCTCTTTTCTTGATGGTCCAACTTTCGCAGCCATATGCAACCACCGGCCATACCAATGCTTTCACTAGTCTCACTTTGGTGGTGAACTTTATGCTGCGACTCCTCCATAGTTTCTTCATCCATATCTGAACACTTTGTCCTTTTGCCATCCTTCCTCTTATCTCTCTGCTACACTCTGCATCTTCTGTAATCAATGATCCCAAGTATTGAAACGTGTCCACCTGCTCCAGTCTGCTCTCTTTCAAGACGATGTTGCATGTTTTACCATTTAATGCCATGGTCTTGGTTTTATCCATGTTAATCATTAAACCTTTCTCACTTCCGATCTTATCCAGACGATTAATTATTTCTTGTAGTTCTTTTTCAGATTCTGCTAACAGTACAATATCATCCGCATATCTCAAGTTCGTTAATTTTCTTCCTCCTATTTGTACCCCTCCTTCCCAGCCATCCAGTACCTCTCTCATCACCATTTCTGCCATGCCATGATGTTAAATAAATACGGTGACATTACACACCCCTGTCTAACCCCTTTTCTTACTCTGAATTCATTTGACATCCCTCCCCCTACTCTCACTTTTGCTTTTGTTTGCCATATAACTTTGTCAACAAGTTGATGATGTGTATAGGATATCCCATTTCAATCATTGAGACCCATAATTGCTCGTGTGATATGTTGTCAAAAGCCTTTGTGAAGTCGACAAAGCACATGTATAATGGTTGTTGATGTTCATTCATTTTCTGCATTAATATTCTTAGGTTCGTGATCTGATCGCGTGTTACTCTTCCTCGCCTGAATCCTGTTTGTTCGTCTGTTATTTCGGACTCCGTTTTTGTTCTTATCCTTTCTAGTATGAGTTTGAGCAAAGTATAACTTTGCTAGCATGCGCGACCAATGCTATGGTCCTGTCGTTTTTACATTGTATTAGATCCCCTTTCTTTGGTATCAGGATGAAGATTGAGTTCATCCGATCCTCTGGCCACTCTCCTGTTTCCCATATCTCAGTGCATATGCTGTTGACGTCTTCAGAATTTGTTACATTTCAGTTCGATTTCGTATATAGTTTTAATCATTTACATATAAATGATTATTAGGGCATACATTCATAGGCGCCGACTTTTAGTCGAGGTACTGGGTGCAACAGGCCAAGGATAATATACTGTGTAACAGTGCTTCTCCATGCTCAGTCATAAAGATAAACACACAACAACTAACCACGAGTATTAGGCTACTTACAGAACATTTAAGTTTTCTGTAACTACTAGCTAGTGCTGACTAGCTAGGCCTACTACAGTGATGAGCAAAATACTTTTGAAATGTATTTTGAAAAAAAAAATACTTTTCAAAAGTATTTTGAAAATACTTTTACAAAATACTTTTCAGATGTATTTTGAAAATACATAATAGAATATCATTTTCAAAATATTTTTGAAAATACTTTAAAAAAATATTTTTAAGAAATCAAAATGTTGTACTTTCATCCGTACTCACTAGCGTGTACGTTTTACCTTGCATGAGTGTAGGCCACTGTGCACTTTATTTGTCATGGTTTCTTTTGACTTGTCTCAAGTTGTCTTGTGGCGGACAGGCCACAAGGCTTGAATGAATGATTTATTTAAATAATCGGCTCGCCATAGCGTTATTTTACGTATTTTTTTTACAGTGCTGCGTATAGGAAGGAAGACCGATCGGCGGTTTTTAATTGAGTGCATAGCTTGCAGACGCATGAATGGGCTTGAGTATAGCCTGATATGCGGTGCATCGCTATATATGTGGAGCAGTTGTTCGTACTGCTTCATACGTAGAGTGGTTCTCGTACCGCTCCAGAGATCGTGTTGCCATAAAAATGCTACCTCTAGTGACAGCCGCGCTCGCGGTCAGGCCAGTGTTGGTGATCTGGTGGGGTGGGCCCCTCTGCCGTCGATCGCAAGACGGACCGTGCCCTGATCGTAGGAGTCAACAGGCTGACAGAGAAAGACCGATCGTGAGAAATGCTCACAGGTCTGGGTACCGTTCGAGAGTGCGTAAAGACCCGATCGAGAGAAATAAATGAATGAATGAATGACAGTTCTGTTCGGGAATAAACCTTCTTCCCCGATGGTGACCCCGTTGGTGGCCGTGAGTGATACAGACTGGGTGAGTCCCAGAAGGGACCGACCGCATATATCGAGAGAGGCCTCGGCGGCCAACAGAGAGATAGACTGGGGAAAATCCCCGACCGTGCAGACCGTGGGAGTTCTGGTGGCTGAGAAATATTCTTGTTGGCTACCTAGATCGGTCATAGTTACTCTTCACGATTTCCAGCAGGTTGTCGGATACGTGACCCCGTCGGTGGCCGTGAGAAATAGACATCGGGTAAAGCCCCGAACAACCGAACGTTACATCGAGACAGATTATGGCGACCGTTGAGACAATTTACGGGAAGAATTCCCCAGCGTACACGTTGGTTAAAAGACGGGGAGGGCGGCCTCGTGAAGCCGTTGGAAAGAGACTGAGAGCTACCGGTGAAGCCGTTGACAAATACTGAAAAACATGAATGCATTCGATAAATACGGGGAGGGTGACCCCATTGGTGCGTTCGATACAGGGAAAGTTCCCTTTGGTGCCGAAAACCTGATCAATTGCGGGCGTCTCTGCATATTCTTTTCTATTTACGGTTTTCCGTAAATATCTATACTTGGCTACCTAAAGTGGTCATACTTACTCCTCCCGTTTACCAGCAATCTGTTGATTTGCGTGTCTGATCGCAATGTCTTTGCTCGCGGTTTCCCCGCATATCTTTACTTGAGTTACTCAACGTAATATCTGTACTTGCGGTGTCCTCGCAGTATGTCTTCTTGATTGTCTTACGGTCTTTCGGTAAATATTCTTACTGGCTACCTAGATTGGTCACAGTTACTCCTCTCGGTTTTCCAGAAATCTATTCACTTGTGTGTCTAGTTGCAATATCTTGGCTCCCGGTTTCCCCGCGAGGCGTCTACTAATTTCTTCTTGTAGATTTAACTACATAATCTCCTTTCGAGGACATCCTCGAAAGATCTGCCAGTGGTTCGTTCCAGTGTATAAGAGACAGAGTATAATTGCTTCAGAGAGAGTGATTATAATAATACAGGTCTGTGTGAAACATAGAGGTAACGTGGTGACACTTACCTCAGGTGCCTGTGAAAGAATCGAGTCTGAGAAACGAGAGTTGGTGCATTACCGTTGTTCAGAGCTCTAGGTGACGAGTATCTAGATGATCCTACGATGAGAGGAATAAGTGCAGTCCAAGGAAGTTACAGACATGTGAGAGTCTGGGTGATCGGATACTAAAATATATGACAGATGCAAGCAGGCCGAGAAAGATACTTGTTGGCTACCTAGTTCGGTCATAGCTACTTCTGCCAGTTTCCGCAGGTTGTCGGAGACGTGAAAATTCGGGCGGCCGCAAGAGATACAAGCCGGGTAGATTCCCGGAGTAGCAGCAGCACAAACCGAGAGAGCTGCCGGTGGAGCGTTGGCACATACGGGGAAAGTTCCCCAGTGGATACGTTCGATAGAAATATCGGGGAAATTCCCGAAGGACCCGCTGGAATTACACGTGGAGGGTGAACACGTTAGAAGAGCACGTTACAAACAAGAGAAAGCACTGGTCGAGTGATACCTTCAGGTTACAACTCAAATAACTATTCTTGATGGTTTTATGGTCTTTCGATAAGTATTCTTGTTTGTTACCTACGTTGGTCATAATTACTCCTCCCGGTTTCCCGAGTATCAGAATATATTACGGTGTTGGCGGACAACTGCCAACGCAGAGGACGGTCAATCGTGTGCATGATAACTTATGCGTGTGAGGCCGGTGTGCCGCACATGGAAATTGACCAAGAAGCACGTGAAAGTCTGGGCAGTCGAAACCCCAGGTTAGAGATAACAAGTAGACCAGTAGACGAAAAATTGATCGATGCGTAAATATTACTGTTGGCTACCTACGATGGTCATAGATACTCCTCCCGTTTTCCCGAAGTGTATCTACTTGCGTGTCTGATCGAAGTGATCGATACGAGTACGTTTGGGTAATCGGGTACCCAGGTGAATACATGGCTGCTTGTACTTACTCCGTCAATTGTGGTGCATGACAAAATATACGTGTGCGACCGTTTATGCCATATCCGGAAATAGACCGAGAGATACGTGTTGAGCAGAAGGCGTGATAAATACGTGTCGGAGATGACATGACTAAGAGCTGTGCGACTTGTAGTGTCTAGGACGACAGAGTTTAGAGAGTTGAGAACAGTAATGTCTAGGAGTACAAGACGTTGAATTTAGCTACCGATAATTGTATAGGCCGAAATGGCTTATGGACTGTTTCAAATATGTCTGAACCTCGTAACTTAAGAGAACGCTTGGTGTCCCTAATTGGCGATAGTTTCAGAGTCACAAGATGCTGAATTGTACGACATCAGGTAGAGAGGAAGAAGAGGCTAGTGGCTTGGAAGGTATGCAAGGCGAGGAAGACATCTGCCGGTATGATTATGAATCCTGTTTTGAGTACGGCCATCCTCAGAACGTTGCCCATCCGGCGACCGCGGAATAAGCAGCGTCAGACCTCGTTACTAATTCGAGCCGTGTTACCTTTCTTGGAGAAGAGACCCGTCCTTAATCTTGCCTGGTGATAATGATCATCCTGATCGATATAGAGAGTAACCGTTTGGCATTGAGATTTGGTAAGAAAGTGACTCGGGCGACTCCAGGCGTGTCAGCGAGCTGGGGTCGACACCGTCCGTTAGCGCTAGGCAGGCGCTCGGGCGGCAGAACGCTACAGTCTGAACAAATGGACCTCACATTCGGTAGACGTTACTTGGACTTTCTAATTAATCAACAGCAAAGGAAAATAAAAATTATCTTCAAAAGAAGATAACCATTATACTTTTCCGTGTAACAGGTCCAATAAAGACAGTCAAAATCAATAGTTACTGTTCTAGCCATTTAGGGGTCTACTCTCACCAGCCTCTCGAACGAATGCCTGCTTTTTGGCCTCGCCCATCTTCATAGGACTACATTCTTTTCTCGCCTTTAATTCTTACGCCCATCACCGGTGTCACTTTCTCTCAACCCTCTTCTTTCACCGAGATATCTTTTTGTCATCTTCTTTCACGCCTCCGTTTGGACCGTTTCCTGCATATACAGCCTCTGAAGCATAATCTTCCTAATGTCTGTGCCCTCCTTCGTCTTCATCCAGTATTTCTGCCTCTCACTCTCTGTCACTGTCTCTCTCTCTCACTGTCGTCCTTTAATTATGCCAGGCGCGCGGATCAGGTATTGTACAATACAATGTTAGTTAGCACTGTATGCTTTGACAACAGCTTGCCGAATGACATTATAGTGATTTGATCAGCTGACAATTGCCTTCATCAATTTCAAGAACTGCAGTATTTAAAATCATCATACGACCAATTAGCTATGTAACAAAAGCCATCTTAAAATTGTGTACTCTCTCGTGCCAATGATGATTAGACCGGATGTATGGAGCTCCTCTGCATCTTAATAACCGGACTTTGATGGCACTACTAATAAATTCACTTGTATTAATTACGGTAACTAATTGGGTAGTTGACGATTGTCACCATGTATCTACATGTAGGCCGACTAATACAGCATGGTAATACATATATGGTATTGACGTAAATTCTATTTAAAAACACCATTTTTCTTTCCCTCCTGTTTTGCACAAGAAATGAAGATTACTGTATCACACAGAATCGATTGGTTTAATATTGCACTACCAAGTATTTATCAATAGGTTCACGGTACAACTCTATCTATTTAATAGCGTGTGATACAGAGTGTATGCTACAATCAAAGATGGTAGAGTCGTAGTCGTAAAAGTATGTTTCTATTAAAACATAAAATAAGTAAAAAGTATTAACTTAGTGAGTGTATTAGTTTAAAATTTAATAACAGTGTAACACAATATAAAAGCATGTTCTCCTTAATAGTCCTTATCAGTAGGCCCAGGCGCATCAATCCCTCTGAGTGATAGAGGCAAACCCCTCTGTCCCAAATGTCAGGGATGCAAGATATTCCCTCCCCTAAGACTCAAAAAAATATCCCCTACCTGAAATTGGACGCATTTGCCTCCATACCCCACTATCTGGATGCCCCTGAGTAGGCCTACAAGTTACACCTACAAGACAACACGTGCATCATAATATTATGGGTTTTACATTTGTTTAAATCCAACTTCTGCCGCCTCTTGAAATGTGCCGTTCCCAGAGTAGGGCCTTGCTGGCCTAGTGGTAAATACGGTACTGTGTTTATTGAAGATTAGGCCATTGCCTTTTTACCAATGTAATCATCTTAATAAGCAAATTGAGATGAATGTGTACAGTAACACAGACATGCAATTCTTAATAGGCTCTTATTTGATCTTCATTCATAAATATGAAATGTTTCAAAAATCTGTAAAACAACTCACATCAGCTTTGTCTAGACATTGCACAATTGAACACACCTGTGCATTAAATAATATTTAAATTCAACATTAAATCAGTCGTTTAAAATCTGACTAGAAACAACAATTTAAAACAAAGACCAGGCCTGCCAACAATAAATGCTATGCAAAACAAAAATCTACCGGTAAAAACTTTGCAGAAAAAAACAATTTTGCAATAAACATAGATAAACTACAGCTTCACTCGCAATCAACCAAGTTGAGATTAAAATCCATAATTTGAACTTCAGCATAATCTTCTTGGTACAGACATCCAAATATTAACCAAATCAGCATATGAAAAGGTACAAAGAGAGGCATTTATAGACAATTTAAAACATCCATCATGATTCAGGCATACTGTACTCGTGCAATTCAAGTCCCAGGCGTCAGACGCGGTCAGTTAACATCAGTGCTTTGATGCCCCAATGGGCAAACCCGTGCCTTCCGTAGAAAACAGAGACCTTTCGTTTTTAATTTAAGTTAGAATGACAGCCATGGGTAAATTGGGTATGTGATCTTAGCAATGGCTAACTAGATGGTGCCCAGTCCTCCCTTGTCCTCTCACCTTCCCAGCCCACTGACAGTCTGCGCTCAGAGTACTCCTCTTAGTCGAGTTGGTGGAGCAGAAATCTCAAACAACCTTTTGCCCGGGTGGGGCTGGAACCCCGACCTCGAGACTCTAAGGTCAACAACACCATCATGCAATCTTACCTCAAGTGTTGACATGCTGGTCCATTGATACAGCAAGACGTGGTTCCTCCCGACATTTATGATTCGACATCCACGATTAAAAATATTTTTAAACAGTTACGTGCATTCTAAATTCATCGTCAACCGTGTTAAACGTGTTGAACGAATTCATAATTGTTCTATGTTATCTACTAATGTGCACCACAATGTTCCAAGTGTTAACTGTTACATTGCATGAATAGCAAAATAGTAATAGTCCAAGTGCCCCATGAACATTGAACAAGTGCATGAACATTGAACTGCTACAGATATAGTGAAACCGTAGAATAAAAACAGCATTAATATAGGCAGGCACAGATGTACAGGATATGACACAGGAAATGTATTTGGGAAAAATGCCGACGACCAAAAACCAATAAGTAGTTCATCAAAGAATGGCAGAGTGTCACGAAAATTACAAATTAATTTCCGAGCATCCTAACACAAAAAGTCGATGAAGTCGTCATAAAAGTGTCCACTGAGAATCGTCCCTCCCAACACAGAGAACAGAGTCACCTCCCCAACAATAACCATGACGACGACGACGACACCAACACAAACACCGCCTCGACTACCACTCACAGTCTGTCTTATTGCAAAAATTAAAGTTCAATGTCATCGTGCTTTGGTCTAGCTCACCTAGCAAACTAAGTTGTAAAGGTAAGGTAACGTCCATCGCTACAAATCTCTATCTACAACACTCGTCAGAAGCGCAGCCATCCGAGTTTCTGGCCGATTCGCCTAACCAGAATCTCTTCAAGTCCAGTCTGAAATGTCTTGCAACTGTCCCAAGAGGACAGAACAAGGATCACAACCGGCCGAGTTTTTGACTCATGGTCACAAGGTAACAGATTTTCCTAGAATAAGCAACTCGTGCATTGGTTCATAAGTAATAGCAACATCACTAAACTGGTTCTTTGTATGATATATCATCTGAAACCCTTAAAATAAAGACATGCTGGTTCCCTGGGCATTACAAATATGCTGGTTAACAAAAAGCTCAAACTCAACATTGATAACGCACTATTTAGAAACTCATTTCTAAGTAAAAAAGTTCAACATAATCTCTATAACAGAAAAGATAAAGTTGACAATTAGGAAAGCCACCAATATCATCCTAAAACTGTATAAGCACTGTAAAACTTGTTCCCTTGAACAGTGAATGTTTGACAATGGCTGGTTGAAAAGCAAAAAAATTGCAATTAAGCATTTTTAAAACACAAAAGAGATCAAAAACTTATTCCCCAGTACAAAACAGCCCAAAGACAAGTTCTGCACACCAAAGTTCATCAGACATATCTTCCACAATCAACACAACAAGCGCAAATATAAATGTCAAAAGCTGTCATCCATATACAAAAAACCACAACCACGTTCCCTAGCAACACAGAGAGGGAGCCTATGGACCCCTAAAGCAACAAGCTTCTTCAGGATTCGAATTGCAACCAAAGGCTGTGTTCTTAGCTTCACCAGAACAGAACTATACATTTGCCATTCTTCCCAAAGCACAAATTTTACATATTGGAAACAGGAAAACAGTGGCAGTTCTCTTTTCATATTTCTCACCGAGTTTCCACTTAAGCCTAGATTTTAAAAACTTGACCTGCAATTTCCTTCAAGATTGTCTGCTTTGCCATCGGTTTACAGCACCTGGATTTCCAATGTTGCCAACTAGTTATTCAATAAGTTTCCAAATAGGCTTTAAACCTTGGTAGTCCATATGTTTGGATTTCAAACAACTGTACTCTCACTCAACAAATAATTCTCCTACCAGGTAGTTCAGTGGCTTCCATGCAAGTTCGATGTCAACATTTCTGACATTCATATCAATCTATGATAATATATTTTTTCATATGAAAACTGATTTCTATTCAGTTTTCATAGATAGCAGGTACAGATCTAAACTGAAACTTTGTATGGGTAAAATATCAGGATTATCTGTCGTTTCATTCTTTAAATGCACCAAATTATGATGACTGCAGTAATCCAATATTACAATTTGGTGGCTGTACGAGATATGTTTTGACTAATGTTGAGCGTGTACTGTTCTCTAAATGCTGGGACACCACCTGGGTGGCATCTAAATTCGGGATTTATCAAGAACAACTTCCCATAAATGATCCGCGTCCCTTTGGGGCTGCCACTGCGAACTGGGGAGGCTTCATGCACTGAAGGGAAAGGGAAGTAGTGAATTCTGGAGGGTAGCTAACACAGCCTGACTGTGGACTAGTGCAACTAGACTTGCTTCTCTGTTGAGTTGTGACGGACTGCAGCATGAATCGATGAGGTGACGTCACGATCTATGCCCAGACCTAACGGAACAAGCAACAAAAACAGAACATTCTACATTAAATATAAAATGCCTTGTTTGATAACTTTCAAAGCAGTTAATAATCATAATATTCAAATATTAGCACCGCTTCTTGTCAGAGGTGCTCCTGATGCAGGCCAGTGTCTTCACCGACGAAGAGGGCGATAATAACCTCAAGCCAGACCACATCATAGACGTCTACATTCAATAAGACAGATGTCAGCTGCAATCCTCATTTAGAAGTCTACGGGGTTTGGCAACTGACTATTCTGATTGCTTCTCTGTGGTTGGCCTATTGCATGGAACAACCTTCCCACAACGTGAAGAATACATCATCTCTTGAGATATTGAAATTACAGTTCAAGAATTAAACACTTATCCAAATATCATTGAGTCTAAACTTGTGTACAGCACTATTTCCATTGGCTTTGGCCAAGTCACATAAATTGTCTTATAATGATTACTAAATCGAACGATTGCATTAAAGAAACTCAGATCTAATGCCTTCGATAGCGCTACGATGATTCTGCACAAAATCTCAGTACAGGTAATATAGTAATTTCATTTTATAAATGCAACAGAGGTGAAAGCCTGACTTGCCTTTAAGGTAAAATCCCAGCTACCGGTACCGAGGGCTGTTCCATCTGGAGACACGTTGAGACAACTGACCCGATTTTCATGTCCATACAACATTGTGACACGGTTGCCTTTCAGAACGTCCCAGATATTGACAACATAGTCGTTGTACCCACCAAACAACAGCCGACCTATATAGACAACATAACAATAGACTATTACTAAGTCTGAATTTCGTCAAGGCTTCATAAACTAAGGTTAATAATTTCACCAACAAACTTAAATATCACCTATCTAGCAAAAAAAATGTATAACTCTTCAATTGCTAATTATTAGTGCGTGGTTCAGCAAATATATTTGGACTTGTACATCAAAATGCTACATTTAACTCTAAATATCCATGCCATCTGTCAGTTGTCGGAGGGAATCCATGGATTACTTCCATGCTGGTGACTCTTTCCGCTTACTGTGCGACGTTTTGCTAACTGATCATGTAAAATATTCGTTAGTAATGACATTTAACATCATTTAGGGAACAATAAACTTCATTGCAAGTGATAAGAGTTACATGATAAGTACATCTTAACTGTTTTTAGAAACACTAAGTGTCTGGTCCATGACTCATTGGACAGAGTAAGGACTGAACCTCTCACATCCAAGTATGATGAGGGCATCCAACCAGTCTCTCTCTTTCTTTGGTGCCAGGTATATACTCCTCCTAAAACTGCTCTTCTTCTATATAGTAATCCCAAAATATTACTTACATTACTAGAAAGCATCTCAGTTTTACTTTACCATTATTTCGCATGGTTTGAAAACCTTCTGGTTCAATCGAAGTTTTCCATCGTTAGATCAGACTGCCTCTAAATGAAGGGGCACTATATAAATATGTGACTATGATTACAAGTATTGATGAAAACTGGCAATGATAAAGATAAACATGATGTAAGCTGACTGACCGCTGAGAGAGAAGTCGACTGCATTGCAGCCGAATATGATACTATCCTTCTTGTAGCAACACACTTCACGATCCGCTCGAAGATCAAAAAGACGACACTGTTAATGAACACAAATGGCCAGAATAATGGAAAAAAAAAATAACAGTCATGTAAAGCAGGTATATACACCCTCCCCGTCAGCCTTTCAAGTCTGTTTATCATACAAACAAAGACGGGTTTCAGCTACAAATTTAAAAACATAACGTTGTTCAAAAGGACAGTTATTTTAAACTAAGTATGGACCGACTTCCGACATTTGGCCTGCTTTTTGGCCAATTTCGGATTTGATCCAATTAATCGGCAATATTGATTTGGTTCTAGGCACCGTTTCTTACTTTGCAATCGCAGAAATAAAAAATTATGTATGCTCTCGTGACGAATAATTCAAACAACGCCAGTTAAATTAGATGTGTGACGTAATGAGTGCCTTGCATGGCTGCCAACAGTTAAATTCAACTCCTGTAATAACTTGTCATCATTCGTTTATGTTGTACTTGTAATTATACCGTGGTTTGTCAGTTTGAAATCAACTGAAAATTATTATTAGAATTGTTACCAAAGTGTTGTAATTGCATTACATATTACCATCCTTAGACCAGATTACCACATGTAATATGTCATGTAAAGAGCGATCACAACATTCCAGAGATATTCAACAACATCACAATATCCATTCCTGTTACATTACAAAACTGTAATCTAGATATAGATTGAGGCTGCTAACGGTAGCATCGTCTGAACCAGTTGCTATGGCGTCGCCGCTTGGGTAGAACCGGACGCTGTTGATGTCGGACTCATGACCCTCGAAGACCTGGACACACTGACCAGTTCTCATGTCCCACACAATGACCGTTTTGTCACAGCTCTGCACAGAACAACAGACACACAATGTTTACAACTCTGATACAGTATAATGAATGGCACATATAAAAGAGGAAGACCACATAGGGAATGGACAAATGACATTGAATAATAGGGCAGAACAAGTCTCCCAGAGTTGAGCCACGCTGCAATAATCAGAGATGTGTCGAGAGATGTGGTCAAAAAGGCATCAGACACCTACGGGCGATGAGCCCATGGTTGTTGATTGATTACAATAGAATAGTATTTGATATTGCTAACCAGGAACTGTGATTGAACACCAGCCAAAGATAAGAGATGCAACAGGAACTATGTGCTTTACAATACAATAGCTCCTCTCAGCCTTATTTTCTTGTACCAACAAGCAAAAAGTTATTGCTGGCATAACCCACCAAAAAAAACTTGTCAAGAAGGTTCTTTAGCCTAGCAAATTTATTTTAGTACTAATTTAAGTTTATAAATCCCAAACAAACAGACATAACCTAATTACAAAACATGTTTTTTAATCTGTACTTGTATGAATTTAAATTAAACTTATTATATTAAAATCATTATTGTTGCACACCAATAAATTAAATGTAAAAAATCTTTTACTTCATTTTCATCTTTATAGTAATTTAATAGACAATAAGAGTAGGCCTAATGATCATTAATAATTAATAAAAGTCAACTTACCAGTTTAATCACTTGTTTTGAGTTGCATATTTTTAAATGTCAGGCCTTAATTTTGTAAATTTAATATGCAAATTCGGTTCAAGTTCAAGTTTCGATCCACATTTATTGAGGGAGTTTGAACCCGAAAACCTCTCTGAATACGCCCCTAGAAGGCAGCAACTCTTGAAGGCACCATAAAAATGCTCTCAATGAATTAATGGGTTTGGAAAGACGATGTTTGTATGCCTGTTAAGATGAACTTACCCCAGATACAAAGGTATTTCCGGACTCTGATGGAGAAAGATCTAGACTCATGACATCACCCGTGTGACCGATAAAGCTCTGCATCATCTGACCGCTCTCGACATCCCATAGACAACACGTACTATCACCACTCCCTGTTAAAATCTTAAACACAAAAAACATCTAATTAGAGACTAATAAATATTATAATTAAATTCTTTTATGACACGTGTAAGTAAGACAATAAGATGCGGTAATCGATCAGTCTAGTTCTAGCATTCCCTTAGATGCAGGGTCGTACCGAGGGAGGAACCAGCGGGGCCTAGGCCCCGGGCGCAAATGTGGAAAGGGCGCCAATTTCAGGATGGAAAAACTTATTATTCCGTAAAATGCACTATTTTCAAAATATTGGGAAGCCAAATTGATGCCACACAAAGGGCGCAATTAGCTAGGCACAGGGCGCAATTATAACTCGGTATGGCTCTGCTTAGATGGATCCTGAGCAAGTCCTTCACACCATCGACTGATGCTTGGTAAACATCAGTGCATAATAACCGTAATAATTAAGTCACCTTATAAAAGGTATCATGGATTGGTATTGGACCATAAATTCACACTAGCTGTGTATTACACACAGAGCATGTTCCACACAGTCACATCCGAATGCAGTCCACGGGAATCCACAGGTCATTAAATTTCACTCAAGCACAGTATGTTTATTCATTAACTGGTCTTGCTATAGCGTTCTCCTCTGAACATACATAGCACTCCATCTCATGCGACTCAAAACTTCAGCCTACCTGAATAAATTCCAGCTGGAAGTATAATTAATATAGGCAAGCAATAACAAAAGCTTAATCTTCATTTATTTCATTCAAACGGACACACCGAGTGCTGTATGATTACACTCATATTATGGACTAAAGATCACAGGTTATTATAAGAGCTCAATTTAACCGTACAACAGTTATATACATTGCATACACTCTGTCATCAAGAACAGGTTGAAATAATTACTCTTACATCAGATAGACAGCTACAATACATTTGCATTGCTTTTTAAAAGTGTATACTATAAAGGCAAAAGTAAACAATCAAAAGCTGTCATAACTGGAGATGACAGATATATTACAACAGGTAAGCAAACTAACCTGTTGATCAGAGTTGGTAAATTTACAACAGGATAGGTAACTTGTGTGAGTAGCTATGACACGTTTCTTAGTAGCCGGATCCTCTTCCAGGCTGAGAGGATAGAGTGTACATCTGTTATCCAGCCCACTGCAACAAATGACAGAAATGTCTTTAATTATTACTAAATGCTATAGCCAATGTAATCAAAGTAAATAGTATGAAAAGATAATTAGTTTAGCATAGTAAATCGATTAAATATTCAGTTACAGAACAACCCACTTACCCACAAGCTACAACAGATCCAGAAGGACCATATGCGCAGGCCATGACCCATGTCGTCGGCATGGTGATAGCGTGTTCCTAAAAGATCAGAATGAAAACAGTGCAACGTAATATTAATATATGCAAAGCTCCAATGAATTTGTAAAACAATTTCCAATACTGTAATTTCATTAAAAATGAAAATTAAATAAGTTGAGACTAAAATATTTAAATGTTTCATTACTGGATGTTGATCTGGTTATAGCTTGGCTTTTGAGCTTCATCAGTTGATGCCTTGTTTATTAGACACTGGCACACGAGAAATCAATAATTCCTACTAAATACTAAAACTTTTAAAGTAAAATCTCACTTTATTGGTCGTAAATGCATCCCACACAAGCATCTTTCCATCCTAGAGAGAGTTCAAAACGAAGTTCAAATTAAGTCAAAACAAAGTTCATATTAAGTAAGTTCAAAACAATGTTTATATTAAGAAAAGTTCAAAACAAAGTCCATAATTCAGTAAGTTCAAAACAAAGTTGAACATTAAGAAAATTAGAAATAAAAATCATTTCCAATAGAGACTGTTGTAGAAATGAAACAAAACAAGTTTTGTCAAATGTAAGCTGACTAACTACCAATAAAACAATGACATGGCAAACATTGAACAGAAATAAATACTTCTATGAGGTATTCATTCGTGATGTGTTTTACAAATCTAATCATCTGTGAAAGTCCTTCTTAATTTTTATTATTTTCATTGAACAAATTCATTATTACAACACATAGATAAAATTCATATTCTCACACGGATCAATGTACGACTAATACACGAAAGTTTTAAATGTTAAACTACGGTCCCCAAATTTTTAATCAGCTATCAGAAAACTTAAGAAACACTATGACTTAGCAGAATAAAAAAATTATACAGAAATTTCTCCTATCCGTCTACTAATTTACTTGCGTGCTTATTTATTATCTTTGTATAAATATGTATGCATAAGCAGTTGCAAAATCTACAAAAGTGTGCATGCGTGCACCACATGTATCATCCATATAGTGCATAAAATCCCAGCAAATCCAAGATCCAATATCTATTTCTTATGTATGTATGCATCTCAGTGTATGCATGTCATACATATGTATGCTTGGATGTACATGTGTATAAGGAGCTGTGCAATTAACTGCACATTTATACACAGCCATTTCAGAGCCATACCTGTGACGAGCTGACCATGTGACGTTTGTCAGTTGACCAATCCATGCACAAAACTTTTCCCTGATGTCCTTTTAGGACTCGTCGTGGTTTCATTGTGAAGTTAGTCATGCTCTCCAGCCGCTGGGCCACAACAGTCACTACAGTGCAAACACAAATCTCTACCGTTTAAACGTAGAAATTATCCAGAAAAGCTCAATTTTGTATATCTCGATGAATTTAACAAGAAACTCCCAATGAAATGGCAAAAACAGAAACAGCTTGAGATGATGATGATGGTGAGATTATTAAAATTCAATCATTAAAAATCTAATAATATAAAATAGTATTTTATTCTCACACAGAAAAGTGAAGCTGCCTTCAAAATCTAATATGAGAACCTGCATCTAAAAAATTAGATAATTTCTCAATTTGGTTACATTCGTTATAAAATACGACACATGATAAAATAAAGTTTGGCGACCTCCAAGGCCCACAGGACATTGTCAACACATGTATTTGCACACCATCGAAATACTGTATGATACAAGGTAGACCAAAGACATTGTATTCGCCTGTTCTTCTCCATTCAATCATACGTTACAAAAACCAGCCATCATGTAGTTGAAAATTAGAGCTATATAAATTTGAAGCACTCAACGGGCAACCACCACTCACACAAAATAAGGAAAGCCAGCCATAGGACTGGCAACTAGTATCGCTACTCACGGTCGACATCGCTTAATTTTGATCGTTCTTCCTCAAGTTTCGCCTTCAGTTGTTCGGCCTCGCGACTCAGAGCATCAATTGATTCCTGGACATTGTCCGTTCTCACGGCATCAGTCGCCGCCATCTTGGCTACAGCAGAAGCATCTCAACATTCCTCTTTAGTTTCTCCACCGTTAAAATTTCTCCTCCGATTGCCGAATCGCGTGGCTCGAAAGGATATTGGGAACGTAATCCACAATATCTGCAGGCCTACTGTTTACAATACAATACAACTAAGCATTTATAACGCGCTTTAACAAACAAGTCTTGCACAGAAGCGCGTTGCGCTGCATTCCTAGTCATAGCTCTGGGAGAATAGGTAAGTCTTTCATTTTGATTTAAATTGCGCAACAGATGTGGCCTGGCGGACTGTGGTTGGAAAGCCAAATATTCTATTCCATGGGTCCTGCAACTGAAAAGGCATGATTTCAAAACTTCTTATTGGTATGGGGTGTGCTGAAATCCCCCGAATAACCGAACGGAGTCCTCTTGAGTTAGTGGCAGAACATGGCGCGGCCATGGATGTCATGTACGAGGAGAAGGTTCCAGTACGTGTAGCTGTGGTACATGAGGAGGGAAACTTTGAAGGCAATTCGGGCGTGGATGAGAAGCCAGTGTAATTGGAGGGAAGGTGTGATGCGATCTCTTAGACCAAAGCCTTTTATTAGGCGAGCAGCCGAGTGGATGGCAGATGATAGTGGTTGTAGTGTCGATGTGGGAAGCCCAGATAGGATGGAGTTGCAATAATCAAGGCGAGAAATGACCAGTGCCTGAACGAGGATACGGAGGCAGATTTTGTTCAGACAGCATTTCACCTGTTTACCGCATGTAGTTGATTTCGATCATACTTCTGTGATTACGATTTTGGTTGCAACATCACTTCAAACGACCATGGATTTATATTTTTGCATTGTGAAAATGACGCCATAGAAGATGCTTGAGTACGACTCTAGTCAAAGCTTTACTAGACAATCATAGTTGCTTAGAGCCATCTGTCATTTACGAATGTTGAGTGCAGTCTTTAATAAGGCAACATGAGTTCTATACAAACGAAAGGTGGCTTGGCCTGGAAATCAAAGACATTTTTTGCATGCAATTGACATTTAAGAAAGACATTATAATTTTTAAAATAAATAAATAAGACTTATCAGATCACTGAATGTATTAATAGTTTTAGAGAGACACTACATGCACAACTATATACTGTTCCTTTTGGTCCACCCATTGTTACCAACTGTACTGCTGTGGTAACAATAAAACCGATTGATTGATTGAGATGAGGTGTCCACTGCAAGTGCAATACAGTGGCAATTATTTGATGTTGCCCTTCTTGCAGTTATTTCAGAAGAGTAGGCCTACATACGCCTCGATGGCGCAATTGCGGTTAGGCCTATATTGCAGAGCAATTATTGTGCCGAAGCAACTTCGCGTGTGCTGCTCAAACATATCAGCCATGGCACTATGTAGCCATACACTCCCGATCAACTGCAATGCTATGAGCTAGTGCAAGTTGCATATACCGATGGTGGATTTTTCAGAGATTGAAATCTCCGGCTAGCCGATCCCTTACATTGACCGAGCTCTCTTTCACAAAGCACCACCTGCCTAACCTAGCTTCTATATAAATTTTGATTTGTTGTGGCCTTGTGGGATATAATTAAAGACACTCGTCCGTAGTCGTAGATGCCAACATTTACTGCAGACAGAGAATTCACTTGAAGTAGTACTTGAAGCTCAGATTGCCATACCGTACCTAATGTAAACAAACCATTAACAAACAGAATCCGAAACTTGAGACAATCATAACGAGCGATAGTGAAGCATATTTGTTTATAAATTCTGAAGATGCCACAGAGTCATCTGCCATTTCGGAGGAGCAGCCAATAGATATCACATTTTGACCTTTGTGACCTGGGTTGAAATCTCAGGTTCTCCATTGGAAACTGGTCGACCTACTTGCTCGTGTACTGTAACGGTATAACTATTGCAGTTTTCAAAGGCTTCAGTAGTAATTAGAATTTAGAATCAGCTATATATACAAAGCTGCCTGTTTGACTAAAAAAAACACAGCTAGAGGTGATATACACACAAAATGGTTTCAGGCCGTTACAATTGGCCCCGTTGTGGCTGGGCCATCAGCAGCAGACCGCCACAGACTCAAATGGTTTCTTGCAAGGGAGAAAGTTCCAAGGAGAGCCACTAAACCCAAATGCCAGGTCTCTCCTTGGAAAAAGGAGGGAAGAAGAGAGCTCTTGTTGAGTTCGAAAAAATCCTACATGGTTGCAAAAACGCAGATGAGATGAGAACGTTTAAGGCAACATCTGGCAGTCTGAGAGGACATCCTGAAGCTGTACCATAAGCATAAGTTCATTTAGACATTAGAAAAATTCTCTTTTAGGCAAAGAATTGTGGGTCACTGGAACCGGCTACCATTTGAATAATATATAATTTGCAGCAAACTCAAGTACTTTCAGAAAGCAACTGGACAGTTGCATGGAACGAAAAAGGCAATAAAAGCTTATATAGCCTCTAAACTGCAAGGTCAGAGCACTTTTGTTACCTCATGCATGTCCTATGCCGCTTCTTTCCACATATTGCTTGGCAACATTGTGCCCTATGCTCTCAACTTCAAACTCATGCCAAAAGAATTCTATACCCAAGTCAACTACAAGAGAATTTTCAAGTCACTCCGATGATTGGCCCACACTTGAATAATATCAACATTTATTAAAATTATTGTCACCTTTGTGATATGTAAACTGTGATGTGGTTTGTCATTCTCATCTTATCATAATAACAAACGAATAATTACACCATGTGTGTGGTACATATGTAATCATAATCAAGTATTTATATAGAGCCACTTTGCCAGAGGCGTTCCCGACCCAAGTTAGTCTCATCGCCGACAAGGAGGGCAGCTATGCTTATGGAATACATACACAAGAATAAGCCATAAAAGAGCATATAAACTTTTACTTTAGATATAGTATTTTGAGGCCAAATATTTTATTTTTACTAAATGAAAATTACTGTCAAATACTTTCACTTAAGTAAGTACTGAAAGTTATAACTATTAATCAAGTAACTCTGCCTAATTTCAGCAACATCATCTGCACTATAAAATGAGACTTATGGAAGACATCAAACTTCAGCCATCTTCTACCTATGCTTCAGTTCAGATTTCACGTCAAGTCCTACCAAGAAATACCACTGATCAGGGAGTTTAATTCCAAATATATGATGCAAAACATTAAATTTACGGATGGATTCAGTCATACACAGTCTGCACACAATCAGTGTCTCCGTTAGAGTAACAGAAGACGATACATACATGTACTTTAGGTACTCGAATAGAATTTTGGATGTTATGCAGCGCTAAATTTTTATAGATGATTAGGACATTTGTTGTGGATGTAAATAGCATATTGGCGTTAACGGAAACACTGTACACAAAATTTCACATCATAACTTGCTTGAAAATTTAATGCAAAATTGCCTAATGATGACCATTTCAGAGTTCAATGTGGCAGAATACAACCTTGGCAGAGTCATACACTGACCCGATCTACTTTACTTTTGCTATTTACAACAATTAATTTATGAAATATCCAACGCAGTTGTTAACACCAATGCTCGAGAGAATCAAGAAAACCGATCACGACATGTCCCTTGCATGCAACTGACTGCAGCTTGATTCTATGGATGTCGTGCTCAAAAGCACAGCAGAAGATGTACTAAAGATAGGGGCATAACAGAAACTCCTTCAAAGCATGGCCAGCTAAGGTCGTACCACAACTACAAGATGACAGGACACTTTTTAACCTTAATTTACTAATGGTTCAACAACATCCAAAGAATAAAAGACTGAGTGGGCATTCTTGCAATTTGAGGATGATCAACCATCGAATTACTATCCAGACTCGGCATCGCTTCAAGCCACATCAATTCAACAGTCAGCATTTGGGGATAAGTGAATCTCTGCAAACTCAGACTTTGAGCCTCTTAGGGATGCATTGGTTGTGCTGCAGTCACGAGTGTTTTCAACCCACAGACATAATAATATTGCAAAGAGTTTCTCCACATAACAAGTTGCTACTGTCACCATCTTCTTCTAAACACGCTAGCAGCGAAATTATGAATTCAAAGTTTGTCCAAAGAATCCTTGAATTCTCACGGTAATACCGAGACAACATGCACCTTTCCAGAAATTCCTAGCATCAAACTCGAGCCTTTAAACTTTTGACGATTTATCAGACATAGACTCTGACCACTAACCAAAATTTAAGAAATTCCTATTAATAGTTTCAGTCAAAAATTCTTCACCCTGCACTGGCAATAAACAGTAAAAGCAGAAGACTAATATAACGCTATCAGCCTATTCAAGTTCTTCTGTCTCCATGTGACATATCTTGGCACGTTTGTGGCTTGGAGACCCAGTTCGACAAGCGGAGTTCAGTCTCTTCCTCTCTCGTATGAAACATCCGTGGTAGTCGTCAAGGCCTCCTCGCCCCACTGCAACCGAAGATCTTCGACCTAACACAGAAATAAGAGTGCATGGTTGAATGAAACTAAAAAACATAATTCGCAAAAAGAGGTAACATTAACATATTGCGTGTTGACATCTCTGTGTGGGAAGCCTCAAAGCATTGGCTTCTAGTTATTTGACAACCATATTAATTATTGACGAATCTGTTCTAAACGATAAACATCATTAAAGCTAGCATAAGCAATATTTTAAGGTATTTAAAATGTGCTATATTAATTTCCAGATATCTAACTGACTTTTCACAAGCATCTTTAGAATTTTCTCTGCATTGATTAGTCTACCCACTGAGGCAAAAAAACGACCACAGTAATGCTGTAGAAGAACCCAATTACAGATTCAAGTTCAGTGAAGTGCAACATAAGAGAACACCTGCATAGCATATCTTAAGCCATTCAGGGGTGCAACCAGAACAGTTTCCTTAGGGTGCTTATATTGCAAACGCCAAAGGTGTGAAGCAGCGTACTGAAAGTACCCCCACCCATACCCCAAAAAAGAAGAACTCATCGGAATTGGATCAACTGTATGGGTCAACTTTTTTCTCCCCCTAGTTGCATCCTTGGAGGCATTGTGTACGCAGCTATTAGTCACAAAGAAAATGATATCGCTTAAATGTTCGCAAAATGCTGTTCTCCATAAACTTAAAGGGGCAACTCCACCTCGCAGTTTAACGTTAAACCAGGACCGCCCATTTAATGAGTACGCATGCCACTCATGCCACATATCGAACCCTCAGAACCCTATAGAGGTCTAGCAGCTGGGACTGTGGCCATCAATTGAGTGGTCAGTTATGGAACAACGAATTATTAGCTTTGTGCCTCTCTTTCAATGGACGCACTATCCGAAGTGAAGACGTAGTTCATTTGCATTTCAATTATAATATGGGTCGCTGTCATGTTATTGGCATGTCTTTGCAAGTATTTACTGACATACCGGCCTAGTTATGACAATTCGTGCAGGGTATAGACAGCTAGCTGTAAATGAAATCAACAGTCTAGGGCAGACTCTAGGCAACACTGACAACAATAGCTTCGATTGCCTGACGATAACTTCTTGACAGACTGCGCCTCAGCTTGTGATCCATGTCACCTGCCACTGATGCCAGTAGGCATTTGGGTCTCTGGTTCCAACACAACTAAGTCCTATTCTATCACATGCCAGATACTAGCGTACCTTGAAAGTGCTCAGATGGTTTATTCCAGCTTTCATCTTGATTGCGTTAGAAGCTGTTTCTAACAAGATTGTTCAAATTTGTAAACTGAACATTAGTGTATGGATTTATTTGTAGGATATAATTATGTTGTGTTCATATAGATCATTGTCATAAGTAGGCCGGTATGTTAGTAAATACTTGCAAACACATGACAATAACATGACAGCTAACATGATAGACAGTATTCGAACATCACCTGTTGGTACCAATAACGGAACTATGAGGAAAAGGGGAACGGAGAATTCCTCCCAGGACAATTACCCCAGACTAGGACAAAAAGCATATATGCATACACTACGTGAATGCATGCATGCATACATATATACATATATTATATACATACATACCTACATGCAAGGTGGTATATTATATATATACATATATATATATATATATATATATATGTCTCTGTCTTGGAATTCAAGATTATGTGCCCTGTTCTCTACACCTTATGTCCAATCTAATGCCATGTGCATCATACTCTGCCATCTCCCGGCCTCTTTCACCCTATTCAGATGGACTGACCTACGTGCTATGTGACCCGTATGTTATGTGCGTGCGTCTGTGTATATGTTATTTGCGACCCATATTATAATTGAAATGCAAACGAACTACGTCTTCACCTCGGATAGTGCGTGCCCCTTTAAGGTTCCTGCTGACAGTGTCAGAATTCTAGTGTACATATGGTTTGAGTTAGACACAGAAATTGTGTAAAGGATAACTGTAACTTAATCATCCATTTGCAAATTTACTATGGGTACAAAAAACAAACGAGTGCGTGGTGGCACATTTTGTGGGGCAGCAAAACAATATACAAATTTAATGGTCATGATATGTAAAACTACGAGCAGCATTGCAATAAATAAATAAATATCACAGCAATATCAAAAGTTTGCAACACAAATATGTCATGTCATATCGTCATCGTCGCTTCGCGATGGTTGACTACATGAATGGGAAAGTGATGTCCAATGCTTTCCGGCTCGTACGATGTTCATTAAGCTTGTGCCTTTTAAGCCAGTCCACGCCATGACATTGTCAAACCAGCAGATTCTGGGTCTTCCACAACTTCGGCTTCCTTCCACCATACCCAACATCACACTGTTCTCAATACTGTCTTTAGGCTGTCTCACGATGTGCCCGAAGTACCGCAGTTTACTGGATGTGATGTGGTCCAACAGTTTGCAGTCAACTTTCGCCATTTTATACACTTGTTCGGTTGTCACCATTGCTGTCCATGGAATTCTGAGCAGTTTCCTCATGCACTTGTTCTCAAATGCTTGTATACATTTCTCTTCTTCTTTCTTTATTGTCCACGCTTCACAACCATACGTTGCTACTGGCCAAGCCAAGGCCTTCATGAGTCGCAGTTTGGTTTTAGTACTGACTGATTTATTCTTCCAGAGGCTTACCAACTTAAACATGACTGACATTCCCATGGCTAATCTTGATTTTACCTCACTCGCGCAGTCCCCGTCCTTCGTTACTCTGTTCCCCAAGTATGTAAATGAGTCCACTTGTTCCAGTTTGTATCCATTCACCTTGATCAAAAGTGCATCATTGTTATTTGTCATTACTTTTGTCTTTGCTACGTTAATCAGCATACTGTATTCTTTTGCTGATATCTCAACACGTTGCACCAACTCCTGTAAATCCTCAGGTGAAGTGGCCAGTAGCACGTTGTCATCAGCATATCTAAAGTTATTTATAGTCTTCCCTCCAATCCTGAATTCCTTGTGGTAGCCTAGTAGTGCTTTTCGCATTACCTGCTCTGCCAGAATGTTAAACAGGCTTGGTGAGAAATTACATCCTTGTTGGACTCCTTTCTTGATACTAATCCATGTCGACATAATTCCGTCTGTCTTTACAGTAGTTTGTTGTTGTTTGTAGAGATTTCGCAATAGCTGAATGAGGTGGGGTGGGAAACCCATCTCCATCACGGTTATCCATAGTTGATCGTGTTGAATCATGTCAAAAGCTTTTGTAAAGTCAATGAAGCAGAGGTACAGTGGTTGTTTCCTTTCTCTCGCTTTCTCGAAGATGATTCTTAAGTTCACAATTTGATCTCGCGTGCCTCTACTTGGCCTAAAGCCAGCCTGTTCTTCAGCGATCTCTGTTTCCAGTTTGGTCTGGATGCGTTCCAGTATCGCTCGTAGCAAAATCTTACTGGCACCTGAGACTAGTGCAATTGTTCTGTGATTACCATAGTGTAGTAGATTTCCTTTCTTCGGCAGTGGAATAAAAATTGACTGTGACCATTCTTCTGGCCAAAACCCCAGTCTCCCATACGTCCACACATATCTCTTGCAGTTTTGTCAGAGTCACCAAATCTAAACAGCTCAGTGGCTACACCATCTGGGCCTGGTGACTTCAGCATAGCTGCTTTCAATATTGCTCATCTTAACTCTTCTTTTAGTGGCAGTGGTTCCTTTTGTTGTATTTCGATTTTTATGTCTTTTTCCTCTTTTTCATTGCTGTAGAGTCCTTTGCAATATTCTTTCCATCTTTGGTTTACTTTTTCCGGTTCAACAAGTTTTTTGTTGTTCTTGTCATTAATGGCTGTGGTTCGAGGCTTGAACGAGCAAGTGAGCTTCTTCACCATTTGGAAATACAGGTCTGGTGTTACCTTTCCTTTCGTTCTTCTCCAGCTCGATGCATCCAATTCCAACTGCTTGTCTCTTCGTAACATCCGTTGTACCTCATTTCGTAGAATTTTGTACTCTTGTGGAGACTTTGTTTTTGCATCTCTTTTCTTTCTTATTAATTCAAAGGTGTCACTGGAGATCCAATTCTTTCGCTTGTCACAGTTCTTCAGTAGTGTTGTTTTGGCGGCACTCGGAGTGATCTCTTTAAGTTGTTGCCATAGCTCATCTGGAGTGCGTGGTTCGGCAATTCCCTCTAGTGCTTCGAATCTGATAGTTATTTTAACTTGGTATTGCTGTTCTATCTGATTGTTTTTGAGTTTTTCCAAGACTAGGAGAAGAGGTTTGATGGTTCGTTTCTTTTTGAATCTTAAATGCATTGTCAGTATTACTAGATTGTGGTCTGAGTCACAATCTGCACTGAGGCATGTGCGGGCATTGTTGGTCAATTGCTTCCAATTTTTATTAATCAGGATGTAGTCGATCTGCGATCTGGTGTTTTTGTCTGGGCTTCTCCAAGTATATCTATGTCTATTGTGCAATTGAGAAAACGTATTGGTGATAACCAACTTGTGCTGTGTGCAGAAATTCACCAAAGTTTGTCCTCTGTTGTTTCTTTTCCCGTGCCCATATTTTCCGAGAACATCGGTTTTCAATGCACCCTTGCCAACTCTAGCATTGAAATCTCCTGTGATCAATAATATGTTTCGTTTGGGGGTCTCTGCAATGACCTGATTTAACTCTGTGTAGAATTGATTGATTTCTTCATCTGGCTTGTCTGATGTTGGTGCATAGCATTGTATCACTGTCATGTTTCTTGGTCTAGATGAAACTGTGGCTGTCATTACTCTGTTGCTCACTGGATTGTAAGATATGAGACTAGATGTAACATTCTTGTTCATCCAGATGGCTACTCCGTGGTGTTCCCTGTTTGTTTTACCTGAGAAGAGCACTGTGTGTCCATCTAGCGTCTTGAAGTGGCCATTGTCTGACCATTTGGTTTCTGATAACCCGCATATGGAGATGTTTAATCTTTTGAGTTCATTTCCAAGTATCGATAATTTCCCGATCGAGTTCAACCCTCTCACATTCCAATGTCCTATTTGATCCTGTGTCTACCGTTTAACTGGATTGATTTTTCCTTTCTTTTGTTTTCAATTGGTGATTTTGTCAATGTTGTCGATGATGATGATGATGACGACGATGAGTCATTAGCACACTTGTCGGCACCCATCCCGACTCTCACGGTGGATGGCACGGGCCTTTTTATCCTGGGCGACGTCCAAGCCAGTATAGTTTCGATATTCTGTTCCATTCATGTTCTGTGGGGAGGGTGTGACCAGCTGAGTACCCCATTCTCTTGCTGGTTTCGCAGTTGATTTACCGTTGTGCCAGGTTGGACCCGGTATGCGCCAAATCATAAGCTCGGTGGCTGCCGTTGGGTGCATTGTGCTCCTCATCCGCCAGCTACTGATAAGAACCGTGCTGCTGCCCGCCGTTCTAGACTTTCAGGTTAGCCCATGACCGTTTGCAGTTTTACGTCGTGCCCGCGAGTAAGAGAAATAATTTTGAATATTGGATGTAAACAACTTCACGTTAAAACGACAAATGAGTCGGCGTCTTCATTCGTTGCTAAGCAACACGCATTGTGATGTCTTACGATGTTAACTTATATACTGTTGTGGAGTATAAATTTATTAATTTAGTTTTCCAGTTTTACAATTCAAACGTTTTAACTTACAATCCTTCAAAATTCCGAACAAAAAGCCAGAAAATAAATAGATATTCCAGGTCTTGATATCGAGAGAAAACGAATGATATAATAACAGTGATCTAATGAGATCGTGTTACTTCTTAATACTTCAAAATCTAACAGATGTTAATCAATCGACTGACTGGTGTTACGCCATCAAAAAATAGTTATAGTTAAAAAATGTGGCCTGTGGCAGCAGTTTGTTTAATCTGCCCCTAGCAATATCACCTAGGAACAGAATGGGTTAAACCCTCGTAATCCATTCTGACCTTATAACCATATTTAAATTCACCTGATTTGCAAGTTTGCAAATTCACCAAATGTAACATCATGAAATTAAGTGAAAACACACATGAACTTAAATTCAAACAGCACAGTTATGAAACTAATCAAAGGAGCAGATTTTAACTCAACTACTTCTTTGTTAGATTCACCTTGAAAATTCGCCTCCTTGAAAGGTTGAATACTAAAATCGCTTTCATCTCGACTGATCCTTGGGGAGCTGAGCTCCTGGCGACCACCGCTGTGCTTGCCTGACAATGGTCGATGATAATTAGCAGAATTCGATTTGTTGCAAATATATCCTATCAATTCCTCTCGAGATATTGAACATCTTCTCTTTTTTGCCCATTTAAGAAAGTCCTTTTTTTGTCGGCTGCGTCCATAGTCAGTTCCAAGTTCGAAGCCATTTTTCATGAGTTCAACAAATACTGCAAAAACAGAAACTCAATAGAATTTTGGGGTAATGTTGCAAAAACAAAATATTATTCCAGTTATCTTGTCACGTTTGTTCAAACAAGTTCTGAATGTAGTCATAAACAATCCAATTGCTTGATGTATCATTTTAAACTGTAAATCATCCATTCATTCGTTACAGAGATTTATATAGCGCTTCTTCCAGGCTACTACTCAGGAGTGCTCCCGACTCCAGCACGTTTAAAAAGAACAGTTTTAAGGCAAGTATAAAATGAGTCTGAGTGGACCCTTGGTGACAACCTCCCTCCGTAACGCCATTCATGTGTAATAAGGCAATGTTTGCATTCAGGACCAGTGACATCTCACTGACATACTCACTCGCATGCCTCAATTGAATTGCAGCACTAGGTTCGAAGGAGTTTCATGCTGAAGAACAAATGCGACAATTTCAATCCAACAACTGGACATTGCAATTGCAAATTTATATAGCACCCTTCAAGAGAGACTCATCTGGGGTGCTCAAACGGGGAATCCCCTTACGACATCTCAGGTGACACTTAGGGGCATAACCGAAAATCACCTCGGACATTCACCTCGGTCGAATATCTCGTTTTTCAGGACTATTCTAAAGTATTCGCCTCGGCAAATATTAGACACACAAATAGTCAAAAATAAATATTTTTAATTCAGTAATTTTTTTAAAACATTCAACAATCTAATTCTAATATTAGTAGTTATTAGAGGCACAAACATTTATTTTGCTAATTTTTCGTTAAACAAATCAGCGAAAGTGACGACAGTCTAAAATTTTAAGTTTCACCTGCGGATGGTACTCGCATGGCCAGAGTTGCCACTGCTATGCAGTTCATACCCGGATCTGGCAAATAGTGCGTCCAAATACTCGGATTCGGTACTTGGTGGAAATTGTCTACTCGGTTATGCCCTAGTGAAAATTCATGCCCATTTACCAAACCAGAGGGATCATTGGTCAATATTCTCTCACATTCTGAACCAACCCATGTACTGATAATTCTCAGCACTGCTCAATGGAAATGCAAAAGTCATAGACAGTATAAATAGTATTCACACAAGCTGACCGCCTAGTACATGTGTATATGTATATAATCGTCTCTCTCACCCATTTGGTTGGCACATCGCAACCAGCTGCATGGGTAAAATGTTTTTAATTAACTTAATGCTTCAATGAAGTAAGCTGAACAGTCGACTGGCAGACAAAACAAGTAACCTAAAAAGGCAGATAATAATATTACACTAACCCTTGTATAAATGAGTTGTTTTATTTGCTGCTGTGTTAAATAGCAAACTCAGTGAAGTGTCTGGAATCTGGGCTGAAACAAAAAACTCAAAAGGTTCAAAATAAATGCAGACCAATACATTTTTTTTACAAAGAAACATGCACTTCACCGTAATTATAACCGGGTGTGGGTAGTAAAATGCGAACCGTGAACTGGCGAACTGCGAACCGGTAAAATGCGAACCGTTTGCTTACTTGTTTTCGATTGGCTGCCAAAAGTCAGGTGACTCGCGCCTATGGTTGCCATTTATATTTTTATTCATGCGGCCAAAAGTTTTCGGGAATTATCTGTAAACGATACTAGCTACGCCCTTGAACCCTATCTATTAACTACACTAACCCTAATCCTAACCGACCCTCACGATGCCTTAACCTGATCCGTTCGCGCCTATGGTTCGCATTTTGGTTCGCGTTTTACCAGTTCGCATTTCGCCGGTTCGCATTTTACCAACACCCATTAAAACCTTTATGAGGGTCCAGGTTTTTTAAGTTCAAGCAGATTTTCTGTTGAAATAACACGGTTGTAGAGATAGAGGAGGCATTTGCAATTTTTTAAGTCGCAGTAAATGCTCTGTATGAAGTTGGAAGATTCACGTTCTATCAACAGACAAAACGTTACAAATTACGAAATCGTCCATATCCAACACAACAATACCTGTATATATTCCAGACATAGATCTCGCTGTATCCTGAAATACGGTATATGCTACTTTTTCCAGACTTTCTCTTTCCGTGTTAAACTTTATCTCAGATATTGCTTGATCTTTATCAAATTCATCGATGCAATCCTTTTCAAACTGAGCCAGATTCATATCTGCGTGAGATTCACTACAGAAATTTCCGCTGTATCCAGCCATTGCAGTTCTGCTCACAGATAACAAACTGACCAACTTATTCTCAAAACCGGACGTAGAAAAACCCAAATCGGAAGTCTGCACGGCAATAACAGTCTGCTTCGTTTCTGCCTTGAGCACGTCTGGAGCATGCTTTGTTGCTCCGTGGAACAGAAGCTGTCGAGCAAAGGTATCTATACGCACGTACTGTACGCAGACGATCGAAGCAGTCATAAAGGTTCGCAACGGTGAGATCGGATCGAGTTCTAAAGCGCTACTTCTATGCTAAATGCCTTTCACGCTAAGTAAATAAATGCTATGTGCCATTCAAGAAAGCTGCAGAAACTTTTGTCAACAATGTTAATTAAGTGTCTTGTCAAAAGCGATATTAATGCCTAGTTGTATTGTATTGTATACGATTCTGTTATCCACCACCGTTCAGATCAAAGCCGGAGTATACTCTGAAAACTTTCCCTTTTATTCAGATACAGCGCGTTCAACTCATGGCTGTGCAATTCGTTTTATAAGCAATGGGATTATTGTGGATTTTAAACTTTCTTACTTTTAAGTACGTATCTAAATTTATTGGAATTATGATTTGTGACGTTCACATGGCATTGTTCGCTAACTGGATTTGTCGTAAATTATGACACACGTACGCAAGGCATATACTAGTCTATGGGAAGTTCATCCCAATTGCTACTCTGTCGTAACTATAAGTCTGTGTCCGGTATGCAAACGTTATAAACCTTAAAAAGCTACAAAATCTAAATACTCAATTTTCATTTGTTGTAAATTATGACCTTAAAAGGTTACAAAATCTAAATGCTAAGTTTTCATTTATTGTAAATTATGACAGTGTCTCGATCTCGAGACAGTTTTTTTTATTGTCTCAGTCATGGTCTCGGTCTCGGAAGCCTACTGTCTCGGTCTCGAGGTAGTGTATCGAATTTTTAGAAACTGTCTTGAAGTGAAAGTAGTCTTGTTCTGTCTTGAACAAGCGGTCTCGATTAGTTTCACGTTAACTGTCTTAAAATTTTGCGCTAGAAACTGAAACCGGAATTTACGATAAACGGTAGGCCCCTAATTCTGGTTAACGCGCGAGTTACATGATACTGAAATCAATTCAATTGTCTTAAATTGGAAAAATGTCTGAGAGAGAACCTGAAATTGTGAAATTTGCGTTTACGCAATTTGAAGTTTGGCCTATATATATATATATATATATATATATATATATATTTACAAACAATAGCTATTGGCTAATAGTTTGTTATTGATGTAAAACCACCATTGATGTAAAACTCGATCGGAACAACTTCTAGTTTCTCAGGGTGAGTAAGGATATGCGCAAATTTATAATTTCGTTTGGTATTTGGTATCGAATTTGCTTGTTTAAAATCGTCTAGAAGATTTCAGACGTGCTTTCTTTACTATTGTAACAGAACGGGGCCTATTCGACAGTGACCAGGACGACGACTTGCAGCCCCGTCCGATATGGGGGTAGTTCGAGTTGCAGTCCGCTGAGTAAGGCTTCAGTGGTTTGCTGAAGACTAACCATTTAAGGTTTAAATAGCTCCTTTCTGGATGACGCTTGGAATAAGACACGCTTGTTCGATAATCCTCTTTTAATGTACAACGGAAAACAATACTTCTGTAACGCCGATTCGGAAACAGTCCGTATCTCACTCCCTCAATACGCCCTACGTCGATAGCTAACGAGTAATTGCAACGCTACGTCAATGGCTGACGGTGACTACTATGCTACGTCAATGGCTGACGGCGACTATCGCAAATCTACGACGACTATATCCACGACGACTATCGCAAGCCACGACGACTATTCGTGCTTCCTAGGCGCCGAGACTGCAAGGCCGAAGCCGAATCTACAAGGCTCCCCGATGACAATCTCCAGACGACGACGACGACGACGATTCCCAGGCGACGACCACGATCCTACGACGACTCTCCGATGACAACTCTCTCATCATACAGGCGAACTCCTTTTATACTAATTTGCTGTAGATAGTAGATGATACACAGTAGATAGGAGACAGTAGACAGTAGAGACTACACAGTAGATAGGAGATAATAGACAGTAGATAGGATACAGTAGATAGTAGATATCTACAGTAGATAGTATACAGTAGATAGTAGATATCTACAGTAGATAGTAGATAGACTACAGTAGATAGTAGATATCTACAGTAGATAGTATATAGTAGATAGTAATATCTACAGTAGATAGTAGATAGATTACAGTAGATAGTAGATAAGCGTATACAGCAGGTAGATACCACAGAAGAAAGAACACAGTAGACATGTGTACACAACAGGCAGACATTACAGCAGGCCAACACCAGGTAGGCGTACCCCTGAACCGTTACACTATTCAGAAAATAGGCCGAAGAAGAAATATCGAAAAAGATAAAACTCAATATAAAAACTGTTCTTGGGAATTGATACAAAAATATATAATTAATTTTCTATATATATAATATTATAATATTATAATTAATTTTCAAATTGAAATTACAAATGAACCTTATTCCCGAAAACTTAAACATTTAGTATTTTACAGCCTTTAATTGATATAGGATCACTTGTCTTTTACTGTCTCGAACTGTCTTGAACCTAGTGTCTCGGTCTCGGTCTCGATCGGTACCTCACTGTTTCGGTCTCGCCTTGGTCATGTCACATCGTCATCGTCGCATCGCGACGGTTGACTACATGTTTCAAAACTGGGGGGCAAAGCCCACCCCCCAGTTTTAGTGCTCAGTGCCCTCCATGTGACCCCCCAAACCGGTTCTTTTTATGTTTATCCAATGGATTTTTAAGATTACTTTTGTTAAGATTATTTGTGCTCCCCCCATTTTTCAAATTTCTGGGGGGAGGAAGGGTAAAATTTAAAAGGCAGAAGGGCCAAAAAATTATGCTCCCCGCTTTTCAAAACCTTGTTACACCTCTGCTTCTATTTGACCAAGTACGATGGGCGAACAGTGAAAATTTGGTTAGCATTCGTTAGCTTTTTGTCCAATACCCATTATTTTTTTGTCAATCATTTGTTGGTGAAATATTTGTTGGAATTTTAAGCATACATAGAATTACATTCCTTGTGCGAAATTGTCGACAAGGGGCCAGCGTAACTTTACAGTTACTCAATAATATTTGCAACCCTGATTGAACTGCTATGAATGAGATAGCGTGAATATGCAAATTAAGTTATGCGAGGTTCAGAGAGTAATTATTTGTAGAGAATCATTTGTAGGTAGTTAACAAAAGCTAATTATCAAGACCAATACCCGAGAAAGTGACGTCCTTGGACTCAGACAACGTCTCGTTACGCAAGACATCTTGGATTCACCTCTGCTCCGTCGCCTCCGTCCGTGGTACGGCCTCCTCGGAGAAAATACCGACGCTGTACGGAGCAGTTGTGGAAAGTGCCATAAGCACTTAAGCAGTGGATGACTTCTCGCCCGAAGCAGGTTCGTCGAAGATCTATTGGCTGCTAATGTTAATGGCATGATAATGGCGTCCGTCAATCGTTTTGAATCTCGGTCACAACTTAATTCACACATTTGTGTGCAATTAGAAGATTCTAGAGAGTATGAATAAGACAACTAAATGGAGTTGTGAAGTGCAAAATCAGAGGTATTGCGGAAGGCATCAGGTTTGATGGTCTTCATTACGCAGGGATGTCAATCCCATGGCCGAAAATCCAGGAGTTCTTTCTTGCGAGCGGCGATATAGCGGCGATCGATTGAGACATTACTCTCTTTCCTAAACAAGGTAAACCTTCCAGTTATAATCTACATAGTTGTACTGTGGTCTTTGCGTGATGAAACTGCGGAAAGCGATCTCAGTATGTTAAATAAAATCTGGGAATTTAATCAATTTATTCAGTTCCTCTACGTCTAGCGTGAACGCTCGAGGCAAGTCTCACTTACAATAACGTATATAATTATATATAGTGAAGGGTCTCACCTAATTAAATTCCGCCATTGTTTGAACTTTGAAGTGACAGTCCCAAGCCTGGAGAAAGGTATAGGGCTACACCAAATCGTCTTCGATATGTAATGGTGTCGTTAAAAAATCAACACACAACAGCCTAATTCAATTGATTGAAAAATAGGGAAGGTCGCTATATATATATATAAATAAATAAACATATATATATATATATATATATATATTTGTTCTTTGGTTTCAATGGTTTTCCAGCAAATTTCACAGCTTGTCATGGATAGAATTGGAAGGTTGTTTATACCTTGGATTATAGTTCTGCTGAACTCTAATGCCAGTGGTGAGTATTTGCAACATTGCCTTCTTTGAAATTGATCATTAATAGGGTTGCCAACTCTGAACAAACCCATTCTGGGACATTTCCCAGTTTCCCGTGTGATAGATGACAAATCACTCAGATTTCCAACTCTGAACCACCCCATTCTGGGACATTTTCCAGTTCCCACTATGATGAATGATTTATGCAATTCATTGTTCACATCCATTCAAAAACTTATGGTACTTGCATCAAACATAAACTAACCGCATTCCGCTAGGCTTGTGAAGTGAAAGTTTTTGATGGTTTGAGTCGCAGGCGGTTTGTGGACATCCAAACCTGGATGCAGCCAGAGTCTGACTCATTGCCCGAACAGCAGCAGAGGCATTAGCACTAATTTAGCAGCCATCCAGTGTAAGTAGGCTTGAACGTCATCAGCGTAAAGGTGACCTGGCACAGCAATGGCGTTAAGGACAGAAGCAATTTCAAAAGAGTGGATGACGTGCAGAAAGGGACCCAGCACTGAACCATGAGGAAGGTCATAAAGGACAGGAACCCAGGCTGACCTGGAGGACCCATACACCATACAAATTGAGAGCTCCTTAGCGAATGATGTCAACCAGCAGAGAAAGTCACCAGACAGGCTAAACGAAATCTTTTGCCACATATGCAAAACATCACGATCGACATGTGTCAAAAGTAGCATTGACGTCAAGCAGAGTCAATAGAGTGAGCTGTGAATTTTCTATAACACCAAAAATTTGGAAAGGAGACAGAGTGGAGTGACCTTTCCGAAATCACATTAATTAGCATTCCGGAAGCAACTTGTTTAACTCTAAATAAACAGTGGGCTTGTAGGCAACAATAGCTTAGATGATTTGTACATGTAACATTTACAATCGGTCGGAATTGACGGATCAGATGATTTAAGTCCACTACACTAGACTAGAGGATAGGAACTAGAATTGAGCGTTTCTTCAATGGCGGTAGAGCTCCGTCCTGGATAGATCGTTTGCAGAGACGGGTGAGAAACTAAAGTAGTCTTAGAATGTTGACAAACTTCTGGAGCAGAAATGGGAGAGAGTCAGGTTCACAGGATTTTGGTGGAGAAGTGAGAATGATGCAGCCTAGCTCAGCACTGGTAATGGGAACCATGGTAGACAGTCGGGTGGAAAAACTGTGGGTAGAGTCAGCGGTGTCCTGTCGAATGCCGGCGATTTTAGCGGCTAAGGAGGTTATAATGTCATCAACTGTGAGAGATGGAGCATCAGTCTGTCTGTCAGCCCGACACCGGCCAAGAAGGGCGTCACATATGGTTTATAAACGATCAGGCCCATCGCGCTGATGACGATCTTCGCTTTCCATTAAGTACGCTCCTTGTCTCAGAAATGGCGATGATCATGAACATTGAGAATTAAATGTTGCATTGCAGTATTGCTAATGATACTTGGATTTGAATAATCGCATAATCTTTTGTATACAGTTACATTGCCTACCTATTCCTGATTCCGGGACAAAATGTGCATTGCCTGGGACGGCTGGGGTCGATTCCAGAACTGTCCAGGCCATTCCGGGACGGTTGGCAACCCTAATCATTAACTACATCAGCATGGCCGCAAACAAACTTTGCAAATATGTTACTAGTTGCCTTATATTTTGCACAGTTGCAGAAACTTTTAAAAGTGATTAAAAAGTGCTGTTCTCTGTTTTTAATTATATGGTTTTTGTACAGTTCGCTATACTAAGGATTTGGAAAAAGCTATGACTTTTGTAAATTATATTGTTACCATACTTCATTACATAGTAATTTTTAAAGATGGCTACATTTTAAATTGCCACGTTCATTTAACTTTTCATAAAAATTTCTTGAATTTTTTATAGTTGGTTGTTCTGGTGAATTTTTTTCCCCAAAGGTAACTGAATGGTTTTGTATTAGATATCAAGCTGAAGACTTACTTATGTCGTCTGTTCTCGTGTCTTTTGTTTTGCATTGGTAGTATGTATTTGTCACTAATGTGTATATTTGTATGCAGGTTTGTAAGTATGCAGTGTTGCCGGGGAATCAGAAGGGTTGGACCCCCGGCTTCAGCTGAGGGGGCGTTGACAGTGCTGATGTCTTCAGATTCCCTAAAATTCTCATCATCCGACCCAACCCCTCTGCTTATTTTTTGACAAATCGGACCCTCTAGGTTTGCATGTGTCAATAGGCCTACTTGGTTAAGCATCACTACAGATGCTGGAATGGTCTTCTTTATTGTTATTTGAATGGATGAATCAGTTGACTCCTTCAGATCCAAACCCAAGATTCACTTATTTTCTGAGGCCTACCCGGCTAGCTGCTGTTTGATTGTGAGGTGCCCTTGTAACGGCGTGACTGTGTTAATGGATCGTATAAATTGTCATTATTATTATTATTATCATTATTATTTTAAGTTCTTTAAAATGAAGTATATAATGCCCATTGCTTCTGTGGACCTTTTCTAGGAGAAACCCTGATTACAGAGCCTAGCATTCAACCAGTCTACATCAAAGCAGGGAACCAGCTGACTTTCAGATGTGAACAGAACAACAACTATAAGATACGTTGGTCACATCTGCCAAGGTCCAGTCCTTGGGGTTCAGGGCCTTCTGATTACGTGGCGCTGTCCTTAGATGCTGGGTTTAACCAGACCACATTTGAACAGACTGGACGCCAGGTGAATGTCCTCGTCAAGGTGAAGGTTGACGTGAATGATTCTGGATCGTACAGGTGTGAAGTACTGAGTGGACTGGATACCTCATATGCATTTGATGTGTATGTTATAAATAGTAAGTATTGTGTTTTTTATACTTGGGGTTGTTTTATACTGTTTATTTGTTGATGACACAGTTAGTAATATCGATAATGATACTGATGATTATAAACATGACAATGACCTTATCAATAACCGCTCTGATGATGATGATGATGATGATGATAACATGGACTATGCCATTTATAGAGCTGGGTAGAATTGTGAACAATTTGTTATATTGTGAAGAGAGAATGATCAATTCCAAAGATCAATATGTTGAGAGAAGTATTTTGAATCTCAAACTTCATTAGGCTTTTGCACATGAACCAACATAGTCAACATGTTGTATGAATATTATATATGTATGTATGAATATATGTATGCATAAAATTGTATATGCATATGTATGTGCATAAAAGTGAGTATAAAAGTGAGTAAATAAGTGTATTCCTTATTGTGCATTTGGTGTATTATAGTGTGTTGTAAAAGTCTTCACTCTTCGACGAAGGGGAGCTTATGGTTCCCGCTCCTCCACTAGACAGAGCAAGGCCTTTCAGTTGTGGGGCCTTCCCTTTAGAATGGGTTCCCAGTTGATTTGTGCTTGTTAGCTCGGATCAACACTCCTATATTTTATAGCTACTGAAATCTACTTTTAGACATGGTTGGACGGGGAACGCCTGTCTCTTAGTGGGTTTCTTCTTGAAGGGGTTCTATTTTTTCAGATTGTATAAATGTATGAATGATATAAGTGCAATAAATATACAGTACAATACAACTCGGCATTTATAACACGCTTTATCACGACATGTCGTACTCGAAAGTGCGCACACGTCTCGACGACAAACTGCAGTTGTACTGCAGAGCAATGGTGTGCGAAGGACTCAAGGTCCTACGCAGCGACGTTCCAGACGAGGGTCGAACCCGCTCGCTCAGCACACACTGAATGGTATGGGCTGACTGCTCTAATTGATCGGCCACAGTGCCACACATCCACATGAATCACCTAGCATGTAAAGCCAGTCTTTGCCACATGCATTAGTGATATCAGAATTTGGCATTGTTGGAACTACAAAATTTGCTATGCTTAACCAAATTAGCACGTTAAAGAACTTTCATTACAAGACTTTTACGATAAGATCAATTGAGTGCTTGTATTGTGATATAAGCTCCTCAATTTCTTCTTTCATTCAGTTCAGGGAGTTGATGGCATTATGACTAAGGTTGGTGGAGGCGCAATGCTACAGTGTCGCATCTCCGGCGAGGAACCGATTATGGCAAAGTTCCTCTGGTTTCGCAATAATACGATGTTGGCGCAGGTGCCACGCAAGTATATGATCGACTCAAGTCCCGGTTTGGATCTGATCAGCTCGCTACACATTTCAAGGCTAGGTATGTTGTGGAATAATTTTTAAGACCATGCCAATTGTGTGTAAAGTTATGAATTTTAACCATCCTTTACTGACTCCCGAATGTGCCAGATCTTTCCGATTGCTTGACAATACCAAGGACAAGGACAGCTGTCAGAGGAAGTGTCCTTCCAGTGCTGGTCAGGAACTGTGGAACTCTTCTGGCAATGGTTCACTCTGCGTAGTCTACCATTCTCATTCAGATCTTGATTAAAACTCTTCTTTTCCTGGACTCGTTTCATATATTAGCTGTTTCCCTGTCTGCTCTAATTTTCCATCTCGACTGATTTGTCCTGCAGACAGCAATGTAGCTTAGTTGTGACCCATTTTTTCCCTTCCAGCAAAGATTAGTCCTTGCTGGAGAATGGTCAGCCATTCAGATTCTTTTACTTAAATGGATTCTGTCTGCAGCATCCTCGATCTTCAGTTTGTGTGGTTTGGGATCCATTTTGATAACGTCTATCCATTTCTTCTTCTGTCGTCCTCGACCATGAGTCTTATATACCTCTGCCTTTCTCATTCTCTTTATACCACTGTCCTCATTTGTGCACTTCACATGACCAATTGACCATACTGCCTCAATCTGCTCTCTTGTATCTTCATATCATGCCATTACCAGTGATCGTTGTGACCTCCTGTTGTGGTCTGGAACTTTTTGGACAATGAAACAATACTAGATGTTTTTTTTAAAGTAAATCTGATCTGTGACTAGCTTGTAATTCAACGAACCAGTGGAATATTTTTTTCCACGAGGGGAAGAGGTGAGTGAGGGGAACGGACAATTACCTTCCTCGCAGAGTTGAAGTAGATTCGAATTGCGACCATCCGGTAATAAGGCACAGACAATATCGCTACACCACCATGTCCAATATATATGTTTGACATTATTACTTATCTACAAAGTAATTTTTACTTATCTGTATTAATATATGTTCTTTTACGATCATTTGTGCCCTGGATGAAATTGTTTTAAAACGTTTTGGAATAATTGCCTTAGCCATGTGTATCTGTGGGTCAATAATGGTGCTGCCTAGCAAATTAAAATATAATTAGCGACAGCACAGATTAAGTTACATATTATAATACTGGACATTTGCCCGTTCTAATACGTGTAAAAAGAATATATGGTCTCTCGTCCTTCCGTCTGTTTGCCACATTTGTTGTGTAACTTAAAAAGAATTCGTTGCCCCCTACTGAACTGGCTGATACTCATCTGCTATGATCATGGAGCATAACAGTGTGTGACACCTTGTGTTATATTATTGATTAGGGCATAACCGGAAATCGCCTTGAACATTCGCCTCGGCCGAATATTGGACAATAATATTCGGAAGTATTTGCCTCGGCAAATATTACCCCTGCAAATAGCTAAAAATAACTTTCTTAGAAAAAAATACTTTTCTTGATAAAATAATATTTTTTCATCAAATAAATTTAGGACTAACGGACTTACTTCTAAGTTATTGATTAATTAAACAAGAACTTAATGTTCAGTTGAATTTTCTTTGGAATAATGACATTAATTTATATATTTTAATTTCTTTTGGTTGCATACCCCAAGTTGCAACCAAATCAGTAATTTTCCAGCGTGAATTGGCTCCACCCACTTTCCGGTAAACAGTAGATAGTAAAGATGTTGATACCTTCATATTTCGAATTTTATAACAAGGTTTCACAGTTTTTTGACAAATAAAGTTATTAAATAATAAATATATTGTTATAGCCTAGAGTGAGAAAATACACTATATAAAGGATATTGCTATAGACTCTGCGTTGACTATAGATAGTTCTCCGTACAGTAGCTGTGCACATGGCAGGTTAACTACGCTTTGCCTACGGATGGTACTCGCTGGTAGTGGCAGCCCTGCACGAAAGCAAAATACGCAATTGTGAAGCAAAAGAAAGATAAAAGATCAATCTTTCAAAATGTTTTAAATAAACATCATGTGCGGAACATGCGTATTGCCGCTATTGCATACCAAATTTTCAAGGCCAGTGCCACCACTACTCGCTGACCAAATTTGCCGCTACTATTCGGTTCGTATCCGGATCCGGCAAATACTTCATCCAAATACTCGGATTCGGTACCCGGTGAAAATTGTCTACTCGGTTATGCCCTATTATTGATTGTGTTCTAACAATGTGCTTAGATCAGGTGCCATATGGTGCCATCTTGTTAATGAGAACAAGTTATTTCTTTCTGTAGAATTGCAAGTGACTAAGGGGAAAGGCTGGGTTAGGATGGTAGCAAGGACAAGTGTAGAGAGATATGGTAGCAGCAAGGCATTTTCTCAGAGGGAACAATTTTCACAATCTTTTGTGCAGATGGTTTGATGGGATAGGGTAACAAAGTGACCATTTAGTAAGTAATTATTGTCGTGTAGCAGGATTAAGGCAGAATCTGAAGGCATCAAAATTTAACAATTAATAGAGATGGAATCCTGAAGGGGAGGATGGTGTACCTTTATAGGATCTGCATTCTTTGCTGTGCTGGAGGGCTTTGTATGTTTGGGCATTGGTCAATGGTCATTAAACCTGGGCATTCAAGACAATTTACCTGGTGCCGAATTTTCCGGTGCTTCTCCTCTGAGATCTTTAAAAATCTTGGATCTGAATTGATTGATTCATTCAAATTCATTCAATCTTGTTCTAAACACCATTTCCAGTTTTAAAATCGTGGATCTGAACTGATTCATTCATTCAAATTCATTCAATCAAATTCATTCAATCTTGTTCTAAACACCATTTTCCACTTAATCCCTCTCTCTTGTTACTTCCTAAAGCTTACTGCTATTGCTTAGAATTAATTGTTACTGTGCAATAACAAGATATAAAAATCAACCTAAATTAAGGGAATGATTGATGTTGCATCTGACTGTAACTCAACATTAACCCATCAAAAGTATGAGAACGAAACAAGTGAAATGTCAGAGATAATTGATTGCATGAACCTGATCATACTTCTGAAATAGTTTTTGACAGTAAAAATAGGCTTTAGACAGTAACAATAGGATTTAGACAGTAACAATAGGTTTCAGGCTGTAACAATAGGCTTTAGACAGCAACAATAGGATTTAGACAGTGACAATAATTTTCAGGCTGTAACAATAAGCTTTAGACAGCAACAATAGGATTTAGACAGTGACAATAGGTTTCAGGCTGTAACAATAGGCTTTAGACAGCAACAATAGGATTTAGACAGTGACAATAATTTTCAGGCTGTAACAATAAGCTTTAGACAGCAACAATAGGATTTAGACAGTGACAATAGGTTTCAGGCTGTAACAATAAGCTTTAGACAGTAACAATGGGCTTTAGACAGCGGCAAATCTAAGACCTGCATTTTGAATCCATTTCCAGCTCTACATAGCTTTCTTTCTGACCAATTCTCACACATACTTGCTTTTGTGAAACCTGGCTTCAATCCAGTAACTCATTGGCACTACTGAATTGATGTTTATATGCTCATTTTTCCAGACATATATACAGACTAGAATACAGACTAAAAAATACACAGGCAGACATATAGACTAGCAGATACACAGACAGACAAACAGCCAGACAGATAAGCAGACATACAGATTATTAGACACACAGACAGACAAGACTAATTATACACACTAGCATGTGTACAACAGACCGACAGACAAGCTTACATTTGGACATGTAGACAGACAGACATGTAGACATACAGATTGGAAGACATACAGATTAGCATACAGACAGACAGACAGACAGACAGACAAGCATGCAGTGACGAAAACCCCATCAAGATAACATTTCTTTTAGGATAATGAAGTTGAACTGAGGGTTAGCATACAAGCTGTTAATCACACATGTCTTTTATGAGTTTACTCTTTTTGCTGTGCATTTTACAACCTTATTCTTGAACGCTCTGACCAACTGATGTACTTGGCATTCCTTCGTCGGTTGATATCCTTGAGCTTTGAGAGAGTAAGTCCCTGGTCCACCTGACGGCCATTGTAATGAATGACCGGAGTGTGGCAACTGCCCATCAATCATTGAAATTGCTCACAGGCGCAATTTCCAGCCGTGGTCTTCCTATTTGCGTTCCTGTTTTCTCCCATTCCCCGAACGGATAATCGATTCGCTGATGTGGATCTCATAATCTTGCATGCCTCTAAGAACGAATCACTCGCTGGACCGACTCTGGGGGAATATGGAACAGCAGGCCGACCTTTTACGACCTTTCTTGATTAATTCTGCTTAAATATGAAACTATGGCTAGTTGTTTACAAGAATGGGTTGTTCTTCTGTTGAGACTTATCAGCTCTTTCTTTTGTGTGATATCTTATATTTTGATTATTTCTCTTGCCCTTTTATGAGGAGTTTCATCAGCTGGTGTGTTTCTAGTTAGAAACTGTTGAGCATTACGCATAATCAATCAGTGTACTAAAGATAATAATGCTCTACAGGGAGGCAGTCTTTGTTGGACTTGAAATTATTTAATTAAAATTTTTTTATTTTAAACTATTTGTGTGTGTAATATTTGTCGAGGCGAGCACTATCGAATAGTCCCGAAAAAGGGATATTCGGCCGAGTCGAATGTCCGAGGCGATCTCCGCTTATGCCCCAATTCTTCGTCATTAGATAGTGGCATATTTAACAAATGCACACTGATACCATTGCTATTAGTAATAGTTCTGTTGATTACTGTCTATTACATTGGTTATTTTCAGGTGAGGCTGACATTGGAGAGTATCACTGTCATGTCACCCTTGGAAATGGAATGAATTTCACTCATTCTGTGTATCTTTCGTGTGAGCTCATCAATATTCCTCATTCTCATAACAATTTACCTTTTATCTGACATGCGAATGATCCTAGGAATTTAAAAAGCATTTTAAAGGTCCATTTTTAAAGGGGTCAGGGAAAGGCCAGAACTTGTTAAGCTCTAGTGGTGTGACTGGGATGCAGTGGTATTATCAATGAATGTATTTATTTATTTATTATAATAAATTACAACGTTTGTGTATTAATTCAAACTTACAAATATGCAGTCAGATTACACGATATAGTAGTAACAGGTGATACAAAGTTTTCTAAAGTAACTATATGGCAGCCTGCAAGGCGTCCAGCTGTCCTGCTGCTCAATTTACATGAATTCACCCCTAGGGAATGGAAGGCTCAGTCAATCTTTATGAACTGACGGGTGTAGAACCCGCATTCTTCTGCGTGGTACCATTCGAACAATGGTCGCTGTTTCTTTGACCAGCATTTCCTCACGTAAGACCGTTTGAGAAGTCTCAGACCCTGGTGGAGGGCGAAGACCTCGCCCTCGAGTGTCGTGTCTGGGGATGGCCGTTTCCGACCGTCGCCTGGTTCCGCAACAACATCTCGTTGTCGACTGGCGACGATGAATCACACGTCAACTTCCGCAACGCTTCACTGCTCGTCAACGCCAGTCTGCTCGTCAGGAACGTCTCGTACGACGACCGTGCGAACTACACGTGCGTTGCCATGGCTACGGTCAATGGAACGGTTGTCACTGGCAGTGCCAGCATTTTTATTCGGGTTAAAGGTCAGGCATCAAGATTTCTCTTGGGGTGATGGATCAGAATGGCATTATTATTATTATTATTATCTATTTACTAGATCTAACTTAAATGAAGATGTAGGTTAAACTTTAGTCATGAATTGCATTGGATTGCCAATCGCTTTTTGTACACAGTTGTCGTTTAAAGTGTTTAGTTATACTGAAAGGTATTGATGTTCTGGGTCTTTACGGATTTAAGGTTAGGCAGTGGTCTGTTTACACTCAGTTATATTAATAATGTTTATTGAACTGAATTGAATTTTGTTTATTTGGTATGTATCACATAATAACAATCAAAGATGTGTCAAATGAAGTGACCAGAAGTGGACATTACACAGGAGACCCAGTTAAGGACCATGGGTCCTAACGGTCTATTCCACCATGGACTTAGTAACAAATGGGTAGCCAACTCTGGAGATTAAATCACATTATTAAATGTGTAATTTTATGGTGATCACTGATGATAAAGTAGGTAAGTATGATCACTGATGATAAAGTAAGTAAGTAAGTATGCTAATGATCAGCAATAGCAATCTTGTATTGACCTGATACCTGCAGTCATCAGGCAGACACCAAATATTAGTTTAATTAAAGATGCAGCAACTACCAAAAGGTATTGGTGTTCGGTCATTCAAGGTTGCTGGTTTCTAGATTTGTGTCCCTAAACACTTTGCCTGATCGGATGAGGCCGAAATGGCTATGGAAAACTGGAATGCCAATTGCCAATTAGCAGTGTCTTGGTTTAATCCCTTGCAATCGAGATTTACACCTGTACGAGAATCTTCACCACAATAAAGGAAAGATTATTAGTGTTACTAATAATGGGTTTGTTTACTTGTTTTTTGCCTTGGTCCGTAGCACTTGGACCAAAGGCATTCGTAACCATCTACTCTATAATATTTGCTCTGCTATCAAGTATTATTATAGTTGTTGTTTTAATGTTTAGAAATAGTATTTATAAAGCAAATATTATATTTTTTCAAGTTTATAGGAGAAGATATGCTCTGTGACGTTTCAGAACAATCATTGTTTACTTTTCTAAAAGAACTAATGGTTACAAGCAGTCTTTGATAAACCTTAACATTTTATATATCATGCTTACAGGAAGACTTGCTCCTTTGTATCCATTACTGGGAATTGTGGCAGAAATGCTTGCGCTGTTTATTATCATACTCGTTTACGAAAGACGGAGGAGGAGACAGAGGGCAAAGGAGCTCAGCGAATCAGCGGATGACTTGTAAGCTCCTTTCACCATTGGCTGTGTACTAATTGACTGTACTAATTGTGTCTTATGTTATTGGATGGTGTGCATCGAAAATCAACGAACTATGCTGTAAACATAATTTCACAAGTGCATTAAAAGTCAACTAATTGTGTCTTGCATAATTTCATGTGATATGTTGATTTTCTGTGTTTGTGTGATACTGTTTGTCTTTGGACTCTGGAGATAGCTTCTGGTCAGTCAGGTATTTTATAATTTATTGGACTCTGTGAGGCATGGTGGTTGTGTTTCTCTCTCTCTCTGGCTGAATATTTCTGTTCCTATGTTCTTCACTTGGCTCTGGTGACACGTAATGGAAGGTGCCATGGGAAAGAAACAAAATGTGCAGCAGACACATCGAATAGGTGATATCAGATGGACCAAGTTATGGAGATTGACTCCAGTGGACAGTGGGCTTAATGGAGATAGGAAGAGAAAGGAAGGAAGGAAGGAAGAAAGAAAGGAGGCGGCAAATGATGAAAAAATCAGGAAGCAAGAAAGGAAAGGATAGGATGGATGGATGAGGAAGGAAGGAAGGCAGCAAGAGGCGAAGAAATGAATTCCATTTAAGGTTAAAATGTAAATATAAACATAGTTACTGCCTGGTCTAGACCCTGGTTAGGCAAGGATTGGTGCTGTGAAGTTCCATTTCTTGTTTTGAAAGCATGCATTCTGGCTTCAGAATACCTTTACAGGATGTGTGTTATGAAAATTTCCTGTTCTGTTCCACGTTCTTTTGCAGAATTGCTTCATACGACAGACTTCTTGATGATCAGATCAGCCTAAAGAACTGACTTTCCTTCTCCTCCTCCTTTGTTTGGCTTCATCACTGATGCAGGCAGCAGCTGATGACATGGTGCTACCAGTCTTCATACTGTGTTCGTGCCAGCCACCGCTACGGTTTCAACTGGCAGTTTTCTGTGGCGCCAACTGGCAATATAGTGTACAGTAATCTCTAGTGTTGTGGCAGCTAAGGGATAGGATGGAAGTTAAGGCTTTGTTCTTGGCACTTTAGACCGTGCAATATTTCAGTATAAAGTATCCTACTACCTTGGTGCTGGGGATAGTTTTGTAGCATTTTCTAATCATTTGACACACCTGTTCATTTATGGATTTCAACTATAGTTGATTAGTAATTTGATGGCAACGTCATTTAATGTGTTTGGTTTGGAGTCATAGTAGCATAGTACCAATAGTATTTAAAATTCTAGTAAATTTTTTTGTATGTACCGATGACGGTATTATTTGAAATTTGAACTTCCACCAACTCCCAATCCCTGCTTGTTGAATCATGTGTACATCATGTTGGCACCTGCACACAGTCTCTGTAGCCGAAGTGTTACATTGCGTGCTGCATAATGGCTGTTAATGTATGGAAAAATTGTCTACCAAAATGGTTGTTAGCTGGCTAACAGAAATTGAAAGTTGACTCTCTAAGACTGAGGCAGTTTGGGGTTTTGAAATGTGGCCCCAACTCTGCACGAGGACTAAAATATAGCAGTTGCCAACTGTAGAGTTGTGTTAGGTAACCAGACTATTTCATTTGGTCAGGTAGGTGTCTTACAGGGCTGTTACCAATACTTGAAAAAAGTATTGCAATAGCAATACCAATACTTCCTAATTTAAAGTATCACGATACCAATACCAATACTTTTTCTTAAAAGTATTGCAATACCAATAGTTTTACCAATACTTTTCAATATCTTTGCCGAATTCAATCTTAGCATAAATTATTATTCATGCACCGATAGTTATTGAAAATATCCCAAGGAATCACTGGGGCCAATCATAAGGAATCTAGATAAGAGGAATGGTTACTCATCAAATTTCAGTGTACACGCTTTTCTCTTAAATACAGATGTCGCCACAATCTAAACTTCTTTTCTATTTGAAAATATGGTGCTTTGAACCTGTAATGGCAATTTTTTTTAATTTGCGAACATTTTGCTTACCCGGTAGTCATTTGTAAATTTGGCTTCACGACTAAAAGTTGAGGAATCACCTTGTTATTTTAAAAGGATCTAAAATTTCTGGCCCCTCAATATTGCCCAAAAACTGCTGACACGAAAGATACCGCAATACCTTTATCGCGATATTAACAGCCCTGGTGTCTTATTTCAAATAATGATGCATGGATAATCTATTTGGTAATTATTATTATTGGAGATCTTCACATGCACTTCACAGAACACCTGTAAGTCAAATTAAAATTTTCAGATGAGTGGCAACTTCTACTGAATACACGAGATAGTTTTATATAAAGTGACTTTGATCCTATGATGTGACACAGGTATCTAAAATCCCTTCAGTTTGTCCCAGGATAGTTACAAGCTCTTAGAATTCCTTCAGTGGTCATAGGATTTGATTGATCTGCAAGTTGAAAATTCTTGAGATCAGTAAAGTGACCATAAACTAAATATTCATGAGCCACTTCTTGGCTAATTGTTAATTAATAACTTCTGCTGCACTTATGTGTATTGCACTGTAGACCATAAATTATCCTGCTACTTTGGGACTAATGCTAGTTTTTGTAGCATTTATAATTTGACATGTGTGTTCAACTTCTGGATTTCAACTTAAAGTACTTTAATAACAAAATCATTTAAAGTGTTTGATTTTGGATACCGAGAATAGTCATAGTAGCATAGCACTAATATTATTAGCATTTAAATTCAGGGTTATTTTTGTGTTTGTACCAATAATGGTAGTATTTAGAATGAAGCAAAATTTAATCCCTCACGAACTCCCAATTCCCGCTTGTTGAATCATGTTTATATCAAAGGATGTATTGACTGGCAGTGCACGCCAAACACAAGCCATGCGACGTTACTCTGCGCTGCTGTTATTCTTCGGTTAGTTAGTGTAGACTAGTCTGACATTTAATTATCTCTGAATGTAATTGGTTGGTATGTGTTTGTCTTCTATCATGGTGTGAATTGGAAATTTCTTCCATTATTGTACACTTGCATTTCTTTAAATGTTGAACACAGTGATGTAATTAATCAACTCAGAACAAATGCTTGATATTTTTGCCATTCAAATAGTATCGGAACGATCATGAGCTATCTGAGATTTCTGCGAGTTGCTTCCATGTTTGTTTGACATACTAGGCACGTGCTTTTTAATACTCAGTTGTAACATATCTTCCTTTTCTGAGTATAGTACTAAGATTTTTAACATAGATTAAAATGTGTGGCACTGATTTTAACGTGGAAATGTTTGTTACATTAGATGTTAGATCTGAGTGTTTTCATATTCGATATTTACCCTAGCTGAACATGATTTCTTTTCGGTTTGATACGTTAGACATGCTATTGTGAAAGTGAACATAGTTGTTTTTCTATTTATCTGGTTTAGTGCTAGGTTCATCTGATTGTCGTTTTGTGTCTTCCGGTGACTGTGAACATTGTTTCTTTTACCTTTTGATGTGCTTTGCATATCTAACATATTCAATCACCTATTCAGTGTGTTCAGATTTTATATTTTTCCAGCAAAACATTCCATGTACCACATGCATTCGTCTCTTGCACATTTTCATTCAACTTTGTGTATAAATAAACGTTTTTCATTGAAAAATTGCATTTGATCGCACTCGTATTCTGCTAATGTCTGATACTGGTCTTAGCAATTTGAAGCAATAGGTTTGGTAAGTTCAGTTGTATGTCTGCAGCCTTGATCATTGCCATCTGTAAGCCTTGCTGCGAGAAACGAAGTTAGCTTTGGCTCTTACTTTTACTTCCTAATGGAGTAAGTATTAAATTTGTATTAAGCCTTAAACGTTTTCTTGTAAGCTGGAGCTCAAAATTGAATGCTAGAGTGAAAGCTAAAACTAAGATGAAAACTTTGCAGATGCAGAATACTGTTCACAAATATAAGACTTGATCCAATAGTATTGTTCAATATCTGTCATGTTCTGTACAGTTCTTGCTTTAAATTTGGTCTCTCGACTTATTTTAGACTTTTCCATCTTTTCTCATTTACCAAGCAATAGATCCCTTTGAGGGATCCTATGATGCACTCAATAACAGTTTAGATACTTGATTAATTGATTGATTGATTGATTGATTGATTGATTTGTTTATCGACATACACACATGTCATCAGCACCAACATTATAAGAAGTGAAACATACTTTTAGTATGAGATATAAAATTGATATGTAACATAGCTGATTTTGTTTATAAAGAAATATTCAAGATTGTCTGTAAAATATTCAGAATACTGCTTAATTTTTAAACCATACTTAAACTCTATGTTTATAATTATATTATGGAACAGCATCTATTATTCTTTCAAGGCTGGTCCTTAGGTTTTTCAGCTTTACGCTTTGTATATCTTACGTAAGCTAAGTTGCAACTTGGAAACATTACTCTTTACTTTTGGTTTAATGCCTTGTGAGTTTGAAGTTCTTGCTTTCTGCTGTGGCATTAAGTGATTGCTTTCCTTGTTAAATCTTTTGCTTTTGTACGTCATTTATGCTCTGCATCTGCTTTCAGTCGAATATTTGCTATGAGTCTCTTCTTATCATATTTTATTCGTGCAGAGTTCGATTTCAACTTACTATTTCATCATATTGACTTTAACGTGATGTAGATTAGCACAGAAACCGTGAATGGCTGATTCAAAATTTTTCATGATAATAATTAAGTAAGTACAGCATGGGTTTGGTAATCGGTAATGAGGTCCCAGTTTACATGTCATTCAGCTTAACATTAAGTGATTGTGTCTGAGTAAGTTTCTTGAAGAGATCTTCAATTTCCTTAATGAATGAATGAAAGTGGTGTGATGTCCTCCTGGGATATTAAGGTAGCATGCCATACTGGTTAACACACCTTAAAGGAACTACTGTGTAATTCCAAAGATTGACTCCGATAATCTGTATGGATGCACGGCATGATTTAAATGCTGGTTAATAACACATGTCCACACCATGACTTAAAAGTCAACGGGTCCACACTGTACATTGTATTGGGGTGTGTGACTAATGTTCTCACATTAAGACAGTATATTATGGGCAGGAGATGCGACACATACTGACTCTCTAAAGCAAGTCAGTATCCGAGTCATATCAGTAACATAAAGCTACCGGTTAGCAAGGAAATTGACAGTAACTTGTGTTCAAGTTGATACTGAAGTCACTAAGTAATTACCTCATATGTTTATATAGAAGGATGTTTAAAAGGTTTCTACTTTGACTGCAGCTGTTATAGCAACTTATGGCAACATGTTTCAACTGCATTTACACATTTACAGTTACTGTTACTTGCAATTGCTCAGTGCCAGAGATTGTGCTTGTTCATCTTCTAGTGGTAATTAATATATCGTGAACGATGATAAGATGATTAATAATGAAGGCAATTAGTTAAGTTTGAAGGGTAAGATAGTTGAGAAATATCCTGGTGTCTTTCTGCAGATGATTAATTTTGTGCTCTTCCTTTGTGTCCTGCTTATGTCATGACGGTCTAATTATATTGCTTAATGTTTGTTTTAGAGCTGTTTGGTCATTTTGGAAATGGTGATAGTTACAAGGTGCAATTCGTGCAATAGCTTAGTCGTTAGCAAGCAGGATTCTCAGCTTTGTTTAGTGAACAGAGTTATGAGATGAGTACACCAACTGTACACGGTCAAGATGACATGGCAATGAACAGGCCACGCACTCTGATAATGAAACTACGAAAATGAAGTTGCAAACGAATTCGCACAAAGGCTGCCTCCCACTCAAGATTATAGTCAGAAATGTTTTTTGTGTTTTTTTTGTTTTTGTGTTTTGTTTTATAAACAGTAATGCATTTGTTCCAGGGGTTTGAACGCGCAAAACTACCCCAAAATGCGCTCATGCTCCCAAGTTGGCATTATATAAAAATGCTCTTCTTAGAGTAATGTTTTACCCTTTGCTGATCACTGATACTTTGACAAGTGCTGGCCAGACATGACTTTCAGATAACTGTGCAACAAATGGCTTGAATTTATGCTAATTTCAATGCTAAAGGTGCATAAACACTCCCCAAGGATAAGAAATAATTATCTTATCAGTGCACAACTACACAGTGGTCAGAAGGACATAATTAGTTTCTATGACAGGATCACTGGGTAAATTTCTTGATTACATTCAAATCTTCAGTCAGATTTTAGCAGCAATATTTCATCTGTATCTCTATAAAGGCTATAAAAAATATTGGAGATTGAGCCAAGGGATTTCATGCAAACACTTTTACAACCTGCACAAATGAAAATATTGGCATAGAAAATGGAAGGCAAAGCAGAGGCCATGCAACCTGTTGTGAATGATCAATTTTAATTCAGAAGAAGAAAGAGGAAAAGACATTCAATCGTCTAAGAAGGGCAGAGGAGAGGTGCATTCAGCTTGAGAAAAGTTTGTATGTCTGCTTTGTAGATCTTGGAAAGGCTTTTGACAGGTGGAAAGTCATGGCAACACTAAAAATATTGAAGTAGACTAGATGGATAGACAACTTATAAGAAAGTTGTACATTGACCAGTTAGTGGTATTGTAATAGTACAGGGAGTAAATTCATAACCTGGAAGACCAGGCAGAGAAGTTAGACAGGGCCCATTATCACCAGTACAGCACCAGTAATATTCAAAACCAATATACAGATGTTTGTCACAGAAGTGTGCGAAAATGTAGAATAATTGCTGGTTCAAATATCTGAAGAATATGGTAAGGTATGAGGATAACAGAAAGAAAGCAAGGCTGATGATAATTTATTTAGTAAATATGAAAGAGAAAAATAGCTATTGTCATTGATAGTATGGAGATTGAGTTTAATCCACCCGAAGTTTTCTTATCATGAACGTTTTGTAACAGATGATTTCATATGATTATGAGAAGAATAGCAATGGGAAAGGAAAGGAAGTATTCTAGAAGAAATTAGAGCTTCTGAGAGGAAGAATTAATTTTGATCTAAAGAAAGGAATGGTGAAAAGCCTCCCATGGAGCATGGCACTATAATGTACTGTAGGTATAGACTATTGGATATGCAGAAATCATGGGGAAGTCCAAGCTGTTTGAAAGGAGATTTTGGGCGTACCAAGATCACCTGGAGGAATTTGTTCTCATGACTTCCATCTAGTGAATGCAAGTATTACAATTTGTACTCATAACTGCCATCTAGTGAGTGCTATAAGTAATTATAGGAGCATTGCTCGTGTATGAGTTGAAGTCCGTTGTCGTCGGCTGGGAGTCGTGGCGTACTTCTGTAATCCTGCTACTTGGAGGCCAGAGTTTGTGGACGACTTGAGGTTGGGGTTCATGTCGGTCGACGTCCTATGTTGATCGGGTGTCCGCACTAAGCCTGGCATCAATATGGCGGCCCTGGGGGAGCTCGGGGTCACCAGGTTGTCTAAGGAGGGACGAACCGGCCGAGGGCGGAAACGCAGCAGGCAGAAGTCCTCGTGTTGGGCAGTAGTCGGATCGCGTCTGTGAGTAGGTAGCGATCGGCATCCCGACCAAAACAGTCGGACCTTAACTCTTTTACTCACATATCTTTACTTTACCCGTTCAATCTTTACTTTACCCGTTCATCTGTTGCCCAATTATTTTAGCCGATGAACCATCATTTGAGGACATTAGCTAAGCATCTTCTTATTTTTGCCTGTTCACTGCTTATAACTAAATTAATGTTTAGTTGCTAGACTGCTTTGTCATACTTAGTCCATGTTTCAAATGGCACTACATGATTTATTTTTGGGTCTTCGGCAATCAAGAGATAAGAAGTGTAGAAGATAAATAACGATAAGAAACGGATGCTAAACATGTATTCCAACCTGAGGCTGCCAATTAAAGTTACGATGATATCATTTAGATATCACTGCGTTTCTTCTATTAGTTCACTTTGAAGTGTGTTTGTTTTATTTAGTCACTCGTCATTATTATTATAAGACGGTTGGAACAGAAACATGCTTTACATACTTATTTGCTCAGTTGGCTAACAGAGAACTAGTACCATCCTAGTTCGGTCGCCATGAAACCAACTTTGTTTACATCTGCCGCCATTATTATTATGTTTAGAGGCGGGCAGGCAGGCAGCGGGTTTAATATAGAAATTTGTTGTTTTCGTCGTTTGAGATAAATCTGTATAAAATATACGTATTAAATGGCGACTGAAACCGCGGAGTCTGTTAAAGAAGTGAACAGCAACACATACATCATTCGTCCGAACTTCAGTAATAAGTGCGTAGAGTAGTCTGCTTGTTCTTTTTAACACGACTTTTAATAGTACAGATTAATTTCAGATATGGGACATAACATGTGAAAACGGATTAACTTCAATATTTGTTATGTTTTTGTACGGGTTATTAAGTTGTTTTCTTGATGGTTTTATATATTATTTTATGTTCTTCTTAGTGCATAATATTGCTTTCTGATCATATGAGTTGCATCTTGAATTCTATATAACAAGGTGAGAGATCCCAAAGTTATTTCCTATTTAGGCGAGGATGTCATGGTGGTGCAACCTCATTATAAGATTAGGTAAAGGAAAGGTGCATTTTAGCATATTTAATACAGTTTGATAAGAAAAAAATAGCCTATTTAATAATTATTAGCTTGCTGTTAGCAATGTACTGCAATAAAACGTTGAACTGTCCCAAAACAGCATAATTCTTCCTTTTCATCAATCCAGCTTCTACTTAAACATATGATCCTTTTCATCGGTCCTGCTTCCATTTAGGTAGGCCGATATTTCTTTTCATCAATCCAGCTTCCAGTTAGCTATAGTTCTTTTCATCAATCTAGTTTCTGCATACACGACCATCTATTCATTGATTTGAATTCCATCGTAACGGCATTCTCTCATCAATTCAGCTTCTACTTATGCATATGATCCTGTTCATCGATGTGGTCCATTTAGGTATATTTCTTTTAATCAAACCAGTTTCTACTTACGCAACCTTCTCTTCATCAATCCCACTACCATTTAAGTAGAATTCTCTCATTAATCCAGTTTCTACTTAAGCAACATTCTCTTAAATCCAGCTTCCGTTTAAGCATAATTCTTTACATCAAATCAGTTTCTGTATAGTATTCTTTTCATCAATCTGGTTTCCATTTAAGCTACAATTGGACAAATCAACCAATTTGAAATACATGCTATGCTAAACTACACGATATTAATCAACAAGATGATTTAATACAGTTAAATATACCATATGAACTATGAAATAATAAAGTATGCTAAAATGCACCTTTGCCTAATGTTGTTCTTTAGTTGGCTGTCACAGATAGTAGCTACAGCAGGTTTTCAATCTATCTGAAAGTTTTGAACGGCTGGTTAATTTAATTGGTTGTTGTTGAAAGGTTTCGTCCTGTTGATGTAAAGAATGCCATGCATAACATTGTGGCAGAATATCTTCATGAAAAGGAGTACAAGGGTGAAGAGTGCACCGATTGGTGCAGAGATATCTCGACCCTCGTTAAGAACAGGGTTAAAGGTTAGCTTGTGAGATCTCTTACCGGGCTTTGATGTGGTCCGCATAGATTATAACAATCTATATTTACATTGGAAAAGAAATGGAATGAAGTGTATATTGAAATAGCATAAAGGTGACCAAATTCTAAGCATACATGAACAATGAACATACTTTAGTAAATTTAGTAAATTACAATTATGGCATATGTTTTGAAGTTCAATCTAAGTCATGAATTCAAATGGCCACTGGGGTAGATTTCTGCTCCCCCTGCATCCTAGACAACTCTGCTATAAGGGGTACACCAACTGTACAATGTAGGCAGTAAGATGAGAGAGTGAGGAGTGGACCGGGCACACACCTTCTAATGCCGAGGCTAATAGTCTGAACTTGGTAGCAATTCATACCCATGACTGCCTCAGGACTTGTTTGAACCACTGTTCTTCTACTTGAAGTTAGGAGAAATAGTGTGTGTATCTGTGTGTGTGTGTGTGTGTGTGTGTGTGTGTGTGTGTGTGTGTGTGTGTGTGTGTGTGTGTGTGTGTGTGTGTGTGTGTGTGTGTGTGTGTGTGTGTGTGTGTGTGTGTGTGTGTGTGTGTGTGTGTGTGTGTGTGTGTGTGTGTGTGTGTGTGTGTGTGTGTGTGTGTGTGTGTGTGTGTGTGTGTGTGTGTGTGTGTGTGTGTGTGTGTGTGTGTGTGTGTGTGTGTGTGTGTGTGTGTGTGTGTGTGTGTGTGTGTGATCAAACTGAAGAGCTGCAAAAGCATGGCTTGTAGTATTCTAGACTATAGAAGTGCTGCATGTCTACGGCAGTGTTTGTGGTTAGTATTTAAACCCATTTACATAGACTCAATTTACATGTAGATAAGAAAAGTAATGGAATGAAATTTATACTGAATCTTCAGCAGACCTGTATATCCAAAGCCTCCTAAAACATATAATAACTCTGCTATGACCCATTTTAATATGATTTCTGCTGCAATTAGTTCTTGACCTGGCTCCCAGTTTGAATTCATGCTTAATTTACATAATGATGATTATAAATATTTCAAGAGGCCTCGTTCAAATGTGTTTCTTGAGTCCTATTTTTGTGTTTTAGAAATGGGATATGACAGATACAAGTTCACTGTCCAAGTTATAATTGGTGAACAAAGAGGAGAAGGTGTCAAGTAAGTTAATTAAGCTGTTATGATAAAAACAATTTTCAGGTGAATGGTCAGCTGTTGCGATGTTCAGGAAACTTCTTGGGCAGGCCTTGTTCGTAGGATTCACCTTAGCTTACATTCACCCCATTTTGTAGGCCAGTTAGGGCACCCATTGCTTGCCTGTCAGTCCATAGTGATCTCTGGTTCCTCACTGCATTTACTGGCACATATGTTACTCAGCTTTTTGGCTCAGTCTGCAACTGGATTGGTGTACTATTTTCATCCAAGGGGGGGGGTTACTGTGTAGGGACCTTGAACAAGCAATTCCTTTGCGCACAGTTGCCTTGCAATATAATTGCAATTGTGCTGTCGAGGCGTTGTGCACTTCTGAACTAATTGTAAGAAGGGAAATATAAAATTTCAATTTTACTGTATCTCATCATGATAACTTTAGCTCTGCTATAATTTCTTTGTTCTTAGGATGGGTTGCCGATGTTTCTGGGATTCAGACACGGACAACTACGCACAAGACTTATACATGAACGTGAGTGGCATTACAATTATTTATTGTTATTATTAGTAGTATTATTATTATTAGTAGTAGTAGTATTATTGCTGTCATTGTTGTTGTTGCTGTTATTATTATTATTATTATCATTATTATTATTATTATTTCAGCAGTTAAGTCTAGCATCTTTCTAGGACATCTAATCTGAAGCACTCCCAGCCCAGCCTCGGTCAAACAGAGCAGTCAACCAAAGAAAAATAGGAAATATTGACCTATTTTGAGAATGTGTGGCGTTACCTAGCTAATTCCATCAGGCTCACATTGCTCACTTGATTTTTAAATTCACAGAGTAAAATTCCACCAAACATGTCACATTTTCTGACTTGTTTAGTTGCGATTAGAAATCACTAAACCAGTTATTTATTAATTTTGTACTAACCAATCGAGTATTTAGCATTCTCCTTGCTCTAAAAAAATTGACCAATTGTATTCATTATTACTTGGCATAATAGTAAAGTCAATTGATAGTGCAGATGTTGAAGAGCCCAGGAAGCTGTTTGAACCTCTTAGCTCTCGATTGCAACCCGTCATGCTTACCAATAGACTCGCACTCACCCGATATTAACAGTAAATATTGATATACTAGAAGAGATATATCTTTCTGTCTGTCTGCCATGAATTCAACATTCCTTTGCCTGCGTGTGAGAAAGAGTCTTTATTAGCAATTTTTCAGTCATTAAGTTTCATCGTATGCATCTGAATGAAACACTGTTAGCAGACATGTTATACCATTCGGACTAGCAATGATCACCTTCAAAAAATTCTTTTAAGGTATCGAAATGTATGGAAATATTAGTGTTAATATTAAATCCATGCAGATAATTATATTAATTAATGTTAATATTAATTGTAATATTTGTTAATAATATATATATTCATGATATATGTATATTATATCCAAATGTATTTATTTTACTTGTCCAATTCTATATTTCTCTTGTAGGATTCGCTATTTTGTGTAGTCGCTTGTTTTGGCGTCTTCTTCTACTGATTCTCAGATGAGACTGAAGCAAATATCGAAAACTGAACTTCTTAAGACCGTCTCTTCGATTTTTAAACCGCGATGTATATAGAGTATGATGTGTTGTTTGTACCGTTCATGTTCTTGACATTTTCAAAAATTAGAACACGCATATGTTAATTCTCAAAAGTCCATGAAAATACGTCACATTTTCTTTATCGGTTCTGGGAGGTATTTCACAATTGTTTAGTGTGTGTGTATTAACTGACAGGACCTTGTGAGCTATGTAAATGTATAGGGTGCTTTTGAGTGAATTTTTTTTTCTTTTCTTGCTGATGGGTTGTGGAAAATCTTTCATCGGTATAAATTCACTAGGTAGTTGCTCCCCTAAAGAACTTCTGCTGATAGGACTTTTTGTAATGTGGTAATCTTATGGTTATAATTCTGTGCTTCTATGCCTGGAGAGAATTTCGGGGTTTAGTTTTCAAGGAATTTCCATTGGACATGGTCATATTTTTCTACATTTTGATTTTCAGATAACAGTGGGCCTAATGCATTTATTGGGGAGCTGAGGGGGAGTTTGAACCTGTTAACCTACAATTATAATTATATGCCCTTGGTCAGTGGCTTTTCTTCTTGAGAAAGAGGTGCCGGAACGCAACCATATTGTTGAAAGAAATAACGCTGAAATTAGCGTCCAACTAAAATAAATTGATCACAATCTATACACTTAGGGGCTTACTTATTAATTTTTTAAGGTAAAAAATTTAAATTGTAAAGTATTATGTCAAATTCCAGAGTTTTGTCTCAAGTACTATATTTATTATTAAGTATGTGAAAAAGGTGCCAGAATGCCGTTCCATCGCGTTCTGCCAGAAAAAAAAGCACTGCCCATGTTACATTTAATTAGGATTAGGTTGTTTCAATGCCTTGCATTGAAACAACCTGTCTGTTGTCTGATATTCACTAATATATGTATATCTGCCCATTCTAGCTGCATAAAATGTTGCTGTAGCATTGTTCCATTGCTACACTTTAACAGCTGCAATAAGTCCACTTCTTTGTGAACTAGGTCCATCTGGGTTTCGTACTGTGTTGTCAGTGTAGGCCTAAAAGCATGTATGCTGTAAGGTATTGTACTTCATAAGGGTTGTACTTTATTGTGCAAGCTTAAAGATGACACGTATGAGTAACTGTTTGCATTGACTTCACTTTTATGGATGCTGTTGAAATCTAGAGTTTACAATTGCTTCATTGGTTATGGCATAAATCTTGACATTTTAAGTTAAATGTTGGCAGTTGTTCTTTTGTTTCGACTGTCCCAGCTGTTTGTCTTGAAGTCACATGTAGGCCTACCGTGCGTTAATCAGTTATCTTCAGCGTTAGGCCTATATCTGTTCGTTAGTAAACTTTATCCTTAAGAGACCGTTGTTCCTCCATAGCTGCCGATGATCCTTCTCTTCAGTTCGTCCTGATCGATGAATTCGAAGATGTGCGGGGCACTCATCAGGATGGAAACGGTGCCAGCAACCGTCACCAGAAGAAAAAGATACAGCTGCAGCCGATCGATCACCATAGCAACGTATCTCCAGTCGTCTAAGACCTGCACGACAGCAATAATTCATCATCATTAAAAATCATACGAGGTGCCAAATGTTAGCCATGCTAACTGAATCAGTGTCTGTCTGTGCGCAATAGATCCTTCGGGGCAGTCACGCACCATTTGTTTCTAACAATGCGGTTACAGTCATGCAAATGTGGTACCATTCAATATGGGAATTCACCGGCTAGTAGGCTAAATGCAAGTTTATGCAACAAAATATCAAGCGGGAAACTTCTGCCACCGCGGAATACTTGCATCGAGCTATCAGCAGTCTACGGAAATGCTGTCAATGCCGGACGGTTCAGGTTATTTTTCAAGGGATAAAATATTTAAATAAAAACTCGGGGGGAGGCATATGCGCCCCTGCGCCTCAATGGTAGCGATGCCACTGGGCTGACATAACCTGGACGCTGAGTCCAAAAGGAAATAGACTTCCAATGCGTTTATGAAATACATGTAATTATCTGAACCCCTCACCTCCGCATAATCGTCTTCCTGCTTCAGATGTGCTGCTATGAATCGAACGGCTTCGATGGCTTTCTCGGCCTCGGTCGTCAGACAGACCCTCGTAGAGAAGTCCGACTCCGCATCTTTGGCAGTGACGACCCGCCCGTGCCTTTCCTTTGACCCCCCGAAGAGGTCCCAGTCGATGGCCCAGTTCCCGTCGCGGCGTCTCCAGCAGGGATTGGCTCTGCTGCGGCGGTTGTAGGTCTTCGTCAGCCAACGACTGTCGTGGTGCGGTCGCTTCATGAGCAGGGCCCTCGGCAGGAGGTTGAGGAAGACGAGACGGACCCAGCCGGGCATCCGGTGGGTCCTCGGGGTCCGGAAGTTGCGGTTGATGATGACGACGGCGAGGAGGATGGTGAAGACGTTCATGATGAAGGTGAAGAGGAGGTACTTGGCGATAAGAGGAACAGTAATGGACGTCGGCGGCAGGATCTTCGATACGAGAAGAAGGAAGACGACCAGTGCCAACAAGATGGAGATGCACATCGTCATCTTCTCGCCCGCATCCGCCGGGAGGTAGAAGGCGCAGACGCTGAGGAAGGAGATGAGGACACAGGGGATGATGAGGTTGACGGTGTAGAAGAGCGTCTTGCGGCGGATGCGCAGGGTGAAGGTGATCCAGGCCTTGTGGTGGCCTCCGTGGTCGTCGAACCTGTAGTGGTAGGTCCCAGGGCACCCGATGATGTCCCAGGTTCCGCTATTGACGTAGTCGCTCAGGTCTACCTTCTCCTGGTTCTCGTACCAGTCGAGCAGCACCTGGTCCCCGTTGAACGTCCAAGAGCCGAACTTCATCTGGCACTCCTGTTCGTCGAAGGGGAAGTATTTGACGTCGATCGTACAGGAGCTCTTGTAGATCGCTGGTGGGATCCAAAGGATGTCGCCTGTGTTGTAGAGGACGACGTTTGGCTTGTAGGACACTTCGTACTTTCCATCGGCGCTTGAGTCAAAGTCACGAGAATGCAAGAGAACGATAGGAAATGCAACCGAATCGAAATTAAGGCGTCTATGCCTAATGACATCTAAGCCAGTTCATGCTAATTACGTATAAATGATGTTCAGGTAATGCTAATTAAGCAAATCAAGTAAAATCTATAGAGTGGTTTTGCGCCATTGCCCAAGACCAAGGCTCAGTCGAGACGATGATGACTTATCCATTATACCACTTTCTGGAGATTAGGATATCAGAAGTTAAACACAATTATAATGTGGGCTATAGTATATTAGTATATATAGTATAATACTGTATTAGAATGTGTTTTGTTTGTTTGTATAACAATTGTATTATTAAGTTACAATATTACTGCATGTCTGTGCTATACTATTATACTGTAATGCGAATAAATAGACCTTCATGTAAATATACTGATATGTTCAACAATGTGCGGATATACAGTTGGTACGATAAATAATATACTTAGGCCTACTTCCTTGCAATGCATTGCAGTACAATACAAGTCACGAGTAAAAGCGCTTTTGTTCGCACTACCTATTCATTGGCCTATATAGGTATACGCATTGGGACATTCATTGAAGCCTCAACGGAAGATATCAACAGATCTATAGGCTCTATGTTATGTCTATATATCGTCAGGATTCTATAGATCTGCTCTCCTGGACAGGCTGAACTCCTCATACGCTGTTCGAGATCCTCCGGCCTTCTCCGTTACCAGCCCTGCAATCTGGCATGGCTCCGTATTTTGGCACTAAGCCTAGTACCCAGAGTCCATGAAGTCCATGAAGCCCATCAACTCTAACCTCAAGACCTCTTTATCCGGGGTTGGATCGGGAGAACTCCTGAGTATTATAGTCTCGAAGAGGCGCTATGTGAATCACTGAAATGAGTAGATGTATCTGGGTAAATATTAATCGGATTGTAACGAGGCAGGATCTTAGAGACAAACGCTTCTATCTATATACACACTTGTTGAATAGGACGATGTCTGGTTTCCAAACGCGTCTCGGAATGACCCGGATGACCGTGATTCCGCCGAAGTCCGCTGGATCCCACTGCAGCTGGAAGTCATGCCACAGCTGTAACCAACACGTACGACACGCGTAACTGACTGCTAAAGCTATCGCTTGTGCGCTCGTTCGCCTGAGACCATTTTATCGGGCGCAATCCGAGACCGACCGAGAAATACGTTAAACGATGGAACGCAGGGTGACATTAATTTATGCCATCAACAATAGGCGCCAACATCAATGTACGAAGGAAGATTCATCCATTTAATTCATTCCTTCACTCCATCCTTCATTCATTCGTTCACTCATTCTTTCAGATTGAACTCGACCTCCGATCTTTCACCTTCCAATTCTCGACTTACAAGACACCGCCTTAACAGCTACTCTACCTCCTCTCAGAGTCCTCTGACCTGTATCTCGCCTGGACTGCCCCTTGGACAGCCCATCTGATTTGACGCAGCCCGCGTGGATAAGCTGGTATCGTTCGTTTGGTTATTAGTGGCGCTTTAGGAGTTTGGAGATAACGATTTAAAATATGGATGGCATTATAAGTAGTGTAACGCAAGTGTTGAAGTTGAATGTGATTAATAATTATAACATACTGCAGAGAGTCAAATCGAAGAGGCAGATTGAGATCGTTGACATGAAGACAGAGGTAGCTAGAGAGGGGCAGGGTAATATAGAGACAGGCAGAAAGAAGAAGACAGAGGCACTTAAAGAAACGCAAACAGAGGATAAATAGAAGATAGAGACAGTGAAAGGAAGAGAACGTTTGAGAGGAGTTTAGAAACAAAGGAGCAGCTAATTAAGGGAGGAAGGCAGACATAAGTAGATAAAGGCAGAGAAAGAAAGAAAGAGGAAGGCGAAAGAAGAGAAGAGAAGAGTAGAGAAGGGAAGGAAATAGAGAGGTAGAAATGAACAAACCGATAAAGGCAGAGAAAGGGTTAGAATTTTAGAAAGGTCAAGCAAGGATCAGATAAAGGAGGAGAAAGGCAAATAAGAGAAGACAAAGACAGAGAAAGAAAGAGGAGCAAAAATGAACAGATGCAGGTAGAACAAGGAGCAGGTGGAGGCAGAGGAAGGGAAAGAAGGTGGAGTGTGGCACAGTAAGCTTGACTTACCATTCTCAGCCAGACATTCGACTTCATAATCTGATTCTTTTCGTCCTGAAAGAAGAATTATTCATCGTCATTATCTTTGTCATCAATTACATCGTCGTAATCATACACGTATCTCAATATCGTCTCCATCGTTATCGTCATTCTCCTTTGTCATGATCATTATCATTAACAACAGCGTCGGTCTATAAAGGAAATAGATCTATATAGCACTGAACTATATACGCTGCTGCCCGAACTCTCATAGCACTAGTCCAAGGACTGTATAAAGAAGGAGGGCGACATTGATCATATTTGTAATGACAGAGCGTTGTTAAGCAATACTATCGAAACTAGCGAGGCCAGATTCGAAGTCTGCTTTCTGGGAAAATAGTCTAAAGGTAATCATTTAATTTTTCCATTAACTGCGGCAATGGAATGAGCTAAATATTTAGGACCAATGTTACTAAAAAATTTAGTTCCCAGCTATACGTTTAGTGTCGGCTATCTACATCCAACATGGACGACTTCAGGTAGACCTAAGGCCTATCTGACAAGTAGGCCTAAGTACCCTTTTACTAGTGATTGCATTAATAGTTTGCCAGACGTTGTTTAGATTATTCTTCGCATTTGGCGTCATTTATTGAATTCAGAATTTCTTGGTAGCATGTCCCAATCAGTAAACTTGCCAATCCTTAAAAACATATTTGAACCGAGTCATCAGAGACTATTCAGCTAATTTTTATGTTGGCTTATCATGCAACCCGTAAGCCGTAAGTTCTTCTGATTTTTCGCAGACGTTTCTTGTTTCTTGGAGAAACCGCTTTGGCTGTTTGAGTTTCTCGTTGCAAAACGTTTAATTATGAAATGCGATTTAATTTAAATTATATGTAGTTCATAGTTCACTACACCAAAGACAGATCGAGGCCACTGTCTCCACTGACGGGACCTCAACCGCGTGCTCAATGCTCTCACGCATTGCCCTTGATGGCCTTGAACCGACCGAATTGTATCAAATGGGCCAACAACGATAGACGTTGTTAATACCGGGACGGACGGAACCTTGAAACGTCCGTCTAATCTCCTGTCGAGCATCGTAGAGATCACGGTAGGCGACGACGCCCTATGCTTAGCCCGAGGCGAAGGCGACCGTAACTGTGGACGAGAGAATAAGGTGAGACTAACTTGATGGATGTCCAGCATACGTCTCCGGTCTAGAGAACGCGGACTGACGAAAGGCTCAAGGAGGAGTCAGGGAGGATTGAGGGAGGTATAAGGGAGGATTGAGGAGGTATAAGAGAGGATTGAGGGAGGTATAAGGGAGGATTGAGGAGGTATAAGAGAGGATTGAGGGATGTATCACGGTGGATTGAGGGAGGTATAAGGGAGGATTGAGGAGGTATAAGGGAGGATTGAGGGAGGTATAAGGGAGGATTGAGGAGGTATAAGAGAGGATTGAGGAGGTATAAGGGAGGATTGAGGAGGCATAAGGGAGGATTGAGGAAGGCATAAGGGAGGATTGAGGAGGTGTAAGAGAGGATTGAGGAGGTATAAGGGAGGATTGAGGGAGGTATCACGGTGGATTGAGGGAAGTATAAGGGAGGTATTAGGGAGGATTGAGGAGGTATAAGGGAAGATTGAGGAAAGCATCAGGCTCTGTAATAGGAGATTAGCGTGATCTATATTGACGATACAAGACACATGATCAAGAGCTGTAGCTTATTAAAATAACAAATGTTAAGGCCTATAATATTATCAATGTATAGATGAAAACGGTAAAATTCTAAGGTACAATTTAATTTAATCACTCTAATATAATAAATGCTTTTCGTGCTTTTTGTTCCACAAACGATTCAACAATAATTCTAGAAATCTAGTTTTCGTGCAATAATGCAGTTTATATTAAGCAAACTGTTCTTTGTAGCCGTGAAGGAGTCGGGAGCGTTCCTGTGTAGTAGCATTTAAGGGGAGCTATACAAATCTCCACAATGAATGAATAAATGAATTGCATCAACTAATTCTTGTGCAATTGTTGAACGATGGTAATTTTGTATTTATTGCAATAGATTGATTGAGTAGCCACTGATGCTGGAAAACTGATGAAAACACGTATAATGCGACAGTGATATTAGGAAACACTGCAGATAGACCAAGTGCAAGTGTTATTGTCTTTCAGTCGGTCTGTCGGTTTGCATTCTTCTCTGAAATTAGTGCCATGAACTCTTCTAACATCTCGTCTCAAGATCTTGTGAGAAATTTTTTTATCATAATGCTGTTGACATATCTTAGCAGCTGACAATAAATCTTCGTCAGTAAAATTTTTTATTTTAAACTCCCAAAGAAATGCAAACAAATTACAAATTTGCAACTTAAGTTATTATTTTAAATTATAATCTATAGCAGAATGGGTTACTTTCTGAGATTTCTATTCAATTCTACCTTAAAAAACAATCTCAATATCAGTTACTGTACGGATGGCCTGGGCAACATGTCACAATCATGTCTTATGACCGCGATTGCTCTCAACAATCGACATTGCGTCCATTTTGTTTGAAAACTAAATGATCACAGAATCTACTTGTTTCTCTTAATTAAAAATAATCCTTGAATTGTTTAAAATTATCAAGGCGGCGAGACTAATATGGTAAGCAAAAAGTTATTAGCACATTTAATTTTTTATATTATTCAAAGATGCTGTTATTAAGCTCAATTGAGCTGAATTTATTTTGGTTATTGTAGAGATCCTCCTTGTCGATTTACCTAAATTATTTGTCACTAGAAAACGCTATTTATAGAGCGCCAGAGTCAACAATTGTTCGTTAATACAATGCTGCTGTTGATTTGCAAATTGTTGTGATGAATCTGATAATGCAGGCATTTAAAAAATTTTTTATTATTGTTCCTTAAACTAGAAGTAAAAAATTAGTATTAAGCAATAGTGTTACAGACCTTTTGAAGCAGGGGCGCCCGGGCCAAGTGGCCCGTCTGGCCCCCCTCTGGTAGTTCCTGGTTGCCTATCACAGGAATGGAATTTGGGGATTACATATATCGTATTGTCAATAGTGAGACGAACCTATAGTTTCCTGAATACATGGCGTAGAAAACACTTGGCGCGTGTTGTTTGGATTTGTTTTATGTTCGTGTGGATGCGTGTGCTTGTGCAAGTGCGTATGCTTCGTCGGCATGATTGTGACCGTGTGTATGCTTTTGTGTTTTTGCCTGTGTAATGTTGGATTGCAAATAAATCACGTTTTAATTAAATCAGCCAGAGTAGGAGTGGCCTCGCTCGAGACCTCGAACCGACCGATGAAATAATTGGACGATCGATTCCTGTCAAGATATCAGCCCGATTATGGCAGATTGTTACGAACCCTTTCAGTTAAAGAACAGAGACGGTTAGAGGTGACATTAGAACCAGAAAGATGGGCAGACGGATGAAGAAAGAGAGACAGAGAGAAAGACAGGGACAGTGTGAGCTTTATATGTGGAGCTGATTTTAAAATAGGAAAGAGGACAGAAATTGAGCAGACAGATTTAACGGCAGAAATAATCGTAATAGTAAACTTTACATTTCTTAAGTGGTAACGTACTCTAAGGCGATAATATTATGCGCAAAACACCAGCTTAGGATTCACGGGCGCATTCCATCGGAGTGACTGGCAGTGATAGAGAAAGAAAGGGAGGGAGAAAGAGAGGGAGGGAGACAGAGACCGAAAGGAAAAAGACGAAGAGAAAGAGACTGACAAAAGGGCATACAGACTGACAGAAACGAGACAGCCAGAGACAGAGGCTGGAGCAGAGGCAAAAGAGGCAGGCATGGCTACTAGCAGTGCATGTGCACCCAGGCTGTCGTCATATATATATAATACATATATATTATATATATATAATACATATATATTATATATATATATATATCATACATATATATTATATATATATATATAATACATATATATTATATATATATATACTACATATATATTATATATATACGCTGGATGTCAGTGTTACAGAAACAGGTTACATTTCAATTAACTCATCTACATGTAAAATAAAGCAGACATGAATTTCCAATGTCAATATAAATTGCTTGTGCCTAGGTGTGTGACTGATTGCTTGTAGCGTACAAATAATAATAGTTTAATTAAGATCAGCAAAATCAAACATTTAGACCTAATAAAAAGATTTAGGCGAACAGGCATCTTTCTGTTGTGGCCCACCATTTTGGAACCTTCGTATGCCCTTTAATATTTTGCAGCTCAAGTATCATCGCAGGATTTCTAACACCAAGCAACACTCCTATCTAAAACTAAAACTACTGCTCTTAAGGCTGCCATGGAGCGAGCTTAATTTTATCGTGGTGCTCCAGGAGTAAAAGTTCATCTCGTTAGCATCGTGCTTCAATCTACAAAGTATGTAGTCAAGGCAGAGAAGGTTGCGTCATTTCTGTATCGGGTCAAAGTTCACCATGGGGGTAGGTCATCGACTGGCGATTCATCACGCTGTTGTCAGAATGAATGACATTCGGAGATTTCATCGATGGACTGGAGAAGAGAAGATAGAACATCTTCTCTGGTGATGGTAAGACAGGTAACGACAGACGGAGAAACCATCGATCGCTCGATTCACTTAATTACACAGTGCGTCAAAAAAGTGATTAATTATCCGACGACGATGATTAATCGACTACTTACACGTGCATGTATACAAGTATACAAGTATGACTAGGCCTGGGCCTACTACTGATACTGTCTCTACAGCCACCTACCTATATATAGGTAGGTGGCCACCTAGTATACTTGTTATTTGCCTCTGAGTAGGTTCTTGAAGGGGTGCTATATAAATATGTCTAGAGTGAATGAATGAATGAATGGTGTGGTCGAGGTAGTGGTAGTAACACGACCTGGCACAGGGATAATGAAAGTGAAAGAGGGAGATGATGAGTCGGTGGGTAGGTGGGTATGGAGATGTGTCATGGAATTCTTGGGACTTTCTCCAGCTGATCTCGCGTGGGGGACAAGAATAATAAATTCTGTTATGGCAGGTTTGAGATAGAGGACACCCATTTAGAGATTAGACCTACTATTATCCTAAATACTGCTACATGCGCTGCTACTACGACCAGAGGCGTCCACATAGGGGGTCCGGAGGCAACCTCCAATTTCAGGTAGGAGGGGGGATAATTTTTAGTGTGGGGAGATATCTTGCCTTCCTAACACTGGAGAACGGGGGTTTGCCTCCATCACTCAGAGGGGATTGACGCCTCTGCTACGACCGCTACTTCCACTTTCACTAATACTTCCTCTACTACTGCTACTACTTCCGCTACTACTACCACCACAATAGCATAATAATTAAGCGAATAAAATAGAAATGATGATAAATAATAATAATACTAAGTAAGTCGTAGATATATATCTAACGCCATATTGTCAGTTTGGTCTGACTTATTCCATATGTATATTATTATAACATAATGAGTGTTGACGTGTCATCGTCATAAATGAGCTAAGTATGCGATCGATGGTCACTTTGTTCTAATCGTGATCAAAATCACAATCCGTTGGAGTTGTAGGAAGCCAGTCCGAAATTCGATAGACAAGAGTAACTAGAAGTCCTAGTACTCTGCCTAACTATCATTCACCGGAAGATGATTCGACGTGAATCGCTGGCTTTCTCGAGGACATTGTACACGACCTACGTCACTGCCTATGTAAGCGGATACAGTCCTCAGCGAGGACTAAGTGGCCATTGTCGATAAAACACAATTGCATTTTGAGGAAGTATATTCAGCAGCCGTTTTTGTCAATTTCTTAAAACGCCAGCTAAACACAGTCACGAGTGTTGCTAATGAACCATTGCACAGAAACAGACAATGGCGGTTCTTTACTAATATTTGCTGCCATCAATTGTCTAGTATAATCAGTTATAATCAGTTCATTTGCTTCCATGTGTTGCATAGTTGTCTTTAAAGCATCATTAAAAGGAACTGGCGTTAATTTAACCAACTGGACGGAGGCCGGCTCCCAAGGCAAGGCAGATATAGTCTAGATAATTTGTGCTTCACTTAGCGCCCTCTCGTAATACAATGTGCACGCAATTGATGGGAAGATCAGTTGAAGAGAGAGAGAGACAGAGACAGAGAATATTTAACTGGAAGTGCTGGAACACAGGAGACAGCGTAGCGTTTATACCGTATGAAGGCAGATATGTGGCCAAACAAACCGATGAAGACCAATAATAAAAATATCACTAGTACTACTACAACCATAAATAACAACAACAATAATAATAATAATAATAATAATAATAATAAAAGTAATAATAAAAGTAATAATAATAATAATAAAAGTAATAATAGAAGTAATAATAATAATAATAATAAAAGTAATAATAAAAGTAATAATAATAATAATAATAAAAGTAATAATAAAAGTAATAATAATAATAATAAAAGTAATAATAGAAGTAATAATAATAATAATAATAAAAGTAATAATAAAAGTAATAATAATAATAATAATAAAAGTAATAATAAAAGTAATAATAATAATAATAAAAGTAATAATAGAAGTAATAATAATAATAATAATAAAAGTAATAATAAAAGTAATAATAATAATAATAATAATAAAAGTAATAATAAAAGTAATAATAATAATAATAATAATAAAAGTAATAATAAAAGTAATAATAATAATAATAAAAGTAATAATAGAAGTAATAATAATAATAATAATAAAAGTAATAATAAAAGTAATAATAATAATAATAATAATAAAAGTAATAATAAAAGTAATAATAATAATAATAAAAGTAATAATAGAAGTAATAATAATAATAATAATAAAAGTAATAATAAAAGTAATAATAATAATAATAATAAAAGTAATAATAAAAGTAATAATAATAATAATAAAAGTAATAATAGAAGTAATAATAATAATAATAATAAAAGTAATAATAAAAGTAATAATAATAATAATAATAAAAGTAATAATAAAAGTAATAATAATAATAACATTATTATTCTTCTTATCATCATCATCATCATCATCATCATCAATGATGTCAATACTATTAGGCTAATGGGCCACTGCTACGGCTAATTTAAAGTTAGGTCTATTACCACCAATCTTGTTCTCAACATAATAGCCAAGGCCAAGTCTCTGGAAAATTTCGTGGACAATAGGGCCTCTTTCTTCTATCTGAGTCATTGTCGTGATCACCACCGGCATGCAAATAATTATATTAGGATGTTAAACTCGCCTGCATTTATTATCAGTTCCACAAATCACACCTCTTTTAGCTTCTTGCTAGGCTAGAAACACATTTGATCTGGGAAGGTCTCTGGAAAGGCGGTATATAAATTCACAAATCGAGTTAATTACAGCGAATATGAAAATTAATTTAAAATTCCTCAAGATATATAACATTGCTCACGTCATCGACAAACCCTTATAACGTTTATGACGTAATATTATATTGCTATGGTAATTTAGCTACTTCATTTGAGTGCATTTCTTAGCGGAGTCGGCCAACAGTTATTGAGAGTTTCTACGCATATTTCGACGAGTTTAGTGACTTTACCGTTTTTCAGTTGTTCATTATTTGGTTTTATAAGTCAAGTAATAATGTAGCTTCATAGTTCCGTGGTTTATACAGTTTTAGACGTTTCTTATTTTCATTTTTTCCGCAACGTCTGATCTGATAGACGAACGCCCTTTGAAGCTGGAGTCAACGAGGAAGCAGAAACTGAAGCGGTTTGCCTGGAGGGACCAGTGTCACAAGTGGAAATCAATACCAAGACAGTGACGACACCATCAACAGGAACGAGAATATCCAGCGATTCGGTCGATTACATAGGACTACGATCTATCGAAACCAGAGAGCTGTCAACTGGACAGCCCAATAAATGTGATCAACCTATTCTAACACGCCAGTCAGACTTCTTGACTTATAAAACCAAATGTCTCTTTGATGATGATGTAGTAGTTGGCAACGATTCATTGTCTTTTTAATGATTGTTGTAGTGGTTGGCAGCTACTCATTGTCGCTTTAATGGTTGATGTTGTAGTAGGCAGCGTTTATGTTTGTTCATGATAGAATGGTTTTGAAAAGTCTATTTTCGACGAATTCAGTTCTTACGCTGTCTAAATTGGTTTGCATTGTATTCGTTCTTAAATATGGAATAGGAATTGATAGGCTACACGCAGTAGCACCAGCAGGTACAGCAATTTCACCAACGCCAGCAACAGCATTAGCTTCAACAGCAAAGAGACAATGAATCGTTGCCAACTACTGCAGCGGTAATTAAAGAGACAATTAGTCGTTGCCAACTACTACAACGATCATTAAAGAGATAATGAATCGTTGCCAACTACTACAGCGATCATTGAAGACACAATGGTAAGATTCACGTGATGAATGTTTGTCAGTGGGTAACATCTAGGCCTGTAGTCTTCGTAACTTTATATCCTGATTCCGGGTTTGCGCTCGTCCGCTATCGGTCGATGCTTAGTACAATAGACGCTGGTGTCATAGAAGGTAAAAATCATAGACTGCAATTAGTAAATTGATCGCAATGTACTCAAATCTGTGAAAATAATTTCAATATTATTAATCCATCGGTCAGTCAGTCAGTCAGTCAGTCAGTCAGTCAGTCAGTCAGTCAGTCAGTCAGTCAGTCAGTCAGTCAGTCAGTCAGTCAGTCAGTCAGTCAGTCAGTCAGTCAGTCAGTCAGTCAGTCAGTCAGTCAGTCAGTCAGTCAGTCAGTCAGTCAGTCAGTCAGTCAGTCAGTCAGTCAGTCAGTCAATCAGTCAGTCAGTCAGTCAATCAGTCAGTCAGTCAGTCAGTCAGTCAGTCAGTCAGTCAGTCAGTCAGTCAGTCAGTCAGTCAGTCAGTCAGTCAGTCAGTCAGTCAGTCAGTCAATCAATAAAGCGAGAGGCTTCCTTCCTTGAGCAATCAGCACGACACAGTTAACGCTGTTGTGTTGTGACACGCATGAGACCTAATATAGCGGTTTTTCGGTCAACCACCTCACAAAGGCGCTGGATGCAAAACTACACCCATATCTGACTCATCTATAAATCTGTGTTCACTAAGAGAGCCTTTCCTGAATGAAGCAATAAACAACAGCACACGTATTTAAAGCTGAAGACCGTCCTGGTCACGATAAGATACAATGCCCGACACTGGCATGTTTCCACAGGCATATGAGCGCAGCGATCGCTGCCCTAATTAAGCATAAAACCTTCTGATACTACTGACCAACAGGGCCTGCCATAGAAGTGAAAGTTTTATTTGATTCTTTCATGTCGTGATACTATTTGTCTGTCTAAACTTCTTTGTTTACTCTGTTTCCATAGGTGTCTGGTGCCTGTGGGTTGATCTTTGGGAGGAGAGTTTCTGCTTGAGGGGAGATGGGATGGATTGGGTTGCAAGTTAGGTTGAACTGTAGCTCTGTGTCGTTGTGTTTGTTTGTTAGTAGTTGTTTGTAAATAAGCGCCCCCCCCCCCGTGGGTCGATGGCCTAAAAACCATAACTCATGGGGCTTGCTCGTTCGTTTTTGTATGTTTGTTACCAGTAGATTTCCTCTTCACCTGCTGAGCCTCTGGAGTGGTGTAAAATCCCGTAAGCTCCTAGAAGGCAGGAGGGCCCCTGGAGTGGCTTAAACTCCCGTAAGCCCTGTTTTTTTATTGGTGTCTTGGAGTGAGCCGAGGGATAAGAAGGAGGTGGATAGAAGACTAGATGAGAAGGAAGGAGCTAGGCACGGAGTCGACATGGAACTGATGTAGCGCCATTAAGCTTTCCACGAGGAGGAGAGATCTCGCTTCGACTTCTAAATAAACCACTTCTTAAGATGTTCCACGTGTTTCTTTGTGTTTCATAAGTTTCAAATTGTAGTTATTTCATAATTGTGTGCCATATCAGACGATTCAGTCATTTTACTGATGATCTCTATCCAACTACCACGTCCAACCCGCTCCTCTTCCACCCTGTTTCAATATGATGATGATTCGTCTATTTAGAAATAACACCATGTGACTATAACGCAGAATTGCTCGCATGAGTAACATTGAAAAATAATAGTAGCTAGAATTAATAAAAAATTAGTAAATGTTTTTGTATAATGATCTAATGGGGATGAATTGAGAGTCGTCTTTGGGTGGGACCGTAGGAGGGCATAGTTGTGTGCTCTAGGTTTGAATTGGTGATTGGTGTGGATACGGATATTTGGCATTATCTGATCTGCATGTACCATTGGTTTAGGAAAATCTCGGTGCTTGGATCCGGAAACCTTCTTCAAAGGCAGTATTTACAATTCGTAGCATTTATTGGTCTACACGCCATCTTTATCAGCTGTTAACGTTGATAAGGATGGTACCAAATCCCGACTATACTTCTGGCTAATTAAATAGACGTCGTAGTTGATACAAGGCATAGTCATAGACGTCATCTTGAGTCTCGACTGGCAGCCGCTGAAAGAGAAGACGCTACGAGAGCAGACGATGGCTAAGAATGGACGAGGATGTCGATCGATTAAGCCCAGCTGGTTGGTTCGTTTTTGTTACGACAAACACAACATCTTCCAAGAATATATAGTATCTTTCTGCGTACTTCTGTCAACGGTCGATTTGTATGGGGTGGGGTGTAGGGAGGGAAGCGAGAGCTTCTCAATCATGTGATTTTTATGAGTTACGTACAAGGCGATCGTTTGGGGTCTCTTCATATAGACACAAATTATAAATAAATATAGCCAATAACCATAACCCTAGAGTGCATATGTATGTACATACATCATACATACATACATGAATACAGTCATATATATATATAATATTATATTTATATGGTCGTTGATATAGCGTTTTTTAGGAACCTCCCGAAGGCGCTATAGGTAGTCCTACGCACATACGTACCAGCGTACACACACATAAACTCTAAGCGTGCACACGTACATGCATACATACATATATATATATACATATATATACATATATATACATATATATATACATATACATATACATATATATATACATATACATATATATATACATATATATATACATATATATATACATATATATACATATATATACATATATATACATATATATACATATACATATATATATACATATATATATACATATATATATACATATACATATACATACATCTATATATATATATATACATATATATATATATATATATCAATCAATTTTGTATTGTTTCCAAAACAGCTGAACCCCTTGCAATTCAATAATTCCATGTCTTAAATAATAAGGGACCGTCCATATATTACGTACGCAGCGAGGGGAGGGTGTTCAAATTTCGGCCATTTTGCGTACGGGCACGTATGGTGGGTAGGGAGGGGGGCAAGGAGGTCCCGAAAATATGTACGTACGCAAATATAATTGTCTAATGATGACGTCCACAATACAGAATATGAAAATCAGAACTGTCACAGACTATATTCCTGTCACAGAACTGTCACAGAAAATCGCAGACTATATTCCTGCTTAATCAATTTTATGTAGCATTAAAACGGTTTCTAATTGTTTTCTAATTTCTAATTGTTAGTGTAGTTAACAAATTTAAGCTGTTAAATATGATGCTTAAAAAATAAATTGCCTGTGGTAAAATCAATGTCTTATAGATGTTTTCAGCTATTTCACCTTTGCAATGGGGGTAAGAGCTCAAATGTACGTACGCATGGGGGAGAGGTCCACAGAATGTACGCGGTGCAACAGGGGAGGGGGTCCGAAAATCCGATTTTTTACTTATGTAATATATGGATGGCCCTTAATAAGAATGGTTCATCGTTGAGCACAAAAAGTCAACCTGAAGGGACCTATGTCCGCTGTGTAAGGCTTCTTATGGTTATCAATAAAGGTAGGCGATGCTACTTCAGTATTCGTTACAACTCAAAGGAAGATGGGTTGTCACAACACTTCTCAAACGTAATTGGTACATAAATTATGGCAACAATCATTGAATTAAATAACCTTAACTAAAACATGCTGCTGCATGATAGCTGGTATAGGCTAAATATTTCTACTGTACAGAGGAGAAGGAGGTCGAGGAAGAGATGGAGGAGGCGAAAGGGAATGGAAAAGGAAATGGGAAGTTCCGCTGATTGGGTGGCAAGGAGGTATGGAGAGGAGAAGGAGAAGAAGAAAAGGGCACAAAAAGAAAGGTAGGAGAGTAGGAGAGGTGATGCGAAGATGTTGTGAAAAAGGAGACGAGAGGAAAAGGGAGTGGGTGTGGAAAGGGTTGGGAAATAGGTGGGGGATTGGAATTGGAGGACAATGGAAATAAACTGTATACCATCCTCGGACATCATTAAATGACATACACATTTGCAGACGTCTGTGTGTATACTTATAAAATGCGCAAGCATAATTGATTTGGCACAGAAGTACACAGTTCTTTTGTTCTTTGACAGCAACAGCTGCAGCGTATCATGAGCCAACTATTTCAAATACAGACTCAACTGGCATAAAATTTTATAGACTGTATACCGCTAGGGGTCTGTAGGAATTTATGCCCGTTGGGTCTGTAAGTGAAATCGTCCTCTACCAATAAGCTCATTATTATCCAGTAGGGCTAACTGATTACCCTAGGGAACGCTGTAGTAGGAGTAACAGAATACTGCATGTCTGTAATGTCCGTTCGTTCATAGCGCAGGGAGAGATTAAAGCTAGTCACGTGAACGAAACTAATATGGCAGCAATGAAATAAGCACTCGATTGAGTCGATTATGAGCGAAACATCGACTGCATTGAGGGGATTGAGGTGACGACGGGTTGTGACGTCTAAATCACTAACAGCGTAAGATACATATATATTCGCTCTGCCGCTGAAAACCAATCTGGTTTTATTTTGCCCCTTAAGTCCCAAAAGTCACCGCAAGCCGACCTGAAGTACAGGAGCGAGTAAGAGGTATACGACCTTCTTTATATTGCAGTCGTAATTTCGTAAATGGTTCCTCAGTTTATTGACGCCGCAACTGAAGAGGTCAAGTTTCATATTTCGAAAGCGTCAAATTGCGTTGAGCGTGGAGACTCCAAGTGATTGCTTCTTGCAACAAAACCGCAAGTCGTTACAGAAGCATGATCTGACAGATTTTATGTTTGCCTCGCGTTGACGCTTAAATGAAAACAAACTAGGATGCCTAATTTGCCTATCTAGTTATGAAATGTGTAGCAATCCCAACACTGAATAGTTATAGTAAGTGGTAACCTTAAATAATTGAAATGGTAATTTGGATTGAAAAGTCCTTTCTCTAAGGATTAATAAGGGGAGGCATCAGCCAAGGAACCAAAGTTTCCGGAGTAAGGTAGGCATGCAGGCCTATTTGTGTGGGCACACTAAATTCTTGTGTGCGCTGGCTCCACGGCCCGTGTGTGCTAGCAAATGCGCACAGCTTAGGGGGAACATTGACAGTAACCTTGATTAATAAAAATGCTAATTCGGGTCGGAGACGATTATTGCTTCGAGACAGTGTTCTTCCTGATGTTGAGTTCTTCGGATATCTCTTGTATAAACCGTTACAATTTCTATCGTTACCGTAAATTTACAGTCATTTGCGTAGTATAGGTCTGCAAGAGGTTCTGCAATTTTGAATGACTGATTTAATCGATTCGAATCATATAATATTTGAGACAATATCTTTAATGAAATCTATATATTTCAAAGGTTATTTAGGTCTCATATAAATTTATTAGAGGCCTAACTTTAATCTAAACCAAAGTGAGCATTTTAATGAATGCGAGTTTATTCGCCACCTGCTTGCGCATGAAGTAACTTAGTCTACCTTATTAGCCGAAGTCAACTGATTTTAAGCAGAGCCTAACAAATGGCCTAATCAACAGGTTTATATGAGAGGAAATACCTGACTCAGTCATATCTTGCTTGGCCTTCAATTTCTAAAACATTCGCTGTTTTAATTTGTGTGAATGCAAATATTAACAATTTAATGTAAAGTAATAAGTCTAGTGGTTTAGAGTTATATAACATGTTACAAATCGACTACGTAGCTTATTTTCATTGACAGTATATATAGCACAGGCCTAATGTGTTCATATTTTGTAATAATGCTTCATCATATATATACAGTCCAATAATATTTCCCCTTTATATGTTGGCATAAGTTATAGGAACATGCACATAGGCTTGCATAAACAGAGGTGTATACATTGGTTGCATACGTGAATGGGATAGAAGTAAGCAACTATGTATTGGCTGAAAATATATATATATATATATATGGGTCTTAATATATTTAGCACATATTGTATATTCAGTGCTATGCAATAGTGTATATATTTTTATGTATTGAATCCGGTTCAGTCGTCTCAGTTCCGTATTAATGCAGCAAAATAGAAATAGATGGATGGCAACGTCTTAGGTCCTACGTGTTCATGAAAGAATTATCGACGATCTAGCCTCTAATGTTGCACTCCGTTCGACTGCGTAGCGCAGATCAAACGGGGCGAATGAAGACGCAATAAACCGAGAAGGAGAAAACGAAACCGCAAACTGAATTGTATAATTCAGCTGAATTTATGCCTCTATGCGTATTACTAGGATCTCTGTGTTTTCGCATGTTTGCATCTACACTTAAATGTGGTAGATGGTGGTTGATGATGCCCTTCAGCTATGTAGACCTATACAAGGCGCCACATCATAGCATATATATATATATATATATATGCCGACATCTATGCATAGGCTATGCCAATAGAAGCAAAAGCAGACCAAGACTACCCTGGATAGATAATATTAATGAGGACATAACGACACTTGGACTGACGCTGAGGGCAGCAATGGACTTGATAAATAACCGTGGACAATGGATATCGTTTGTTCGTACCCATCGCCGTCAAGTGGCTGGCGTCAGGAACTGATGACGATGATATTATGGTCTACTATGTACAGTGAAATGTAGCATATTGAGTCTCAACTGTGAGTAGTCTTTACACGACACCTACATGTTACAGATCAAAAGTAATTAATGGAACCGCATTTGAGGATGAAAGGTATACAAGGAATTAATGTAATGTCTTTATTCCAATCCGGACCTGATTTCGTATAGCGCCGGTGAACAAGCTGATCTCCCTGACGGGGCACCGTTAGGGCGCTAAGACATTTTCGAAGAGTTACATTATATTGCATTACATTACATAATGCAATTTTCAACAAGCTGGTTCCGTTGTGTGAACCGTAGCTGGCAGTGCACATCGTGCCATATTTAATGCATATGACGAGAGGTGTACGATGCATTTGAAAGATCAGATCATTGAATAATTTAGACCTGCGTGAGTTCTTAAAGTATGCATACTTTTAGGGTCAACTTTATCAATGAAATCCTATAAGCTCACTGTCATTATGACCAAACAGTCTTTAAGCTAGTAGAATACAGATTGTCGTCATCGTCACAGTCATCATCATCAGCAGCAAAAGCAGCATTATTATCAGCATCAGCATCATCAGCATCATCGTCGTCATCGTCGTCATCGTCGTCATCGTCATCGTCATGGGCTAACAGCCGTATGTAGGTATATCGATTAGAGATATAGACCCAATCGTTTGGCGGATCTTGACGACCCGGGTTTCGTCTGATCATTGGATACCTTTTGTGACAATCACGTCCCACGGATTTAAGTCTAATTTTATTTGTTTAGGGCAACGTCGCTGTGTGCACAAATTCGTCAGTTTTTATCTGTTGTATGCAACGTATTGAGACCTTTTAAAGCAATCGCTCAAGGGCTTATCTTCCATCTGCAGAAGTCCTCTGAGGCGTCGTTCCTGAACTTGAGGATCTGCCGACTGCGGCGAAAATACAACTTCAGCAATCCAAGAAAAGCGTCTAGTTATTGCGTCCGATTGCTGCTTTATATATCTTAACAAGAAGTGTGACTATCGAATTGTGTACTCTGTGTAGTTGGAATTGAACTCTGAAAGCAGAGGCTCAATCGAAGTTAATCTTAATATAATCAGATCTAGTCCATTCTAGTGACTTCTATAGCGACATTCTCAAAATGCACAACACATGTCATGTATAAAGGCCAAAGTAAGAATATATATATATATATATATATAGCATGCAACGTGAGGAATATGTCTGTACACACGAATCTCGTGGCAGTCTGCTGTTAAAGACGGATGACTATTCACAGCTTAACGATACTGTGCGATAACATAGATCATTGGCTTGGGACTGGCACTGTCAGAGCGCGGACAGTGGAGGAATTTGACTTTACTTTACAATGGTAATGCATATTAAACCTTTGTGATACGGATATTCGTTTTCTGAGAACTGGAGATGTGTGCATACCACGTTGATGAGTTGAATCATTGCGAGGCCAAATCTGATGGTGATTGTATCGCTGAGGTTATGAACCGGACGAATCAGCGGATTGTATCCCTGGCTTTGGAAGAGATACTCCACCAGACGCACCTCATCTTGACTTCCAAGACCTAAACATAATCAGTGAAATTCTCACTCTAAGCCGAAGATTCACTTTTACTAAATAAGTGACTGATGGACAGACAGACAGACAGACAGACATGTAGGCCTACAGACAGACACATACATACAAACGGCTGATTGACTGACTGAGACGAATAGAAAAATATGTTTACAGAGATAGACAAGGAATGGGAAAGAGAGATACTATGCAGTAGGTATTCAACACTACCTATTGATAATTCAGGCACATACTTACAGTTCCATAGCAGGTTCGTTAATGGACGTGGAAGTATATTTATCTGGTGACGATAGAGCCATAATGTGGATAGTGATCCACTCCAGAAGAAGAGGCTTCAATAGCGACAACGTTTCATTATTGAATGTTCATCATGGGAAGATGTATGGAATGAAGTCTTGGTGTGCCATCGATTTATGTAATTTTCATCGAAAGGGAGGAAGAGAATCAACTGAATTCAACTGGTAGAATAATTACACAAATTGACTTTAGAATCACTTAACGACGAGCTGCATAGATTTTTTCGTGCATTTCAGCACACGTTCGTCATCATAGGATTAAACCAAGACGATCAATGCAGTTTGAAGCGGAAATTGACTTGGATTTAAAATGTCTATAAAAGACTGGAATACGTTAAATCAAACAAAGTTAAGATCAGATGAAATTAGATCAGATAGGACTTGGAGTTTAAAATGGTTAGACTAAGCGAAACTCGACAACACTAATACACTTCATTACGTTTAACAGGAAATTGCATACATGTACAAAGTGTACATGTACAAAGTGTACATGTGCAATACATACATATACTATTCTGCTTTTGTCTAGCTTCCAAAACATATTTCTGTCACTGTCTGTATCTCTCTCTCTGTATTTCTCCATCTGTCTCAGTCTCTGTCTCTGTCTCCAGCTCTTTATGTGCCAGTCTCTCTTTCTCAAGAGTAACCTGAAATACGAAGTACATTGTACCATCGATTGGGTCTTGTAAATTGTAATAAAACAGCACTCTATAGAAAAATAATAAATGCGAGAATTGTTGTATGCATCAACTTCCAAAACGTACCGGTGTGCAGAAGGTTGTATGCGGACTGCAGTGTGATCGTAAAGACGTAGGATACGATGCTTAAAGAAGCGAAACGGTTCCCAGTCATGGCTGCACAGCAATTGTCAAGACCTCCTCGTGGAATCTTTGGTCGTTGCTTGAACTATGTAAGCAACATCGCTTCTTATGTTCTGGTACTGAAGAGGATATAAATAACAAATAGAAGTGACTGCACTGATCAACATTGAAACCTATGGTCGTGTGTCTGCCTGCAAGTAACAAATGATGCATCAATCTGAGACGTTTAGAAGATCAGAACGTTTTCTGAGAAGAGTTGACGCTCTGCCTTGAATAAGAGACGATGGTAGTGCGTTGCATCCATGGCATGCAACCGCATTGACCGGAGGAGCATCGAGTCTGCTCTGACTATGATGAACTCCTGTATACATGCGAACTGACCCAATGACGCTGCCAACAGCACTGTTGCAAAGACAGAGAACTTAGGTCAGATAATCGAGTAATTTAAACCATAGAACACACAACCGTGTTCACGTGATGGCTCACGGGATACTGCGCTACTTACAGGGTTCGCTCAACCCTCCATTGTAACATAATAATCCAGTCCTAATCCACTACTGATCCATTCCAATCCAATCAAATCTTATTGACTTCTATTGCGCCTGATTGATAACACACAAGGCCTCAATCGATGTTGACTACAGCTAACGGCGAAAATTGTAAGGTTTCAAACTGTATCCTGTCGATCTGGTACCGTGGCTTCGTTTGCGCCTCGGGCGAATGATTAGGCCACTGTGGATTATGCGAAACTATTTCGTAAATTGTGCGAAAATTAGCCTAATCACATAAACCACGGGTCCTTGTCAGCAACAATTAAGTCGTCTGGTCTGTAAACTATAGCTTCTATAGGCTAATAATGGCCTAGACAAGCCAATTAGAGCCAGTCACTGACCGAAATTTCCGAACTTTATGCAATAATTTACGAACACTTTCCATTTAGGAATTTATGCGAAAACCGCCGACTGATGCTAAAAATTGCGAAATGGCATAATCGCATAAACCACGGGGCCCTACGAATGATCTCTGAGACAAACGGTGCATCGCTCACCAGATGCTTCTACAGAGGCGTCTAAACAAGTAATATGCTTCTTTCTAACATGTTGTAGAGTCAACAGTCAAACGTGTAAGTATTTTCGTGCCTTAGCAGAAGCAAGAATACTCTATTCGGATCCGCGACCTCTATATCTGAGTAATATTAGAACCTAGCTTGCGTTATGTGCAACAGTGAATGGTCGTGTAACATTATGTGAAAATTAGGCTAATATGTTAGGCTAATAATCTTTTCGCGTTTCTGCGCAAAATTTTCTGCTTTTGACCTTCCTCTATTAAAATGGGCAAATTCATCAGTTGAATTATAGAAATATTTGTTTCAATGTAGGGTATACTCAATGAAAAGTCAAGATTATAAGAGAGACTGATCTCGATCGCTGCAGGATATCTATAGACACATTTAATAAGTGCAGGAAATATACCTTGTGCTGATGTTAAGCATATTATAGGCCTATATAGCCGCCTACTATGTCAAAAAGGAAGACACTGGTGACAGTCAATTGGAGAAGAAGGATCCGTGTGGTTGAACCCTTTTCCCTTTGATGGATTAATTCAAGCCTGAATTATATATATATATATAATTATATGTATATGTATATATTATATGTATATGAGTGTGTACTGTTTAGTATATACTTATGCAAAATGAGCTATAGGCATACTTTCCACGCGCATCTACCCGACTATGTGCATAGGCCTACATATTATAATGTTAGGAGCGGCTTACAATCCTTAACCTCACACACGTCCACTTATTGTCAAGAAGAATGTTTCCGAGGTTCTATAGATTATAGAGTAGCCCTTCTGTATAAACTTTAAACCCCTCCACTGCTCGTGCCCTGACTGTGCCAGTCCCAGGTCTGTTTGAAGGAGGAGGGCAACACCAATGATCTTTGTGATCACACAGTGTCGCTAACCTGAAACTACTATTAACTTCAAACCGGATTTTGCGCAGGATACGTTTCTAGTGATCTCATGTATTCCCATTCTTAGGTTAAAACTTATTCCGCTCACACTTTAGTTTCCGATACGTAGGCACTAGGCGCAGGGGCGTCACTAGGGGGTGCGGGGGGTTCGGGCCGCACCGGGTGACACCATCAAGGGGTGACACCATCAAGGAGTGACACCAAAATAAAAAAATTGCAAATTTGACAAAGCAGACATAGCTCTGTCTAGTCGGGTTTCATAACCGTTCATTGTTAAATACATGAGCAGGCACAGGGTGCCACCATGTAGAGCGTCTGGTGCTTAAATGAATAAGATTCAGAGCTGCTTGGAGCCTCGGAGTCGAAGTAAAATTGTGAGTCATTTGCAAACGCGCCAATTAATGACGTGTGGAGTCACGTGGTTGCAGAAAATTGCAGACGTTGTTTACAGGTTCGTTTTTTATGTAAATAATTATTTTTTCGAAATTTTATAATTTTATCAATATCACTAAAATATACATATTTTAAAGTAAATTAATTAGGACAGGACATAAATTTTAAAGGAGAAAAACAGCGGCAGGCTTCCACTTAAAAATGTTAGTATTACTATACTATAGTATACTAGTAGTTTACTACTACAATCAATTTGTTTTCTTTCTTATGTCCTTATTAACTTTTTGACTTATTTTACAAACATTACTATATGCGATTATATATGGTACAGGAACACTCGGAAGAAGACCATGGTGAAAGTCTAGAGGAGTGACACCAAGAGTTTACCGCACTGGGTGACACCAACCCCAGTGACGCCACTGACTAGGCGGCGATTGTACTGTATTCAACTGTTAAGCCCACGTCTATTCTGAGTTTGAACCGTTGCTGTTTGTGCGACCGTTTCATTCGAAGCTGGATGTGTGACTATATATAGACCTAATTCAAATTGCAGGTTATAGTAGGTCTGTATGGTTGTAAATTCATTTTAACAATAGCTAGAAGTCGTCTCACTCTTCTTACTTCCTAGACGAACAAAATAAAAAATGTATATTGTTATATATTGATGCATGCTATGGATTAAGTTGTATAATTATGCATGTTCCAACACTTATGGATGATCTAGGTTGGCTATCAAACTCATCATAGTTCTGCATAATTGACCAGCTCCTAGGAAGGTATACCGTCGTCTGGACTCGCCGATATAAACGGCGAGGAAAGGAGGGACACTGAATTTAGCAAATAGAAATTGATAGCTGTTGTCGCCTGCTTTTAGTTGAGCGTGCGTATACCAAATCTCCAGATGTTTAATTAAGAAATAGTTACTAGCAAATATCTTAAAACTACTTAGTGTCGTCGGTTTCGTATCAATTCCTGACCATCCAAGCTGCTCCATAGAAGTTGTTCTTCAACACGGTCGCATCGAAGTACACGCTGACTCGCGTGAAAAATCTGGCGGTTTCTTTTCGACCACGTTGTATAAATATATTGTATTTTATCATACCACATTGATCTCATTTATCAATAACGTCACATAGCAATATATATATATGTATATATATATATACACACGTATGTATCATATATAATGAGCCTTGATATTTTGGACTAATGTATACAAAGATTGTCGTGACTTGACTACACGAAGCCCGATAAAAAAGGAGCTGATCAATATATCAATTTCTTCGTCCATTTCTTCGACGTCGGCGACTTCAGTGGCCTATGTGCGTTGTAATCAGCCCATCAAGGTTTCCTTCTGCGAGGAAGTCATCCCCCCAACTTCTCCTGTCACTCTCTCTCTCGCTCTCTGTCTGTCTATCTGTCTATCTCGCTCGCTCTCTTTCTCGGTGTCTCTGTCTCGTTGTCTCTGTCTCTGTCTCTCTGTCTCTCTGTCTCTCTGTCTCTCCGTCTCTCTCTTTATTCCGCTATCTGCTTCCTTTTTCACTCGATCCCACGACCCGATCGCCTGACAAATTCACCCATCTCTATGCCTTATTGTTAGCTTGGTAAGGGACTATAAGGCTAGAGTACAGGCCTTCTAATGCTGATTTTCATAAAATAGTATATATGCACAAACTAAGTATGTACTATATCATTTGCGGTTGTGCACTAACTGAACTTAATATGACAGACAGGTCATTTATGCGCATCACTCCAATATTACAATCGTTGCTTCAATATTACAATAGTTGCTTCAGTATATTACAGTCATCACTTTAATAATTATTACAATCGTCAACAATATTGCAATCATCAACAATATTATAATCGTCGCTTCAATATTACAATCGTAGCTTAAATATTACAATCGTCGCTTCAAAATTATATTCGTCAACACCCTTGGATGTTTATTAAGAAAATAGTTAGGCCCTATTAACAAATATCTGAAAACAGCTTAACGTTGTCGGTTTCGTGTCAATTCCTGACCAACCAAGTTTTTACAACAACTAATGACTAATGAGTTTTAAAACCATGAATGCAGAAATTCTAGCCTTTTTTGTTCATTCTAATGTGTGTATATATATATATATATATATATACATATATATACATATATATATATATATACATACAATATATATACACACCTGTGCGTGTGACTGTTTTCTATGTTTGCCTGGTAACAGTATACTCCATAAACTTCTGCTTTGCAAATATTTGAATAAGACCGAATCGCGAAGTCAGTGGAGCAGCATTGGCTCTAAATGATCGCAAGATGGCAGTGTTGAGTAGAGGGCGTGGATGACCCCAAGGTTTGGATTATATTTACGATTGCTCAAATATTCACAACTTAAGAGCCTGGTTTAGTTACATGGCTACTTACAAACACTCGCAATAATCATCACATGACAGCAGCCATGTCTTGATAACAACACGTAGCAATGAACTATTACAGCTGTCTGCAGCCTCATTTACAAGCATATATTACATAATATACGCTCTGTGTAACAGTGTGTATATAATTATTTCCTTAAGACTTTAATTAATTCATACCAGAGGGGTCAGCCACACGGATCCTTCATCACTTCTTGATTCCGTTACCAGTGTTTTCTTTCTTCAATTTATAAGTTTCAAGTCTCCCCGTCTCTTCTTTTGTCATCCCCGACTTTCTCATCACGTGATCATACTACTCAGTGGAGATCTGGGGAAGCATTTATTAAACTAAGGACGAAGATTATAGATATTTTTGAGTAAATTAATGATATCTTATCTAGTGACTGTGTCTCACCTTAAACTTAGCACAGCACCTGGTAACATAAAGCATCATAAGATTATAAGATAACACAATTTTAATGTAACGTAATTACACATAGCGCGGCATAAAGAGTAACTTCACCGTGTTGGGATAATTACTTAGTGAACCTGAAGGAAGTCATAAAAAACGTTTGCCATAAGTGAATCGAGCTTTACTGTGAATCGAGCGATAATCAGTTGATCGTAATCGCCAGCTCCAAATTTATGAAGCGCTACTCTGAAGCTAAGCACAGCTTATTCACGATCGCTGTTTACCCAACATTGCCAACGACCGAGTTAATAGAACCATTTCTGACCACGGGCTAATAAAGGAAGTCCTTTGATCTACGTATTCCTATTATATGCCACTCAGTCAGACATGCAGCTGCTGTCGTTACAAAGTGTCCACCTGACGATGATACTGAGAAACCATCGTAAATTCTGAACGAAGAAGTTCAGGTCGTGCTTTATCGTTTTTGCTGCTCAAGCTGTAGAGAGGCAAGGTTTGCTTACGTGTGGTCACTATCGATTGATCCACCTGAAGTATGGTGGAATACCACATACCTCGATGAAGTTAATTAATTTCTGAATCGTGGGCTTAAAATATATTGCTGGTTGCTGTCGTTCAGGTTTGTCATTATAAAGGAAGTTAAAGTTTTATGGATTAGGGCAAGGTTATCAAATGGTTAATTCATTATCCAGAGCCAAGCGCACTGTCATTAACGCAATCATAAACGACGAGGTGTAGCGTTATTGACCGTCGATGGGTGTCCATCAAATGACTGATAATATTATAGTGCAATAAAACACCGTTCTAAAGAAAAGAAAGTTTAGGTAACCAGAAGAGTGTGTTGAGATGAATCGATTAAAAACATCTAGTGAGTCTAAGGGATCATTGATCCATGTGGAAATTCCGATGCACGAGATAGATGTGCAAGCTCGGATGGGTGCGCGAAAACAAGGCACCCGTAAATTTCCTCAGGTAACAGAGCGTAAGCTATGAGTCTGAAACTGATGATGAAGACTCAGTGCCAACCATGCTGATTATGGCTCTTCTCATACAGGTTCAGATATATACAAGTGAGCGATTAATTTGGTTGGCTGGTAACTAAGCTGACTACGTTAACACAGTTGAAGACCGACTGAAACTGACTGACTGACTGACTGACTGACTGACTGACTGACTGACTGACTGACTGACTGACTGACTGACTGACTGACTGACTGACTGACTGACTGACTGACTGACTGACTGACTGACTGACTGACTGACTGACTGACTGACTGACTGACTGACTGACTGACTGACTGACTGACTGACTGACTGACTGACTGACTGACTGACTGACTGACTGACTGACTGACTGACTGACTGACTGACTGACTGACTGACTGACTGACTGACTGACTGACTGACTGACTGACTGACTGACTGACTGACTGACTGACTGACTGACTGACTGACTGACTGACTGACTGACTGACTGACTGACTGACTGACTGACTGACTGACTGAATGACTGACTGACTGACTGACTGACTGACTGACTGACTGACTGACTGACTGACTGACTGACTGACTGACTGACTGACTGACTGTAAGATAGGCAAGCAGAAGAGCGTGTGTGACATCCAACACAAAGGAAATCTACCACGTGATTTGAGGTTCTTATAGCCATTTTTGGCGCGCGACACACTTGAACTTGAAACCAAATTTGGCGATACACCATGTAGTCCTAATCAGTACCGCTGAGAGTGGGCTCAGAAGGGGTTGCTGCCCCGGGACCCGGCTTTGTGGCAGGTGCCCGTAAATGTTAAAGACTTTTTCTAACTGAGGAAACCTATTAGGCTGCGCGAGAAGAAACTTAATTAAGTGACTTGACTGACTTAATTACGTTTTTCAATCTATGGAAACCTTTCATTTTCACCTGTGAGGCTGTTCTAAAACTTAAGTGACTTTACTTAGGCATACTTACGTTTTTAAATCTGTGGAAATCTCTCATTTTCGTCTATGCAATCCAATTTCCGGCTCATAAGACGCATGGTCGAAAGTCTGTTGATTATTGATGTTCTAACAGTTAAGAATCGTTTGCTGGATGTCAGTCAATTTATTATTTGTAAGTTGAGTTATTTTCCAAATAAATAAAACTTTAACTTTTTACAACTCGATATCATGTAGGCCTAAGTAGGTCCAGGTTGTGTTGGGGTGGGGTCCGTGCTCGTAGAGTAATGAATAACACACTGGTGCACGGAGCAGAGGAACCAAGTTTGATTCCATTTCCAGAAGCCCCGTAAGTCTGATTTGTCTTTCTCTCGCTAGGCGAATTCGTTGGTTAAATTAGATGTGTAGCGTAATTGCAGCCTGGCATGGCTGCCGACAGTTAAAATTCGACTCCTCTAGGCCCTACTTAACTTTTCATTAATTGGTCATTAATTCTTCTATGTTTCACAATGTGCCCAGAGCGACTGACAAGTTTAGGGATGCTGGCAGTTGATGATCTCTGGCGATAAAATTAGACTTCGGTGCAATTATTGATTTGTTTGCAAGCCGGAAAGCTCGTAAAGCACGTTTCGGCTAAGATCACATTTAGAGTTTTAGACCAAGATTTTCGAATAAATTCCGGCAGTTTATTCCATTCAGTACGGCCGGCTAATGCAAATGCACGGGTTTCAAATTTTCTAACTGATCGACAAAGCCCGTCTGAGATAAAGGTCGTTGTCGTCGTCTGGATTGGAGAGATGAGCAAGGTGTATCAAGCCAGGAAACAAAAGTCAGTTAGAGCGGTCGGCCCGTAACACTCAGTGTGTGCTCAGTGAGCAGGTTCGACCCTCGTCCTAGGCGTCAGTCACTGTGTAACGACCTAGAGCAAGTCCTTCGCGCACAGTTGCTCTGCAGTACAACTGCAATTGCGTCTTCGAGGCGCGTACACTTCTGAGCAAAATATACCAGAATAAGGGCGATATCAAATTTCAGAATAAATTTCAGAATAAATAAAAGTATTTGGAGATGAATTTATGTGGACTCGATAGGTAGACTACATTAGAAGACAAAACACCTTTTTGTCATTTAAACAGTAAATAATATCTAATAATCACTTTCTACTGACAGTTAACACTGTAGGCCTACGTTGATTAAATTTAATGCCAGAAATAAGAAATAATTATAGCACCTAAACTGCAGAATTACTTAGAGTGCTACGATTTCTCGTAGCCTATTGGCCTACGTCCGGCAAACTGATAAAGTAAGTAAGTCGGCATAATACGACTCAGTATTATAACCCCGGTTGTCAACGGGTTGTCGGTCGGGTACCCCGGTACCTGACCGAAGCTAACTACCCGGCAGAGTTGTATGGTCTCGACGGCGCAATTGCAGTTGTACTGCAGAGCAATTGTGCGCGAAGAACTTGCTCAAGGTCCTTACACAGTGACTGACGCCTCGGACGAGGGTCGAACCTGCTCACTTAGCACACACTGAGTGTTACGGGCCGACCGCTCTAACTCAACTCGGTCTCGAGACAGTTTTTTAGTGTCTCGGTCTCGGAAGCCTGCTGTCTCGGTCTCGGTCTCGAGGCGGTGTCTCGAATTTTTAGAAACTGTCTTGAAGTGAAAGTCTTGTTTTGTCTCGAACAAGTGACCTCGATAAGTTTCGCGTTATCTGTCTTAAAACCTTGCGGCAATATAAAAACCATTCTCAGGAATTGGTACTCTATACATTACAAGTTTTAAATTTAAATTACAAATGAACGTTATTCCCGAAAACTGATGCATCATTTTACAGCATTTTTTATCGTTCTTTTACTGTCTCGTACTGTCTTGAACCTAGTGTCTCGGTCTCGGTCTTGGTACCTCACTGTCTCGGTCTTGGTCTCGTCACCTCACTGTCTTGGTCTCGTCTTGGTCTTGAAGTTTCAAGTCTTGCTTGCAACACTGCTACCCGGTAATGAAATCGGTTTTCGGTTACCCGAAATTCCTTAAAAATGCGCGATTATACCTGAAAATATGCTAGAAATATGCCAGAAATATTCCGTTGGTCATATTGGCTGAGTGCCCGGGCAATGAAAATCGGTTCTTGGGTAACGAAATTCCGTAAAAATGCGCAATTTTACCCGAACATTTTCCAGAACTATTACGTTGGTCGTATTGGCTGACTGCCCGGGCAATGAAATCGATTCTCGGGTGCCCGACATTCCGTTAAAATTTTTAATGCGCAATTTTCTACATTTCATAAAAAATATCCGCGCGGTCGGGTACGGGTACCCGACCGCGCGGGTCGACGGGTACCCGGGTCGTCATTACATTACATAATGTTTTGACCGCCTTAATTATAACGGTCGTATGCTGTGAAAATGTCCGTTAGGCCCTACACAATTTTTCGCGACACATTACAACGACACATCATGTTTACGCGATTATGGCGCTACACATAGTTGATGTTGAGGTCCTCTTCGTGGCATAGCCTACATTTATTGTCGTCAGGGAGGTATTTATGGTTGAAAAGTGGCTAGATATAGGTTCCGGCCAGAATTTAGACACTTTGCCCTAGAGTGGATCTGTGTTTCCCAAACTGTGCTCCGTGAGGTGAGGACAAGGGCTCCTTTCAGTGTGAACAAATGTTCTATTATAATTTCTATATCTGTCACTTTCTAAAATTTATGAAGTGTCCTATACAATTATATTCTAGCTTGAAAATAAGCAAGAGCAGTATAAATAGTTAGATGTGATGCTGCGAGGCGCGTAAGCAGTGAAACAGATTGTCTACTAGGCCTACGGATATGACCTTGTTGTGAGATCATGAGATGCTGGATAAAAGGTTGTTTAAATTTATTGGAGAAGTTAATTTTGAACGAAAGTATTTTGTGAAATTATAATAAATTAATTCAGTATCTTAAATTTGTTTGAGGATATAGTCAACAGGAGAAGAAACAAAATCATAGTAGGCCTACGCATTAAGCATTTTAAACTTTGCGTGTAATTTTCTCCTTTTGGGTTGTGGTTTACTTTATTTTAACTTTGTTTATGAATGAGCTATAACCCAACTAGGGCTTCGACTCAACCAAGACAAATGCGAGATCATCCATCGCCAAGACAGATTAGTTTCCAACCATGTCTTCAAGCACTATATGTCAATTTCTCCGGAAAGAGCCTGTTTACTGGGCGCGCCATTGTCCACCAACGAGGCCTTGACGACATGTCTGGAGGGCAGATGCAAGGAACTGGCCTTAGCAGTTACCAGACTAGAGTCTGTAGCCAAACACAACGAACTGGTGCTCCTCTGATATTCGCTCAGTTCCCAGAAACTGATATATACATTGAGATGCAGCTCATGCACGGGTCACTCTTTGCTAGACAAATTCGACGACCTTCTTCGAAGCGGTTTAGAGGCAGTTCACAACATCACCCTATCGAACGACCAATGGCTTCAAGCATCATTACCAGTAAAGATTGGAGTTCGTCGAGTGACCTCGCTGGCGCTTCCCGCCATTTTGGCTTCCGCTGCGAGCACCCGAGCACTGCAGTCCTCCATGTTGGGCAGCACCTGGTCCGACGTCGACGAACTGCTTGAGAAGATGGAACATCTGTGGTGCACCGAGAGCCAAATGATGCGTCCGGACAATGATGCAGCACACAAGCAATCAAACTGGGACAAGCCGCTAATGCAGAAGGCAGCTGTCAAGCTGTGCATTGCCCAAACCGACCCATACCATCAGGCGCGATTCAAGGCAGCCGCAGCACCACATGCCTGAGACTGGCTCTTTGCCCTACCAGTCACTTCATGTGGACTTCGGCTAGACGACGAAGCGGTCAGAATTGCGGTGGGTCTCCGTCTGGGGACACGCATATGGGAGCCACACGTATGCCCATGCGGGTCACGAGTCAATGCGGAAGGAGCACACGGGCTTTCTTGTGGTCTTGGACCAGGGCGGTTCGCAGCATTAAACGACATAATCAGACGTAGCCTCACACGCGCTGGTTTCCCAAACATTAAGGAACCCCCGGGACTCTCCAGATCGGACGAAAAACGCCCTGATGGTCTGACGCTGATCCCTTGGCGAAGAGGACGGAACCTGATATGGGATGCGACAGTGATTGACACCGTGGCTCCATCATATCTCCAAGCGACGTCATCTTCGGTGGGGGCTGCAGCGGAGGTGGCTACCACCAGGAAGACCATCAAGTACAGCCAGCTCGCTGTTAGCTATCTCTTCATTCCATTGGCCTTTGAGACCATGGGCCCAGTCAACAACGAAGGAATAGACTTCATGAAAGATTTGGGTCGCCTTCTGACACATGTCACCAGAGACCCTAGAGAGACAAGCTACTTGTTCCAACGATTGTCAGTTTGCATCCAGCGCTTCAATGCAGTTGCCTTCAGAGGCTCTTTCGTATAACAATAATAATAATTATAATAATAATATTAATAATCTAATATATAAATGTAATATTTATCATGAATTATTTGAAGTTTTCATAGGAGGTTTTTCGCTTAACATTTGCGTATAAATTTATATGAGTGAGAATTCATTTGTCATTCATATTATTTGGGTTATTAGTCTAATCTGGTCATAATTAATCCTATAGTAGGCTTAATGGTCTGCATTCTCAAGTGTTTGTATTTATAACAGAATATATTTAGTTTTATACAGATGTTCCGCGAGAAATGTAGGATCAAAAGGGTTCTACGGACAAAAAGATTATTACATTTAAGATGTTGCTGTGATCATTTGGCTGGCATGGTACGTTGCATTACTTGCATAGGCCTATTCATTGCAGTTCTTCATTAACTATGAGTATGTAACCTGTTTTTATGGTGCAGTAAAATAATTAGAAAAAAACTATTGCAACCTACAAGAACACCATTTATTGATAACCATAGACTGACAAAGTAATTTAGACGAGTTTTAGTGTCATATGAAACATTTCAACATGACATGTAGGCCTTTGTTCCAGAATAAATGCTTTTTATAAATCTTTCTGCAACTCAATATATATAATAATCTAGAGTCTAGACCATTTATTAGCAATTATGGAGATACGATACTTGGGTGTGAACGACATTGGAACGCAATTCGAAAAGCATTATTGGGACACAGCAGAATAAAGTCACTTTAATAAACAAACCCGGAAAGCACATAAATAGGCCTACATGTACTGTGTATTCTGCCCTAAGGAAAAATAATTAGCGCCCAAAATTTCTCGAATTATGTGCAGAATGCAAATGACAAAACGTGAAGCTCTAATTTCGATGTACATTTTCAGTTAATATTTCAAGACCATTAGCAAAACTACTGAAGATAAATAAAGGGAAAGTAGAGCCAAAGCCACTGGACACAGATTTCCCAGTGTGTAGAACGGCTAATAAATTTTTTGTGTCGGGCAGTATCTAACTACGCATAATTTTTACATTTATAATAAACAATAATCTCACCATTTTTAATTACTCAGGTTTGTTGTCCTGAAACAAATGTTTAGAATGGACTTTATTGAGACTATGATAATACATAGAGCCTAATTATGTAGACTCACAAACATTATGTAAGTCGCATAGAGTTTGTGTGCGACAAGTTCTGGAATGAGAAAGATTTAAATAGCCTCCATTTTGAAACGCTTTTATGTGTCGTTCTTTAATAACAATGGATTGTCTAATGATAATTTCAAGGGCTCCGCAGAAAGCTTTCTGATCTTTGTGCTGATTCATCACGTGCAGCTGTGAGCAGAGTTTTATCCGATGTAATTCTTGCACCAGTCGACAATCTTTTGACTGAGTTCTCTGGCTGTCTTAACTTTGTCATCCGTAAATACGTCGTGTGGTATCTTGTGCGTTTGGTGATCAGTTGGATATTGCATGTAACTGGGACTTGTGACGAGTCTCTGTAGACTGAACGTCCATCTACTGACTTCAGCATTGTTGAATACTTTTTCTATATCCTTAAAATCGTCATGGTTGAAGTTGTTGGCATCTTTTGCGTATTGGGCGCCTTTCAAAGCCTTCTGAGCGGCCTAAGTAAGACATAAAGTTATTGTTAAAGAAGCATGTTGAATACAAAACCTCAAAATATTGTTCACGATGCTCCCTTTCTCACAGCGGATTGGCCACAGGGTCTGTGCGTTGGAGTGGCGCTGCATTGAGGGACTGGTTTCCCGTATCTGCAGGAATTGTGTTGTTTCATCTCGGGTGTTCAGAGTTTCTCATGTACTTCTCGCGCTCTGCTCTCAGCCAGCACCGCTATTTTGCGGTCGCGAGTCTTTCTCCATGTAATGATCTCTCTGCTGCACTGAACTTTGCATCCAGGCGCCCTATACTACGAGCATGTTCTTGAGTAGTCCTATTTAGCCAGGGTTGGGCCGGGAGCGCTTCTGAGCAATCTCATTGATTGATTGATTGAGTCTAATTGAAGAACTGGTGCTATTAAACTTCTTAACAGCAACAGCAGCAGTAGCAACAACAACAACAGCAGCAACATCAACAACAACTACAACTACAACAAGAACAACAGTAACAGGAACATCAAGACATGTAAGAACAAGAAAAAGAAGGAATAGTTATGATAATAATAATAATACATGAAAGCATCTGCGTTTTACAACTGCTTCCATGAAATAATGTGTTAGCAGGGCAGAATGACCAATATAAGATAGAACATTCTTTACCTCTGAGGCACTGCCAGGATACATAAAATAATAGATACCTAAAGGAACCCATATGGGCCTATTATGGGTTTCAAGAATATAAATAAGGTTCTGGTAGGACTGTGGTAGAGATTTCTATTTCATTGACGCATCATAGTTTAGGTTTTAGGTTTAGGTTTAGGTTTATTCGTTTATTAGGCAATCAAACATAGGCAATATACCATATGCACGACAGATAAAAACAGCAAAGTTAGACTGCCAACGAGGCCCAACTAGGGATCAATTGTTCCCGCTAGTTAGGGCCACCTGGAAGTTGCAACAATTAAAAAAACAGATTTTTGCCAACACTTAGGTAAATCAAATGGAAAAGTAACAGCTTGCAAAGGCATATCCTGCCTTAAACCCAACAATTTCCATTTCATGACAATGCTTAACTAAGACTCATACTATACAAAGATACATGTAACAACTGTACAGCCTTCTAAATCAGCAATAATTGAGTCAAAAGAAAAGAGTAAAGATTCTGGATCACATCATGCTCATCCCCTCCCCACCAGTCCATCCTCACCCAATGTAGTAACAAAAACGCTCCAACTGACTGAAGGTAAAAGGAAGAGAGACAGTTGCCTACGTAGATGTGTTACTCCTATCTCGTATCCTCCAAGATATACGTCCTCCATCTACATTTAAATTGGTATTTGTTCAGGCTATGACGAATTGAAGAGGGAATGGAGTTCCAGATAAGCGGACCTCTGAATTTGATTGAGGCAAGCCTAATATTAGGGGACATACATGTAGAGAGTATCAGGATACCTAAAACAGTGGATGTGATTGCATGTGTTAAATGGAAAATATTTATGGAATATACGAGGTAATGAATCTTTTGAATATTTGTACATGAAAGTTCCAATCTAAAATTTTCGGATTTGCACAACTCTTAATATTTTTCTTGTAGTGAATTCAGATCTAGTATGAGCCCCATATGGCATATTAGCAACAAACCTTACTGATCTTTTTTGAAGGATTTTAAGCGTGCGCAAATTTGTCTTATAGGCCGATACCCATACTATGTTACCATAAGTACTGTAAGGGTATATAAGGGTATAGTATAAGGAAGTGCGTACAGTAACAGGCAATACCTTGGACAACCTAGTAACGATTCCTAGAGTCTTGGCGATTTTGAAGCTATAGCCGATGTGTGGTCAGTCCAAAACAGGTGTTGGTCTACATATATTCACAGAAATTTGGCAGAAGTGACCATAGCGATCGGGGTGTCTAGAATTTTTAGGGTGAGTATGGGCTGTGGAGGGGGTTTCCTGTGAGATATAAACAAAATGAAATTGGTTTTATCTAGGTTTATAGTTAGCGGGTTGGCGCCAAACCACTCTACTATCCCCAAGTTCACCGTTGGTTTGATTAATCAAGGTCTCTAAGTCTGAATGTGAATTGAAGAGGTTTGTGTCGTTGGCAAAAGGATTGTAAAAAGATTAGGAGCTATATTAGGGAGGTCGTTGATATAGAGGATGAATAGCAAAGTACCTAGAATCGAGCCTTGGATGACCCCATAGAATATGGGAAGTAGACTTGAAAGTACATTATCACAACTGACTAATTGCTGCCTATTGTGGAGATAACTTTTAAACCAATTTAATTGAGTATCTCTAATACCATATACAGATAATTTCCTAAAAAGAATTGCGTGGTCTATGGTATCGAATGCTTCAGCTAAATCCCCAAAAATCCAATTGAGTACTGATTATTATCTATTGCAGCTGAAATTCTGTCCTGGATATTGAGTAGGGGCACATAAGTAGAATGGCCAACTCCAAAGCCATACTGGGCATTATATAGAAGTTGTGATTTGACAGCAAAACCGTTTAGTCGCTCATACATGGCTTTTTCAAGTAATTTAGTTATGTCACAAAAAGCAAGAGTTATTTTACCTGGTAGTATTTGAAGCAGGCCCACTCTCCACATGGACAGTTTCCATCACTTCCATCGTTCCCAGCAGCTTTCATGTCCCACTCTGCTTGACGTAGCCACCGACGACCTTCACCTGGTTGAGGATTACGGCTTATTGTAAAGCTGTTGATGAAATCTCGTCTGCGTCTTTCATCTACGTTCTGTGTGTTTTGCTGGTAATTCTTTCGATATTGTTCCTGGTCTTTTCTGTGTTGTTTGGCTCGTTTGCTGATGTAACTGTAATAAGCTCCATAGTAACCGTTGTGCGAATAACCATTGCTGTATGTTGAAGCTGCATTGAAAGTCTGCTCATCGTCCAAAGGAAGACCTCTCTCGAGCCTATCAAGTACTTCAAAGAGATATTGTGTTGCCTCGGTTGTTATCTGCTGTTGGTCTGGATTCTTATCAGGATGCCATCTGAGCAACAATCTCTTGATATATTTCTTCCTCGTTTCTTCTGGTAGTTTCCAGGCATCTTGCAACGTCTGTTTGATATCGCGCTTAGCATCATTCAAATCCAATTCGGCAGCTTCAGTATCGTCATCGACTTGCAGTAGTGCGCTTAAGTCACTGGCGTCAGTTATTGTCCGATGAAAGGCAAACAGCAGAGCAGCATCTACGATCTGTTGATCGTGACCATCGTCAATTAGATAATTGACGTTGACTGTCACATCATCCTCATTTACAGCCTTTAGAATTCTTACCATGATGTAGGTTGCATCGTTATATGATTCGTGTTCTGTCATGCTGTCCATGTCATCAGCTGGGTCGTAAATTTGAAGAGCCACGAAGTCTCCCTTTCTTAGCAGCAGAATTTCTTGTATGAGCAAATGGTGAAGTTCGATCGGCACAAACTGACCTGGTCTTGGTCTGAATGTTTTTTCCAAGGAAGCTGAATATCGAGTTCGTGCGATATTACACATATCAAGAAAATGATTGATATAACCTTCCCCACATTTGAGGATGGATGGGAGATATAAAATTGTCGAGAAGCGCAGAGCATTGTGGGTCACACTGTGAACAATTCGCGACATCTTAGTGTAAAATATATCCAACAAATGAGGTGACACCGTTGCCGTGTTTATCTCACAAATGTAGACTGTGGTGCGTCTTCTTTGATCAGTAACATCCTCTTTAATGTAAAAACTGAGATTCCTTTCACTATGTTCAATTCGCTGTCCTCTGTAAACCAAATAGGTGTGAATTTGATTAACTCCAACTAGCATAATATTCTGCAAACCTTCTAGAGCCTTTTCTATTTTATTTTCACTCCCTTTTACATTCTCATGCAGTGCAAGCCTGATAAGTCCAATTTTCAGCTCTTCTGATTTCAACCTTATCTCTAAATTCCTTACAAATTCAGAATCCTCTTCTACAAAATCCTCCTCAATCGTCTCCACTACTACAGATGTTAAAAACTGTGGTTGTCTGGTGGCAGGTAATTTTTTAATCACGCATTCAAGTTCATATTCGGATAAACTGATGTCGCATTCCTTTTTCAAGTCGATGAGCAGTGGCTGACTAAATGTTTTTGCATGTTCTAATCGCTCTCTAAAAGCAAAGCTGTTGTCCAATACCACTTCCGATGATAAATGAATTTTCTTATCAGTTCCTGGAAGGTAGAGCTCTCTATCAAGTTTAATCTGTTTTTTCTCCTTCTCCAATAGAGACATAAAACAACCAGTGGCCTTGCAAACTGCTTCCATCTCATTTGGGTGAAGAACGGCATCTTTTGCTTGAATGTGAACCATTTCAAGAACCATGGCATATTGATCTATTGTTGCATCATTGGTTGATCCGAGGGCCTCAAAAACGCTGACAAACTCTCCATACTCCAACGGAAGTGTGATTAAATATGGAGCTATTTCATCCTTGGGGTGCAAGCGCAAGACTATCTGATCAGATCTTACTAGTATGCATCTATAGCTGTCAAAAACAAGAGGCGTGTCATTTAATATACTGCCAATAGCGTCATTGACAGCCGCTATATCGGATTTTAGAAAAGCATAAATCTTCTTCAAAACTTCTGCCAGAATATCTGCAGTCGGTTTCAATTTATGCGCCTCTGGAGCCCACTTTGTACATAGTCGCTTTGTGTGTTCTGCTACAACTTCAGGTTTTGCTTTCTCCTGAATTTCCAGTTGTCCTACAATAATTCGTCTCGTTTGAAGATACTGTCCCGGGCAAGCCCAGTCCGGCAACACATTCTGAGCTGACCAGACAATATCCGCATGTTCAGCGGTGATGGATTTCTTAAAAGGAATCAGCAACTGTTGGTCCTTATCATTTCTCTTTCCGTAGCAGACATGCAGGGTTTCTTTATCTGTTCCAATTGTATGAGGAGGAATAAATCGAATAGTTTTTACCTTTTGCATGAACTCACTATCTGAAATATCATCTCTGGTGAACAAGTGACCAACAAGAACTCGAGACTTCCTTCGCAATGTTTCATCGATACTTGTGTGAGCATTTTGTTCTATATCCCTAGCATATTGAAGGAACATGATTTTAGTAACACATGAAATCATTCCACACTTCTTCAGGAAATCGTTCCATTCAAATGTATTGTACGGCTCGGGTGGAAACTCAGATCTTTCGTGCATTGCTAAGAAAACTTCATTATGACTATCATAGAACTGTGACGCACATTCGTATGTTCCCTGCTGAGTAGGTATAAACGCAAGATTCCTAAGACAGTCAAGTAAAGCATCTCGCGCTTCTTCACGCTCAGTGCGTTTTTCATACGTTTCATTTGCGGGCTCCGACGTTAGATTCTGTAGCAGAGTGTCTCTGACATAGTGAAGATGAATTTTCTGACCTGCCTCACTCAGCAACTCGAAGTGTTCAAAAATATAGCTACAGTAAACCTCTGTCTCAGATAAAATAGCACAGCCCAAATATTGGAACAGTTTTTCAAGCTCGTGATCGTTCCTCAGGAATATAATTCCTCTTTTTCCTGTCCATGATTCCATGTCGGTCATAGGAATTTTTGATGGAATGATGTATACACAGCTTTCGCACAGTGCCACCTGCGATCCGTATACAGTCGTAAAGACTGGCAGATGCCTGACGGTGTGCAATGAGTTTGGCGTATCCTTCCAGGTTTCCAAAGACTTAGATAGATAACGAAGGAGTTCAGTAGCTTCAGAGTTGCTGAGTTTGGTTGTGATCTTGCCACATTTTACCACTTCTTCCAGTGCCATTAACACCGAAGTCACATTATCTATGGTCCCTAGAATCTTGATGTACATCTCTGCAGATTCAGATAAGTGGGCAGCGGTCATGACAAGACTAAAGTACTTCAGAAGTGGTCGTGGAATACCAATCTTTTGCAGAGCCGAATCAATGTTGTGATGGAATATTCCAACCGCACAACTGATTACACATCGCGACTTCTTGACTGGATAAAGAACTTCTTGTTCTTTGAATGACACTGGCACTAAACACCAGTCCATCAAGGGAATAAGGATATCTGCCACTTGCTCTATATTGTGTGCAATTGTACTTGATTTTTGTCTTTCCATGATGGAATGCAAATACCTCCACATCCGCGAAAGCCATTTCAAATTACTATCATTCAAAACGGTTTTCAGCTCTTCTATCGCCACAGGGCAGTTATCTTGTTTAAATTGATCAGGAGGTAGAAGTCTTGGAAGAGCATCTGCAAACTGTTGAACCGTGAACGCTTTACACAGATCTTTGTTTTCGTTAGTGTTCAAGGAAAGCGTTTTGAAAACATCATAGTTTATGAACTGATCTTGAATGTGCGGAACAATCTCGTTGAAGAAAGGCTCGAATTTGACGGAGGTGCAGTCAAAACAGCGCAAATAGCCATCGGCTGTTAGAAGCAATGGCGATCCAAGAAGTCGCATTTTGTAGCCATCGCAACCGGTGCAATACGTGAGAAGCAGTTTCAGGGTCTCAAAGTCACGAAAGAGGGTCTCCTTCAGAGGTTTAGGAAGACCTTCAAGTCGACAAAATGTGTTGGGTTGGTTGTAGGTTGCAAAGAATGACAACACAGCATCAGGACTTATTGTTTCCACTTTTACACCTGCCTCGTCGAAGTTCTCAGAAACTCTCATCGGACAATCAATCAGCAGAAACCCGCTTTCAACTAAGACGTCTCTCACAAATTCATACCCTTTCTTCTGCTTTGGTTTTACCGCGAAAGAAGCTATTTGAAAGCCTAGATTATAACCCTTTGTCGAAGTGTGCGGTTCTATTATTTGATTTTCCAGGTCATCAAAATACGCAGAAATACCAGTAATTCCACAGAGGCCATTCCAGCCCCTGTTTGTCCAAATTTTCCAACTGGCTTCATCCATCCCACGTGGGCCAATCCAAAGATACTTCATTGCTTCGTCATGTGTTGACCTTAGGACAGGTAAGACTGCCATATTTTTCCGTCCAATCTGTTCATAGACTGCCTTACACAGAAGCTTAAGGTAAGGACCGTCCCCTTGGTTAGCATTTGGAAACAGAGAGTTATAACTTGATAGGCTTAGTGCTGCTCCATCACACAACAAGTCACGCCTCTCCTGGATGAGAGTGCAGTAAGCAGGCGCTAAAATGTGTTCCATCATACACCTGTTCCATTCTGTCTTATAGCCTCCGTTTTCATCGCTCCACAAATTTCGTCGTGTTTCGTGATCCAGGGCAAAGTGACCGTTGACATGTGCAGGAAAATCTACCGATACAGGCAGAGGAAGGAAACAGAATAAACGACTCTTATGTTTGGTTGCACTGTGTAGCGTGGTTTCTTTTAGATATGCAATGCCACATTTTGGAAGAAGACCTATGTCGCCATCTGAATAAGCAGCGTTTAGTTTATCCGAAACGCTGTTTGCATTTTCAAAACCAAATCTCTGAATGATTTGCCATTTGTCGATCTGTCCCTCACTGTCTCTGGTGATGAGTTCGTAGCTGACTTCCGATAGGACGATTTGCTTGAGAGAAATCTCTTTATTTCTTAGAGCTCTCGATTGATTCTTCACCTCTTCATCAAATTGCTGTCGTTTCTGCTTGGCCTCCTCTGATAACTCTACGTGTACTTCGTAGGTTGTGATAATTTTTCCTTTCTGGTCAACTTCTTTTAGTTGAATTTCTTCAACTGAATTCAAAAATAAAAGTGATTCGCACATGTCGGTTCTGAATGTTTTGAATAGCGCCGTAACATCATTTGGACCAAGAGTCTTGCCAGAAATGGATGACGTCTGAGCAATTTCTTTTGCTCGTAATGGCAACCTAAACATTGTACCTCCACATGAACCGTAATGCTCTTCAAAATATCCCTCAAAGACATCTGGAAATCTTTCTTTGAGTATGCTTACATTTTTCATCATTCTGCCAGGACTGGTTTCAATAGCTCCTGGAACAAATTTTAGCGTCGGGTCAAAGACACACAAAACTCTCTCCTCACCAACAACTTGGGTTAGAAACGTTGGTGCATCCGTCAAATGGTAGACGCAGTTGAAGCCAACACCATACTGTCCAGTTTTCGTTGGGTCCTCTGACTTACTTCCTTCTCCCAAGTTCTGGATTCCAATAACATCACTGTGCGTAAACGGTTTGTTGTTAAATATACAGAGAGCTGGTCCTTGTAGTGGCTTCCATTTGTCTTCAAAGATTCGTTCAGTAGGCAACTGTCTTGCATCGTTGATGAAGTGAATCTCAGTGGCTCTGGCATCGTCTGCGTTTTGCAACATTTCCTTTAGAACTTCTTTATCAAACGGATAGCCAGTCAGAATGCGCTTCAATCGGTTAACCAGTTTTTCCTTTTGTCCAAATTCAATTCCAATGGAGCACCTGTCGATGACATCTTCACGTATTGATTTTATGCCAATTGTGCTGGCAGCTTTGTATGGAATGCGGTCATGGCAAAATCGAGCATCCTCAACCACCATCCACGGATAATTATTGTAGCAAAGAGAATCAGCTGGAAAGAGAATTCCCTTCTCATCTGGCACAAACAATTGCTTTGGATCAATGTCTACTTCAGAATCAGCTCCATTTCTATCAATTTCATATATCAAACATGAGTTTACAATGCACAATGCGACCTGCAAAGCTGATTCGCTAAGAGGCACGCCCGGAAAAGCAGCGTTAAGGTCTCTCAGAACAATCAGGTAGTCTTCAAGTTGAAAATGCTTTCGCATGTTTAATATAGACCACAGATTAGTGAATGCCAACATTGTCCTTGGAATTTGACAAAGGTAAGGCATCAAGGTTTCTGCCTTTATAGTCTTCACTGATAGCTCTAAGGCACAACTACTCGGTGACATAAATATTGAACCACTTTCTACGAAGATGCATCTTAAACCTGACAGCGCGTCTATGGTTTGTGCCGACAATTCCCCTTTTACTGCTAAGTGATCCAGGTATTTGTATAGTTCATTGCAGATCTTCTTCAAGTGTTGTAAACCGACATCTGGCAGATTTAAAACTGAACCATGTGAATCCGCCAACCCTAGAACCGTCTGAAATTGGGATATCAGGTCCTGTTGACTCACGGCCTTTCCAACAAGACCCAGAGTGCTTTTTAAAGGGTGCATGGGATTATTTTGAGATCTGAATACTTCGAGGTCATCAATAACTGGGTACAAGCAGCAAATGAGGTGTTTCTCAGTGCTTAGATAGCTCTCCTCGCATGACACAAATTGTGAGTCCTCTCCTTTCCACTTCAGAGGAAATCCATGGGGCTTTTTAGAAGTTGGAAGAAAACGGATTTTCCTAATCTCTTCAATATACTCTGTGTCGCTTTGATCAGCTGAGATCGCTTTTGTACTCATTAGTTGAACCACTGCGTTTAAACGCTTTGACGCTATCTGTGGGTTTTTCGTTACAAATGAGCACCGTTCAGATAGTTCTTTCCAAGACAAACTGATCTCCTTCATCCCAAGTTCAACCAACCTCCGATATATGTCGTCCAGTTGTCTATCAAAAGTGGCCGTAAGATCCGGAAAGACGTCTTCTTCTTCGTCGAATAGTACCGCCAAAAATGAGAAAGGATTTATAAGTTCAGAGCACGTTTTTAGTGTTCCTCTCGGTTTTACTGGAATGCAAGTCACATTTCTAAGCAGACCAATTAAAGTTTGATCAAAGAGAGCATTCAGCACTAGGGAATCTCGTCCTTCTGCCTCTACAGTCTCCACTTTGGGAAGAAAGAACTCCTCATAAAACGCAGCTTTTGTGACCATTCTATCCTGAAGTTTTACTGATGCAGGAGTGAGTTTAATGGTTGCGTAGATATCCATTGGAATGTCAATCACTTCGAAGCCCAAAGACTTTATTTCTTTGAAGATTTTCAACGCTATTGTACCAATGGGTTCATGTCGAAATTGATCTTCTAAATAGCGGCATTCGGTCATAGAAAACAGCTTGTCACCTTGTCGTACTATGAGTGGCCCATCTGCTTCAAAGATTCTGTTGTATACGGTTTCTGTCAAGAAGGACAGTGAACCCGCTTCCTTCAACGACTTGTGCACTGGCCAGAGAGCGTAAGGGCTACAGTCTGTGCAGACTTTTAACAAGTCTTCCAACAGAATGAGGTAGGCTTCTGTTACGGCATCTTTAACAAGGACCTCATTCCACAGAGCACGTTCATCTATCTTGTCTTTCACAGCATTTTCAAAGATGTGCATTCTGCTTGAAGTCAAAGCAAAGGAACCGTTGATGTGCACTGGAAAACAGGAGCGAATTGGAAGCGGAAGAAAACAAAACAACAGACCAGGTTCGTCGTCACTGACATCTTTATCAGATGAAATCAGACTGATTGGCATGAAGCCTTCTTCAGTTTTCCTCAGCTTAGCTGCAATTCCACCAACCGGTGTAAGGTATCTCTTGTGTTTTGCCATTTCTAATGAAGACCCTTTTCCCAAACAGGACGACACTAACCAATGACTAATTGAGGAGCCAGGATTCAATTTCAATGTCTTAGGAGAGTCCTCTGAATGTGTACATGACACTCGAATGATAAGTGAAGATTCTACATTTGGAATGTCACAGACACTGGCATCGACTTTCTTCTCCTTCAGAACTTGGTTTACGACTTTCAAAACAGAACACTGACGCTCTAGCTCACTGACACATTCCTGCTCCCCATTTTGGGCCTGGATTAAAGACCTAATTATTTGCTCAAGACTTTTATCAATGGTAAACCATTCTTTCATGCTTTCGATAGAATTTGAATTGCCAGGCAAGTGGAATACAGTGATTTTCTGAACATGTTGAGTGAACAACAACAGATGATGACTAGATTTACTAAGTAATTCGAGCAGAAGCATCATTTCCTCATGACTGTAGCATTTCTTGCAGATTTCGCTGGAACTTGCTTGCTGTGGAGTTCTCAGTGGAAATCTGAAGAGAGTTCCTTGATATGAAGCCATGGTTGAATCAGGACTGAAATCGCAACCAAAGATTCCATTGTACGGTCTGAACTGATCAGTCAGCGGTTTCATTTTTCTTCGGTTGTTCGTAATGTCTAGTTTCAGTCCTGGTCTGCTCTTATCACGAATTGCACGGTCAAGGTACTTTGTGTGAGGATCCAAGAACACTACGTGGTTCTGACTGACGAGAGATGGTACATCTGTTAGATTGTATACAGCATTGAATCCTAGGCCGAACTTTCCAATTTTGTCTTTGCTGTCTTCCTTTGTGGCTCCACTCAATGTAACGAGACTCTGGAAGTCCTGTGGGGTAAAAACAGCGTTGTTATAAGCCCATAATGCAGGTCCTTGAAGATCCGTCATTCCCTTGTCAAGTAGTAATGTTTTCGCGTCGTCATTTCTTCTTTCGTCGTATAGAAATCTAACTTCAGTGGCTCCGGCGTCATCTGCATTTTGAACGAGCTCCTTTAAAACAGCCAATCCATCTGTGTAATCTTTCAAGATGTTGTTGAGTCGTCTCGTAAGTGGTTCTGACTGGCCGTATGACTCAAAGCCAAAGCCAAGTTCTTCGGCATCAAACATTCTGTTGATGAGTCCGTGAATCTTCAGTGCTTCGGCTGTAGCTGGAGGCAGCAATGGATGGACAAAGAAGATGTCGTCATCAACAAGATCGTTCACATCAAGGCCTTGTTGAAACCATTCTTTGTCACAGTATGTGACATCAGTGATTTCTTTCATGTGCAGTTTATCATCGATGGTCTTTATAGGAACAAGAAGTTGATCAAGTATCTCCAATTTGTTAGGCATAGACGATATTTCGTTGAGAACATCAATTGCAATCTGAAGGTCTCGTTTCACCTGGTTTTTGTCACACACCGTGTTCTTGTGGAGAGAATCTATATCTTTCAGAACTGTCACCAAAGAACATTTTTCGTGCACTCCAAAGAAATTCCACAGGTGAGTGAAACCCTTGAGATCTGTTGGAAGCAAATAAAGATGAGGCTGTAGATCCATGAAGGGTTTCGTTTTTACCACTTTACTTGGAGCAACAAAACCTTCTCCATACCAGACCCAGCTGTCGATTCGCAGCTGTTCAAACATGTCTGCATGTATGGAGTTTTTAATGACTTTGTTCAAGTATTTATACATTGTCTTCATTGTAAACTGAAATTCACTCTTTTCCTGTGGTGTGTAACAAGAAACAACGGTCTTTAAGTGGTGTACAATATGCTCGATATCTGGCTGCTTGGTCCATCCAAAAATAGCTGCGACGTTTGGAAAATTGTTGGTGTTTACTGTCGACTTTACTGATCCAACAATTGATCCAAACTGCATTGAACAGACTTCGATTGGTAACAGAAGTTTTTTTGAGTACGATTCTCCAACAAACTGCACTGATCGAGGATAGTTTGTTGGTCTCGATAAATCTGGTTTAACCCACTTTAATTCCTCGAGTGCTGTTGAAAGTGACTTGAATCCGCAGAATTGTTGTACAACCACATGTAATAAACTGGCATGATTTTCCACGAACACAAGCAGCGTTTGGGCAGATTTTTGATCAGGATTTATGGATGAATTCAGCTTTTCCGCTACACGTAACAGATCATTTGCTGTCACTGAATTCTGTCCCTTCATTCCGAGTTGGCGAAGGGTATGACTGTACTTGGTATTTCCAAACTCACCAACGGCAAAGACATCTTCACCAACGAAGAGGGATTGTAGAGTTTGATCACTGTTGTCAAACACATCTCTTGGTGTGACAACTTGGCCGTCAGACTTCTGAATAAATCTAACTTTGCTGAAGTTCAACGTGAAGGAAGAACTGCTTTTCTGGAAGCGTGCAAAGTTGTCACAGACAAAGGCCATCAATGTTACCACTTTTGTTACGTCATACACTCCATCATTGACCGCTGGAAATAAATAATTTTCCAATATATGAACCTCACTGGACTGCACGACACCAAGGTTGACTGCGAGATCTCGAACTAGATTGTTTCTCAAGTTAATGAAGGGATAAGGCAACTCTATTGGCAGGCTAATGTTACTCTGAACTGCCCGGTTAACGGAACTCAAAGATACAAATTCTGTATCTTTGAAGCCACTTCTCTTTAGCGTCTCAAAGAGAGGCAGGCAGTATAGGAGTCTAGAGTTATTTGAGACGACGATACGTTTACCGGCTAAACCGGATGAGAGAAATGTCTGCAGTGTTTTTTTCTCAGCATCATTTATTGATGACACTGACAGCATTCCTGTTTGGAAGAGTCGATTCATTGCCGAGAGGACATTTGTTGCATCTGGTGTTAAGACATAGTTGCCGAACAGGTTCGGATGGTTACGCACCGACGAAGGAAGATCATCTATTACTCTTACCCCAAGTTCTTTCAGTAACAACTTGACATTTACTGTCAGTTCACAGCCAGAATGACTCGCAACTAATAATGGAGATTGTCTGCTAAGTTTCATGAGCTGGCCATTTCCAACAGGGAGTATGTGAAGATTCTCAAAGGCATTCAGATTGGTTGGGAAATAATGACTAAGATATGCCCAAAGCTCATGAAGCCAATTGACGGTAAGATGTGGTGCACTGTTGATGTTAACTTCGGTGTAGTTCTGCCAGTCATTAGGAAGTACGGAATGGAGCAGATTGGAGAAATTCTGTGGTTGCAGATGCACGAGTTGAGTAACATCTGCAGAAAGAATACAATGCAATATTATTGCAAATCATGTAATGTTCTGTGATTAACTGCTATACAGTCCAAACACATGGGCCAATCGCCCTATGAGCAATTGTCTTAGAATCAAAATATTGGCCTGAATAATTTCTTAGGAATTGTATTTTCTCAAATTCCTGCAATTCTCGAAGTTAGGTGTATTTTCATCTGGTAAGATTTCAAAAATCAATTTTATTACTTTTTGCTTGGTACTAACTCTTTATGAATGTTGATAAAAGATTAAAATGCATGTGAACATGGGTGTTTGCCATACTGAATAATTCCATAGTTCTCATTTAATTGTTGGTGACCTGTTTATAGCCAAATGTACAAAAGAATAAGACGCTTACATTTTGATGCCATGTTTTTCAGTTGATCAAACGCGGTCACATTCGCTCGCAGAAACATCCTCTCCAGTCCAGGAAGGAGTGTTTTCGGATGTTCCGATGATTCCGCATATATTTTGTCTGCTTGACTATTATATTGTTTGAATTCTGTCCAAGTCCCGTCTGCCAGAGGAAGTAGTTTCAAGTTGATCAGTTCCGTACCACTTGGGAAGTTCTCAAGAAAATATTTCAAGAGATTGAATTTGTCATGCTCTTGTAGAGACAACGCATTCTGTATGTTCTTCAGTGATTGACAAACTAGGGATGGTGTTATCTGATTAACGAAATGTTTCTTTAAAAACATAGGCACAGAAACAAGTCCAATCTGACTCTCAAGTAAAATGCGTCTGATCAGAATTTGAAGCTCGGTTTTATCTTCCATGTTGTCAAAGACTGCATTACTACTGTTCATCCACTGTCCTCCTGAAACTGACGAATGAAATATATTCAGACCGGGAAGCTGTTTGTAGAATTCGTCTGCTAACAGTTTCCACTGTGGTGTCAATTGATCGGGTATGATGTTGAATATGAGATCATGTCGTAGCTTGTTTCCAGGATTTGCTACATGCAATGCCAACTTCACTAAAGCCTTAACTAGTACTTTGTTGACCAAGAACTTATTCCAAATCAGGGCTTTATCAGTCAGTTGATTAATATTCTGATCAGCTGTGGGCCACTTCAGGTGTCTTCTGTTGGAATCAACTGCAAAGTAACCATGTACGTGGACTCTCAAACCAGTAGGACTTGTCTCTTCCAGAGGCAGTGGAAGAAAGCAGAATATGTGGCCTTTTGGTTTCGTCAAATACGTAGGAGTTCCAGAGTTTTCTTCGATTTTCAATGCAACTCCGACCCAGGGCAGCAATCCAAGACTTTCGCTGATTTCTTTTGCAGAGTCCAACTCTGATTTTCCTGCATAATATTGAGAAATTATCCACTTACTGGTTTCAATCTGAGAATTGCTCAGATGGTTTTGGAACTCCACATTCAGTGGATAAGTGATGGATACTGAATCTGCCGTTTTGCCATTTCTATGAGTCTCAATCTGGTTAATGAACTGAAGCCTTTTTGCTTTCACTTCTTCCTTCATGTCCTTTGCAATGTTGATGGATATCAGTTTCGTTGGACTCTCTGTCTGAGATGTTTTCTCGTAAACTTCAATGCATTCTAGGCTTTTGAGGAACATTAGCATGATGTGTGCATCCGTTTCCAATGATCGGAACAATTCTCGTATCTTTGTAGCATCGTATTTTGTGTCACACAGATCCGAATGCATTCCTTCTATTCTCATTGGAAAACGAAACACTGTTCCATTGAAGCATCCATTGGAAAATGTTGGTTTGGTCAATCCAAACAGCTCTTGGTGAAATGGTTGAAACTGGTCTTCAAGACGCTGAATTTCTTCTTTATTCTTTTCAAGGTCCCATAGATATGACGATGTGGGATATCTCCTCCCGTTGTCTTCTACGTGGAAGAACTGTTCGTGAGGATCAAGAAATCCGATTCCATTTCCGCTGCAGATGGAGGGTAGATCTGGAAAGGAAAGAGTATAACTGGCATTGTGATATTTTGAAAACTGACATGTTAACCAATAACATTCACCATTTAGGCTATGGCAGTTAGGTCATATATATGACGATCGCTCATAAGACGTTCGCTCACAGGACTATCGCTTGGTAAACCGGCTGATCGAAGCACATCCGTTACGTTGACCATTACCAAACATGATTCGCTGTGAAGTCCCTTATACACCTTCGATATCCATCTCCATAATCAGTTACACTCAAAAAAATACTTCGACTTTGGTTTCTCGAGGGAGAGCCCTAAGATGTCTGCCAAGTTGTATCTCGACGCAACTTACTGCCCGGCTAGCTATGTAATCTGATATTGTCACTTTCTCGGTATGATATTTGCTTGTCTAATTACGGAAAACGTATTAATTAATTTCGCAAATCGATGTTTTTATGTTGAGGTAACGTCTTTGTTTGTTTGATTGCCAAAAACGTAGTACATTTCCATGATATTTATTTGCTAAATATGTTGCCTGTCGTATCATATGAGCTAACAGCCTATCAACGATCGTCCTATGAGCGAACGTCCTGTGAGCGATCGTCCTATGAGTGAACGTCCTATCAGTGAAAGTCCTATGAGCGAACGTCCGGTGAGCGAACGTCCAATGAGTGAACGTCCTATGAGTGAACGTCCTATGAGCGATCGTCCTATAAGTCCTGTGAACGAACGTCCTATGAGTGAAGGTCCTATGAGCGAACGTCCTATGAGTGACCGTCCTATGAGTGAACGTCCTATGAGCGAACGTCCTATGAGTGAACGTCCTATGAGCGATCGTCCTATAAGTCCTGTGAACGAACGTCCTATGAGTGAACGTCGTATGAGTGAACGTCCTATGAGTGAACGTCCTATGAGTGAACGTCCTATGAGTGAACGTCCTGTGAGCGATTGTCCTATGAGTGAACGTCATATGAGTGAACATCCTTTGACCAAAACCTTAGCTTCGCTGATCACATCACCCATCTTTCTCGCTCTTGCTTCATGCACATCCGTAATCTTCGTAGAATCTGCCCTGTGCTTGACTCCAAAACTGCATCCACAATCGCCACATCAATAGTTCACGCTATATTGGATTACTGTAATTCCCTTTTCCTAAATATAAACACCACCCAATTAAATCACCTCCAAGCCATTCAGAATGCTCTCGCCCGTGCTGTCACCAAGACCCCAAAGCATCACCATATCACTCCTGTCCTCAAATCACTCCACTGGCTCAAAATACCTGAACGGATCGAATATAAGGTCATTTCACTCATCTACAACACACTGCAATCCTCACAGCCCACATATCTCCGTCAGTTGTTCCCGATTCAGCCACATCGTTCAACCCGTTCCTCTTCCACCCTCACACTACTTCGCCCTCCCGTCACATCATCACTGAAATTTGCAAATCGCTCCATAGCCATTGCTGTCCCGCCTCTTTGGAACAAACTCCCTCCAGCATTAAGACAAATATCCTATCTGTCCTACGAATTCACACACACCTCACCTCTTGCTATCTCCCCACAGCTTTTTCACTCACAACTCAAAGCACTGCTCATTCGCAAATCCTATCCTGATTCCTCCTCTTCCTCCTATCTCCCTCGCCGTTTCAACTCCAAACACCATCCACCTTAGCCGTCTACCTGCCTGCCTGCCTGACTCTCTAGATTTGACCCCTGCCTATTGATTCTGTTTTGATTAAGCGCCTGTGAATAAGCTGCTTCCCGCGACTACGCTTTTGTGGGCGCTGTAGAAATGCTGATTACGATGAAGTGCTAGCAACGTCATATTTTTTACAATTGGCTATTTCGGAATTTGAGCCCCGGGGCAAGTCCGTCCTCTCCTCTATTTTCATTACGTATGCTTTTGACCTTTTCATTGCATGGGAAAATGGCGTCATCGTGTGCTAAAACCCTACAGGTTATGGTTGCTTACTGCATGAACCAAAGCTAAAGGCGCAGTTGCTCCGTGCAGAGACTCTTAACATAAATCTGCCCGTCAAAAATGGATTCAAATCCATAGGCCATAGCTAAACATATAGGCAAACATAATTATACATACATGCACCCATATAATATGTACATTCATTTATGACTACATGCATAGGGGTCTTATGAACGTCTTATGAAACATACCAGTCATGTGAAAGACGGATTTGAACCCGAGTCCAAACCGTCCAACTTTCATCGGGTCCTTTTCTTTTACGCTGTCGTTTAGCATCCGAATGCCCTTCCAGTCATCAGGTGTGAATACTGCGTCGTTGTAGACATAGAGAGCTGGACCCTGTACATTGTACAGCATGCAAGTATATCTATAGTAACCTGAAGAAATTTCAAAAAGAGAAAGTAAAAAATGTCTCATGAAGTTTACCCCTATAAATTTAAAAAACTTAGCTCAATAAATGGACCTGCACATCATCAGATTTCTTGATATTCGGATTTCGCAGAACATCCACTAAAATGGATGGGGCCATTTTGATAAAAAAGTTACAATAAAATTGAATAAATTAAGTAACCCACCCTGTTTGAGTTATAACGTACAAGTTTCAATATGCTGCAGAATTTTTATTTGCAATATATATGTATATATATTTATATATATATACATATATATATAAATATATATATAAATATATATATATAACCTATGTGTTTACGTAGTTATATAATACAGCAAACCCCATGGTGAATTATATATCTTTCTTTATACTATGCTGTAGTGTTATAAGGACAACAGTCAACACCTGAGCAGTATTGTCTCCTATTACGGACACAATACTGTTGTGTGGCACGGTGGCCGATTGGCTAGAATGGTCGACCCGTAACGCTCAGTGTACACCGAGTGAGCAGGGTTTGACCCTCGTCCGAGGCGTCAGTCATTGTGTAAGGACCTTGAGCAAGTCCTTCGCGCACAATTGATCTGCAGTACAACTGCAATTGCGCCGTCGAGGTGTATGTACTTCTGAGCAAAAGATGTTGGAAGAAGGGCGATATAACAAAGTTCAGAATAAATAAATTAAATAATGACACAGAAACGCAGCTGGCATACTTTATACATTCTTATGGGTGCATTTTTAAAATAAAAACCGATAAAAACCGAGCTTAAATTAAAGAAATCTTGCCTGATAAAGAGCGAGGCCTGCGTGATGCAGGTTTTCCAATCTAGCAGAATAGGATGTTGAATCAAGAAGAAAGATGACTTTACGAGCTCCTGCATCTTCGCTATTCTGAATGAGCTCCTGGCGAGTTGTCAATAAAATAAATTACTTTGCAAAGCAGATCCAGTTTCCATTAGCATTACTTGGAATATTTTCTTAACTTATGCGAACAAAGAAAAAGTTCAAGAAAGTTATGTAACCAAAGCTAAAAATGCACTTTGAGAACAAGCAAGTTAATGTGGCTTATTTTGTCAAAGGCTGCCTAATAATGGTTGTTAATGACATTGGCATTAAAGATAAATGGCAAACTATGAGGGTATTGATAATTACCATTAAGCTGAATCACTACACGTAGCCTAATGATTTAATAGAGGCTGACCTTGAGTATTTGTCCGTCATCAGGATACTGCTGAAGAATTGATTTGAGCTGTTTAATGATCGTCGGCAAAATGATGCCACGATTGAATTCATCTGTAAACAGTCGCTGATCACAAGTCAAGTGTATATTCTAGATCTGTAACAGCTTTAATTTGAACCGATATTTTATTTAGATAGTCCTATGGCAAAGATGAGGATCAATTGGGATCGATTTTCAATATCCTCAAATAGGTCGACTCACCTTTCAACATTTCAGGATGTGACGGTAATATGAGCTGCAGTAGGACGTAATGGTCGCCGAACTGGCTGCCAGACAGTTTAATTGGAGTAATAAAAGAACTTGAATCATCCGCTCATACTATGACTTATAGTTATGCAGCTTTAATTAATAGGGGTGGGAGGGATGGTTTAAGAGGGTCTATGAAATAGCTAATCAATTTATCCCAACAGGTGTTTAATTGTTTATCATAAAATTGTACTTCCATGCATCAGCGTGTCACTTAGATGTTTAACGTGATTCAATCTATGGCAGCGATACTTTCTTTGGTTTGGGAGTAGCAAATATTCCCTCCAAGATAATCAGATGGATGGTCTTGGCCACTTTAGGCATGGTTGTTACTTCTATAATCATACCCATTTGAATGAAGCACGGCCTTCTTACATGTATGCTTGGGCAAAACTGTTGTTAGGGCATGATTGCACCACCTTACCAGTCTTATATGCACGAGCTACTGTGAATATATCAGCATAGGCCTAATTATGCAGCATTGATGGACTGCACAATACTTCTCGCATGCAAGGAAACTGTATTTGAACATAAACGAGTTCAGGAAGTAAGACTTCACAATGACAGCCAAATGCCTACCTTGGTTAGCCATTGTGCAGGTTGTTTAGACGGTGTTTTGGGACGTAGAGATTGCTGAATCTGTTTCAAAGGTGAATCATCGTCCAGTTTTGAAATTTAAAGCTAAAACGAACATAACGATACAATGTGCGTATTATCGTTCGATAATATTATCATTTGATAATGATTGTTCATTTTATGCTTTTGTCCTAAAGCGTCGAATGTGATGATAAAAAGCAACGCACAAAGGCAAAGGCTAGAGTCACGGGCAAGGAGTCTTTCGGTACAAAAACGACCCCGGTATCTCACAGCAAGCCCTATGTATTCTGAATATTGTGTATTTGCATATGTGCAACACTGCAATATGTACAGTTATGTCTGAACGTAGTGTGTATCGTTGACATGACGACGGTTTGCAATTTGCTGTGCGACGGGCATATTGATTTCTGAATTGCACGTACAGTATGGAGACTCGGATTCAGGTAGCATTAATTAACAGGCCAATATTCTGCATTTTAAAGATTCTATAGTATAGTGCATAAATTGATTTTGAACAATGAGCAGGATGAAAATCTTAACAGTAGGCCTTGGCTACCAAAGGCAGCAGCAACAATACCGTCATCATCATCATCCTCATCCTCATCGGTAACAACAACAACATCAACAACAACAATGATAACAATAATAAGTATACATGGAAATATAATATATTTATCAATCACTCTATCAATCAGTGAAACTTTATATAGCGCCTCTTCAAGAAATCTACTCAGAGGCGCTCCCAGTACAACCACGGTCAAAGAGGACAGTTTTAAGAGAAGAGTAGAAAGAAGATGAGAGGATCCTGGGTAAAAGCCGAAGGTTCAAAGCCCTATCCAAGTGGTAGGGCCCACAACAGAGAAGTCACTATGCTGCGGAATAGCAGTGCGTGAGAATCGAACGCTGAGAAGGCGTTGCACAGCAGAGCACAGCGCCCTCTGAGCACTGGCAGCAGGCGGGCAGCATGGCTCCTGAAGGTAAACAGGCGCAGCCCCAACAAGACAGCGCCAAACCAAGGAGGCGAGTAAAATGCAATGCACTGCAGGATGGGAAGCCAGTGCAACACATCACGGTTATAGGCAGCAACATGGCCTATCCTAGAAATGCTTCCAATCAGGACCGGCTCCAGTTGTCAGATTCTGCCTCATGAAATGCCCGCATACATAGTGGGGTAGTAGTCAAGACGACTAGAGACAAAAGCATGAATAAGAATGACTATACAATAAAAATACGGGGATTGGAAATAAATGTTGGCAGACTTAATTACATAAAAAATACTTTTATATATAGCAAAAGCTAATGACATAACAGACTTTCCTTATTATAGCTATATTGGTCTCTGTTAGCATTTATTGAAGCGACTATACAGAAATTTCTGATTGCATTTATTACAAATACACTAACCAAATATGTAACAGTATATCGGCCTATACTTACTCTTGATGACTGATGAGTGACTAACTAGTAAGTTCAGACTGAGCTGATCATCGACATACTATGCCTAAGAATTGCAGATATACAGCAGATTCTGATTTTACCTTGAATGATCGATCATCAATCGTAATCGTAATCTCAAAATTTCTACAGCGCCCACAAAGCGAAATCGCGGGAACCAGCTTATTCACAGGCGCTCGCATTGACTACGGTTCGTGAACGTTCGGCAAGACCTCGTCTTGCTTCTGTCGCCGCTTACAATGCCGGACAAAGACATCGCATGCACGCAACGCGGGCATCACTCGTGTAGTCTGACTTTCGCAAAATCACGATGGGTTTGGTTTCGGTTTCGGTTTCGAAAGATGTATGACTACAGAAACGTCGGTTTTGTAATGCCAGCGATTGAAATTATCGTAGTTTCAATCACCATAAGCACAGAAACGTCTTGGGCTCAGAATTCAGGTCGAACATAGTATGAGTTGTTTGCGTGGCCAAGACACTTATAGAACGAGATATAACGAGAACCTACTTCATGTTCGAAAGTAAAATGCTAAACTCAGGGTCCGATTTGTCTAAAAAGAAGCAGGGAGGTCGAAAATTTAATTATACAAAAAGATCTGATAATAATTTTTTAAGCCGCAATGAATTTTTTATTCGCGATATGCTCCTCCCGTTTCAAACCCCTTGTCTGCTTAACACAGAAAAAATAATGGAAATAGCCAACATTTCCAACTTTCCTTATTTTTTGTCAAGTAATTAATATACTTCCACAATAAGTCTAGATTCTGCAAGTACTAGCAGTGTGAGACAATGTAAGTATGACAAATGAATATATTTTAATAATAATAATAATAATAATAATAATAATTAAAAACGTGTTAATATCATGTCAAGCAACCACATGGAGTCTACAAAACCATTATGTAAAACTTACTTTTTACATTTCCTAATCCTTAATAAAAAAAAGCGTTTACTTTCAACAAAACGTGTTAATAGTCCTACTTGTCGTAATCATAATCTATACACTTTTAGGAACCCATGCGCGGGGCATCAGCTTATTTACTAGCAATAAAATTTGGGAACTCACCTTCTATCTACATATCTTTGTTGAACAACTTTGCGTAGGCTTAGTGTTGTAGCAACAGAACACCATGTCGCATTTTAAATTTATTCATAACACATGCGTAATTAAATTTACACAAAAGTTTGAACGGTTTTTTACAAGTAAATTATGTTACAGTATATATGTACTGAGTAAGTTACCTTCTAGCATTAGGACGTTTGAAGAAAGAAGATATCGTTTGCTGACTGGCTTCATTTCTGTTAAATCTAACGCTGCGGCAGAATCACTCAAATGCCCGTTTTGTTTTATATATTTTGTTTAGGTCTACGGGCATCCGAAGGAATATTCAATTGATTGTTTGATACTGCCTATACTGACTCACAAAGTGGAGTAATATTAAGCTTCACTTTAACGACTTACTCCCTCATCGAGGCTTGGGTTAGTTCCGAAGTTAGCGTGGGGTGGGGGAATATTTGAAAATCTGGATGAACGTGTGTTTCATCTGGCATGTAATGCGAGAATATGGTTTCTGAGCGTCGCTCCATGCACTCAGTGTCAATTATTTATGTTTATGCATTTCCGTATGTGCATATATATATACATATATATATACTATACTTTATAGGCAGAGGGGTCAAGGGATAGAAGAATTGGGGTCCAACCCCCTCGACCCCTCTGGCAAATCGGACACTGGCTAAACTATGTACTTCACGCTAAGCGCCTGGTATAAGGACTATATATATATATATAGTCCTATATATATAGTATAATAGTATATAGTATATATATAGTCCTTATACCAAGCGTTTAGCGTGAAGTACATAGTTTAGCCAGTGTCCGATTTGCCGGGGGGTCTGCATAGATCCCCCCCCCGGTAATTTGTGAAAAGCAACACATACGAGCAGGGCCGCTAATTGCCCGTTTTGGTTGAATTCATTCCGTCTCGGCTCAAATCATTTCTTCACGACTGAAATCATTTCGAAGCCTGTCAGTCCATGGCCTGGGAAATCTGTTTCGAGTAATGCCTGTGCGCTCAATGAATGTGAGGGGATCGAGTCGACTCCCTCGGGGGTCGATCAGACTTTATAAGCAGAGGGGTCAAGGGATAGAAGCATGGGGGTCCAACCCCCTCGTACCCCCCGGCAAATCGAACACTGGCTAAACTATGTACTTCATACTTATAGAATCGTCAAATCAACTCCATCGATCATAACGCTGATGTTTAGCGTACATGATTCACTATGCAGACATGTGCCCAGAGGCGGCGATCTCGTCTGACAGTGGGGGGCACCCAATGAGAAGGGTCAGAAATGTGGAAGGAGACAAACGTATAACGTGTTCCATCTCTGTAAAAGCTGGGAGGATTCGTCCCTCGACCTTCCCGGGATTATATTATTATGTGCTTGATATGTAGACCTAGCTATGCAGAAACGCTACAAAGGTGATAAATTGCCTAATTAAGCCTGTGGTGATTAACTGTTCTTGATGTTACCAAACACTCGAGTGATCCTAAGCTTTCAATGGCTACGTAGTCTGTGCGTAGGTTCTTTCTGACTGAAAGATAGGCGTACATGAAAATTTTTGTACCACAAGTAAGCCTGAATTAAAAAAAGCGTTGAGCTTCTGCAGCCAAAAATTCGGCGTAAAAACGCAAAAAATTACTTCTGCGGCCGAAAGTTATTTGTGTAGGCCTATGTCGAAAAACGACATCACCCTAACCCTTACCCTAAACGAGCATCACGATGTCTAATCTAACCCTAAACGACCCTCACGACGCATGATTACAAATTTCAGGTGATTTTAACAGTGCGCATGTTGTATGGGTTCGGTCGTAGAAGTAAAGTTTTTGCTTGTTTTGGACCGAATTTTCGGCTGCAGAAGATTTATCCTTTAAAAAATTCAGGCCAATTACACTACAAATTGTCCAACTATAAAAATAAGACTGTGGTTTCATTTTGTCCTGGCTTACAAGGCGATATCCCACTAAGTCATTACCTTTAAGGCCATTATGTATCATGGTTTTTTTGACGACTTCTGTCTTGATGACATTGAAAGGCTTGGACCATATATATTGTATAAGCTTTAATTCATGCACAAATTGTGTGCAGATCATAACCATAACCATAACCTTTATTGTTTCCATAAACACAACATAAAAAATACAGATAACATATATCACAATGACAGGGAAAGCAAGGGAAATGAAAAACCCTAAAGGGACAGACGTCCCGCTGGTTGGTCACCCTTAAATGAGAAAATTCGGTACACAGGCGATTGGTGGAAAATTACACAAAATGCAACTTAGTTTGAGACTGAACTAGTTAACTAAAAAGACAAAGTGCACGAGACTATTAGCAAATAAAAGACAGAGAATAGATAAGAAATCAAAAAACTCCAATAATAAATAAAAAAAGTTTTAAACATTATTAGGTATAATTATAAGGAGTCATTAATTAAGAGGTTCACGTATGTTCTTTTTAAATGCACATGTACTAGGTTGAGAACGAAGGATAGATGGCAGGCTATTCCAGATCATGGGTCCAGCGTGTCGGATCGAGAATTTTCTAGTATTTGTGCGGGCAAAAATCGGGCTATAGGTATTAGCCGCACGCAGACCATACGGGTTAACTTCAGATGAGTGAAAGAAATAAGCAGAGAAAATGGGAGGAAGTTGATTGTTGTGATGCTTAAACATTATCTCAGCAGTTTGGTAGATTACTATCTGACTAATATTTAGGATTTTAGTTTGCCTAAAAATAATCTCAGTAGGATAGGAGTGTGGCGTACACCGTTCGGACGCTACCAGGTCGCGCAACGGTGTCGGCTCCAACCCTCTTCTGTGTCTGTAGCCACTCGAGTCACTTTTAAGTCGATTTTTAGTATAGCCTGACTGTTCTCCATCTATGTCTATCGTAGCAGTGACTGTCAGAGGAGAATCGGGGTTGACCGTTTCTCTAAAAGAGGCAGCAGTATATGACTCTGTCTCGGGATCAGAGTCTATCACTTCCGCGGTCGCCGAATGGGCAACGTCGTGAGGATGGCCTTTATTCAGAACAGGGTTCGCTCTTTTACCGACCGGAGTCTTCCCTTTCTTGTTTACTCGCTTAGAGACGGTTTTCCTCTTTCTCTCTACCTGACCTGAGCTTCGTCGTATCATTCTACATCTCGTGACTCTTAAACAATCGCCAACAGGGGCATCAAACGTTCTCCCTGTTCCGGAGAGCAGAAATATTTGTAACAAGTCCTTTCGTCACTTTGCCATAGGCAATACTGGTCACTGATCTTAACGTCGCCTTTTTCCAGACACTTATCCACCGGATATCGCACCTTCCACTCACCATGTACCTCTCGCTCCATGTCCGTGTGTGGCATACCGGCCTCACACGTATAAATTATCATGCACCACGATTGACCGTCCTCTGCGTTTTGCAGTTGTCCACCAACACCGTAATATATACTGAGACTTCGGGAAAACCCGGGGAGTATCTATGACCACGTTAGGTAGCCAAGAAGAATATGTATCGAAAAACCTTAATACAATCAAGAAGAGATATCGCGGGGAAACCGCGATTAAAGATATTGTTGCGATCAGACACGCAAGTCAAGAAACCACGGAAGACCGCGGGAGTAAGTATGACCACGTTAGGTAGCCAACAAAAATGTTTATCAAAAGACCGTAAGACAATCAAGAAGAGGTATCACGGGGAAACCGCGATTAAAGATACTGCGATCAGACACACAAGTAAAGATATCGCGGAAGACCGCGGGAGTAAGTATGACCACGTTAGGTAGCCAAGTATATATATTACAGGGAAAAGAAGAGAAGGAAACACCCGCAATTATTGAGGTCTTCGGCACCAGTCTCGACCGTTTCTTGTAATCGTCGCAAGCACCAATGGGGTCACCTTCCCCGTACTTATCGAACGTATTCAATGGGAAACTTTCCCCGTATTTATCGAACGTATCCATTGGGAAACTTTCCCCGTATTTATCGATTGTATTCAATGGGAAACTTTCCCCGTATTTGCCAACGGTTCCACCGGCCTCTCTTTGTTGGTTGCTTTGTTGGTTGCTACTACGGGAATCTAGCCGGCTTGTATCTCTAGCGGCCACCCTAATTTTCTCGGTCTCGGCCACCCGAAACTTTTGCATATCCGACAACCTGCTGGAAAACGGGAAGATTAACTATGACCGGTCTAGGTAGCCAACATTTATATTTCTTGGTTACCAAAACTTTCTCACGGTCTGCGCGGTCGGGGATTTTTCCCAGTCTATCTGTCTGTCGGCCGCCGAGGCCTCTCTCGGTATATGCGGTCGGTCCCTTCTGGGACTCACCCAGTCTGTATCACTCTCGGCCACCCGAGATCCTTTTCGGTCTATACGAACGGCTAACCCGGGCTTTACCCGGTCTTTACACAGACCTGTGATTTATTTATTTCACTGTCGGATCTTCCCGAGGAAGCAACCTCACAATCGGCTGCAGACTTTCTCGCGATCGATAACAGGGTGGGGCCCCAGCCCTATCAGATCGGCGGAGTCGGTCTCAACACCAGACGCTCGGCTGTAGCTCGGACTAGTTTTTGGACGCCCTCTCGTCCGCAACTATATTTTTTTCGCAACTTGCCGTGAACCAGGCTTTGAACGAACGCTCACCGACCACACAGGTGTGCGGTATTAATCACTAACCAAAGAATTCAATGCACCGTATATGCAGAGCAGTCGTCACCACTCTACAATATAAGCGACGCACCGCATGTTAGGCTATACTCAACCCGATTCATGCGTCTGCACAATATGCACAGAACTAAAAACAGCCGATCGGTATTCCCTTCAATACCAACACTGTAAGAAAATGCACGTAAATTAAGCGCTATGGCGAGCCGATTATTTACGAACAAATTCTTTAATCCAAGCCTTGTCGCCACAGGAGTAGTTAGATCCATTAATCAAACGAATTGCTCGCTTCTGCAGTATGACCAGCTTTATCAATCTTGAAGGATAATTGGAGGTCCAAGTCAAAGCACAATAGGATAAATAGGGATGAATCATTGTGTAGTATAAATTAGTACGGATTATCCTAATTCTGGACATAATTCCTAATTTTTTTGCTATTTTAATTGATATGTTTTGAATATTGTCCTTCCAGGTAAGGAATTGATCAATATGTATTCCCAAACATTTTGCAGAGGAAAGTTTGGAAACTTTAGGAATTGGCAGATTATTTATAAAAAGTGGACTCTGTTCAACAGGTACCGGTTTACGGTGAGAACAAAAGAGAATATAATTAGTTTTCGTTACGTTTAGGGAGAGCTTGTTAACGGCGAATCTATCATTAACATGAATGAGCTCGCGATTCAGCAATGCAAATAGTTCATTATAAGACTTGTGAGAAACAAAAATACTAGTATAATCTGCGAATAATAAAAAGGTAACGAGCTTAGAGACATTGGGAAGGTCATTGGTGAATAGCATGAATAATAAAGGACCGAGAATCGAGCCTTGAGGTATACCAAACTTAATGAGTTTAAAGGTTGATGTGCAGCCATTACATTTTACTTCCTGGTGCCTATTCGTTAAGTAACTATTAAATCAGGTGTGGGCGTTACCTCGAATTTCCAAGTTGTATAATTTAGTTAGGAGAAGCTTATGATTGACCGCATCGAAAGCCTTGGCCAGGTCGATAAAGACACCCACAGAATATTCATTACGATCAATAGATAAAGAAATGCTATCCTGTAGGTTTAATAGTTACATTACGGTGGAATGGCCTGACTGGAATCCATGCTGAAGGAAATAAAGAAAACCCCTTTTCGATGTAGTCATACAGACGTACGTACAGTACTCTTTCAAGTAACTTAGATAAACAAGGTAAAATGGATATGGGTCTGTAGTTAGCTATATTATTTTTGGAGCCTTGTTTGTGAACCAGAGCTCTGCGCCGACCTAGAAGTTTCGGTGGCGGCGCGTCGGTCATTTTTGGTCGGCGGCGGCCGGCCGCCGCCGACCCAAAAAATTCGGCGGCGGCGGCGCGGCGTAATCAGCACAGTGTTCTATAAGTCTTAGCATACTTGCATCAAAAGTTGTTCGGCAAGGTAACTTGCGTTTTAATTATATGCATATTCTACATTATCTTTTCCTGTTGTCTGATCTCAAATTTTTTCAAGAGAAACAATTATTCGCAGCGACTCAAAACAGACGTTTGCGAACAAACAGCTACATGTAATAATTAGGCCTACATTTCTTTTATCAAAGCACACCGAGCAGCAAAACGTGAGCAGAATGCACCACCTTTCAGGATTTATGACCCGAAAAGACTTCCACAAGAAACCTTTTTCATCATTCTTAATTACCATGTACTAGTCTTTCAACCTAAGCTGCCCAGTTGCAATAGTAGCACTCGTTGTAGCAATAGAAGCAGTAGCAGCAGCAGCAGTAGTTGTAGTAGCAGAAGTAGTAGTCGGATCAACTTTAACATACGGTACGAACAGCGGCAACAACAGCAGGATAATGAAGGACTAAGAACATGAGAAAGAAGGGGGAAGAAGAAGATGATGAAAAGGAGCATTTCCTGCGATTAAGAAGATATGGTACCGATTAGATGACAGCGAATCAATTTATTGATCGAAACCAATGTATGTAGGCCTATGAGTGATAACGATCAATAAAGCGTATTATATAATACATGTATCTCACAAGGTCGTTTTCTCTACCCAGCCATATATTAAGAAGAGGAGAAAAGGACCAGTTCCTCAGACGAGATTGGAGTATAAAGTGTTACCGACTTCATTATCTTAGCCTCAGCGTATACGAAGGTGGCCTGGGTGGGTGGCGCCCGCTGATTTGATCCCAGAACACTCGAATGACAGTCCAGTTATTAGGCCTACACCATCGAGCTTATGATGCATGTTAAATGTCATTTGAATCTAGTCTTAGTATTACATTAGGCTTAGGAATGCACAATGTGCAACAAATTATGTCTCCGATTATTAATACAAACAATTAATAACGTGATGTAAGTATATTGGTACTTACACATTTTCATAAACTTGTTTGTCATCCGCCATTATGATGTGTGAATAAGCCTACTTGAAATAATCCAGGCAGTCGATTACACGGCTAAGACGGTGCTATAGTAGCACGCAAGCGAAATTATGATTGTCGTATAATAATCCGTAAAACTTTTAGTGATCGCTGCTATGGCAGATTTCCTATGTATTGAGGAGTCGATGTCGATGGTTGGACAGCAGTGCAATTGCAATTTCCTACTGCCACCCAAGGCAGAGTGCATCATTATTTGTTCATGGGCTGCAGCAGCAGCCTCTAATTGAATGGTTTTGAAAGTCCTCTGCAGAATCCTATGAAATGTATCTGTTTAAACTGCGTATGAAGAAAACCAGACTGCTGTGGGCTAAACGTAGGTGACCTGTGACCATAGTCTTTACGGACAACCAGAACATCGACTTGTGTGAAAACGCTTAGCGGCTGTGCACAGACCACGGGATACATTATCCAGGGGTCAGTGACTGAACTTTACTAATGGAACTCTGAGTTGATATCTATAATGGAATAATGAATGGAACATATGAAAGAGGAAGACCACATAAGGAATGGCAGATGCCTTTGAAGAATGGGGTAGAACAAGTCTCCACAAGTTTAATGACGGTGTGGAAAGAAGTGGTTAGAAAGGTATCCGACACAGGTCTACGGGCGACGAGTCCATGGTTGTTGATTGATTGAACATGTGCCAAGTTCACGAAGGCCACGGACAGACGGTATGTGTGGCCATAACATATATAAATGCACGAATATATATGTGCGTATGTCAATGTGGATGTGTATATAGTGCATAATGTGTGTGTGAGTGTGAACAGTGAACACATCAGCGTGGGTTCGGCGGCGCGCCGGCAAACTGTTGGCGGCGGCGGCGGCGCGCCAAGCCCGAGAAATCGGCGGCGGCGGCCATGAAATGTCGGCGTCGGCGACGCGGCGCGGCCGGCGTGAAGCTCTATTGTGAACGGGAGTAATTTTAGCTAATTTCAGGCTGCTGGGAACAATACCAGTTGAGAGTGAGCAATTGATTACAGCAGCAAGTGGTAAGGCAATGAGGTTTAAGACAGGATAAATAAGGGTAGGATTCAGGTCATCAGGGCCTGAGCTGTGAGTTATTTTAAGCGACTGGCCAAGGCTGATGAGTTCTTCGGGTGTAGTTGGATATATAGCAAAGGAGGAGGAGGAGGAGGAACGGTGGATTAAGGACTTTTAAGGTAAGTGTTAACTGAGTTGGATGACTGAGGACTTTGTCTACTAAGTCCTGTGCAATATTAGTAATATAATTATTTAGCTTATCAGCCATCAATTCTCCATCTATAATATCAATCCCGTTATGCGATATACATATTATAATGTGATCATGAGGTTTAACCTTTAAAATAATCTTAATAACTTTCCAGGTTTGTTTTATATTGTTATTATATCTCATAAATTCAAGGGCATAATAATTTTGCTCTACTTTTGTCGTATACTTTTAAACTTTGGGGCCATTCACATCTTATATAACGCTCAAGGGGTAGGTGGGTGGGTTCCGGTTATGTTAGCGTTATGTTGTGTACGGTGGGGGGGGGGGGTTAGGTTGAAGTTTCGTTATATAACAAACGTTTTTTCAGATTATGCTATTTTGCCTTTTTGCCTACCAATTGGAAATTCCATGTACCACGGACCTTCATTGTTTAATCGAAGTTCACTATATGTTGTGAATCAAAACTAGCACAATTAGCTGCCACCTGTTGAATTGATTTGACGTTCTAAGCAATTATTTTATAAATCCACTTTTAACAATTTCCTATTTACAATTTTAACAATTTCCTGTGCGTAGCTTTTAAACGCTCTAAAATTCAATTCTGTGGGTTTTGTTTTGATTTTGGTTTAAATTAAAATTAATTCACTTGAAACAATTATTTTGATAGATATTATCATAATGTTTGATTTCGTTTTCTATAGTATGTGTACATAGTTTATGTTTGCTTAAATACCCAATTGTAGTTGTGGTATACACTCTGTAAAATCATACGCTATTAAATAGGTAGAGTTATGTTGTACCGCAAATCTATCGATAAATACCTGATAGTGCAATATTAAACCAATCCATTCTGTGTGATACTGTAATGCTCATTTCTAGAGCAAAAAAGGAGGGAAAATAGTGCTTTTAAATAGGATGTACGTCACTACCCTGTATTATCATGCTGTTTTAGTAGGCCTACATGTAGATAAATGGTGACAATCGTCGACTACCCAATTAGTTACCGTAATTATTACAAGTGAATTTAGCGCCATTAAAAGTCCGAATATTAAGATGCAGAGGAGCTCCATACATCCGGTCTAATCATAATGGGCACGAGAGAGTACGCAATTTTAAGATAGCTTATGTTACATATCTAATTGGGTGTATGATGATTTTTTATTACAGTTCTTTAAATGGATGAAGGCAATTATCCTTACTATTAAAGTGCTAACTAACATTGTATTGTTATAAAAGTTTCAAATTGTGCAATACAATTATGTCGATTGTATGTCTTTTAACGTGCTTATAGACTAGGGTGGGGTAGAATTATGTCGATTGTCTTTTAACGTGCTTATAGACTGGGGTGGGGAATGGGGGTAGGTAGCATATCTGTTATATAATATAGGGGTGGATGGGTCACGGCTGCTGTTATATAACGTTATTAGGGGTAGGGCGGTGGGTCAAAAATTGGGATTTTATGCGTTATATAATATGTGAACGGCCCCTTATTTGTTAATTTTACAAATTTCTCTCTATACAAAACTATGGGCTTTTTGATGAATTTTGTATACAATTTGGTTTTAGTTTTGCAAGATTTCAGAAGGGCCCTTGAATTAGGCTGGAGTCATCCATGCCTGGTGAGGAGTCCTAGTTTAATAAAAAAAAATTGTGACAAAAGCAAAAGCATCATACACAGTTTTTAGTTGCAATAAGAAAGTGTCATATGAAAGTGTTGGGTCATTACAGTTGCAATTATCCCTCACCTCTGACCAATCAACCTGGCTCACTAAGTCTCTGAAATTTTCTCAGGCATTTCTGTCAGTTTGTCGACTAGGTATAAACGAGGAGTTTTTATTCATTTTACAGCAAGTTTCAAACCACACCATGATTGGCAGATGGTCTGAAATATCATTAATTAATATCACTGAATCCTTAACCTTAAAAATTCTATTAGTAAACAAATTGTCAACGAGAGAAGCAGTTGTAGGTGTAATCCGGGTGGGCTGAGTTATGACAGGCAAGAAGTGAAAGGAGACCATGAGATCAAGGAAGGAATTGGTCAATTTATGTTCTTGGGATTTGAGAAGATCGATATTGAAATCACCTAGGATATGAGTGTCCTTAACTTTAATTTGCAGAATAATTAATACACTTACGTATACGTACGATGTCGTAGTCGTACGTATATATTACTAAGTATGACAGAATTTTCCAAAAAGGGCTTGAATGAGGACAATCATCTGTTGTCTAGACAGACATTTAGAATTGATGACCGGCTTGCGGCAGTGTTGGGCACGACACGAAAACCTCGAGATCAAGACCGAGACCAAGACCGAGAGGTCCAAGACCAAGACCGATAACGGGTGGTCCGAGACCAAGACCAAGACCGATTATCTTTTTTATAAACAATTCAATTTATTAAGACGCTACAACGAAAACACGCTTAAAACATTAATTTTATTGCTGAAGAATACAAATCTTACTAATGGTTCAGAAAATATTTTTACCGGCTAGTCTGAACTTTTGCGGATTCAGTTCTTGGTTTCGGCCGGAGATTATCATACTATAAATTACATACAATATACGATAGGTAAATACATTAAGACATCTGAACAAGTAAATTAACGTTCCGTTTGAATGTGCCACGGACCTTGGAATTCTAGGTTAACAGTGTTCACGTAATTATTAGATTGTTCCAAAACCTCTAAATTTGTGAAAGCAAACGTTGAAATCGCTGGCTCCGTTGCAAAAGTATTTGTTTTGCCCATAGTAACATTTATATAGATGGTCAGCACCCCATAAATCGTTAACAATCGCGTAGGGCCCTAACATCCGGTGTCTCTAATAATCGAAAATAACCTACAAGATATAAAACAATTTCTCTGATTCGGCAAATTACCAAGAACGCTAATCTAAGACAGAGGCCAATCCCAAGACCGTTCCTTTAAGACCAAACCGACGCATTCGAGACCAAGACCAAGACCGATGGTCCGAGACCAAGACCAAGACCGATGCATTCGAGACCAAGACCAAGACCGCAGCTTTCCGGTTTCGAGACCGTCTCGAGAACAAGACCGCAGTCTCGAGACCACATCCCTGGCTTGCATTGTGTCATACTATTGCCATACAGTATCGATCCTATACTATAATATTATATGTTAGATGAAAACAGTCGGCTGTGGGCACAAAATCGGAAATTCCGACAGTTTCGGTTTCTGATATGCGAAACTCAAACCAATTGAGCTACGGTTCTGCTCGGAGGATAGCAGTGTACTTATGAAAACGACATTTTAATTAAAGTGCATTGGCACACCCTTTGTAGGGGTGGGCAAACTAATCGATTAATCGGGTTTCTCTAATCAATAAATCGACTAATCGGGGGTCAAAAGAATACTCGATTAATCTCTTAATCCATTGTTCGAGTAATTGATTAGTTTTAGTAGTCCGATTTTTAGCTCGATTGTTCGATTAGTTTGATTAGTGATTGGTGACTATTCGAAGGAATAGACTAATCGAAGTTACCGAACAATCGAGCTAATCGAGTGATCAAGGTTATAGACTAATTGGACTGAGTGAGCGAGCCAAATCACCAATAAAGCAATCTAAATTGGTCTTGAAAATAATTGATCGAGTACTCGGACGTTCCAGATCCCACAGTCTTCGGATATATTAGAACTAGCCAACCTCTGGTAACATGAAAAAAAATAGTAATAATAACTAAAATAATAATTATAATAATGATAGTGATAATGATGATGATAATAATAATTTTCGTTTAATTTAAAACTGACCAGCTCAGTACAATTGCAAGACAAGTAGCCTACAATATGAATGACAAGTTACCACAGCAGTCGAATAAAACTGTCAGCAGCCATGCATGGCGAACATTACGTTATACGTCCAATTGGCAAATAATACTGAAACATGGACAAAATTATGTCATCCACGTCATAACTGTGATGCAATGCTACTTCCATGATTGGTTTACGTAGGCTACTGTAATAGAGCAAGAGCATTCACCTATGAGTTGTGATATTATTAATAGAAGAAGGCCTAGTCGATTAGTCGAACTTATCAAACAATTCGATTAATCAAGCTAACCGAACTAATCGATTAATCTAATTAATCGATGCTGTTGGCGCTAACTAGTCGCGATTAGTCAGCAAGTCACCAATCGCCTAAGTCTAATTCTTTGGAAGATGCGAATATATCGGCGAATTATGCAATTAGAAATTAAATACAACCAAATATCACAACTTGTAGTTAATTGTATGCGAAAAAGTAACGTTTTGCCCAAAAAACTTCATTTCTCCAGAGCGCTCCGTAATTGGGATAAACAGAAAAATTGACGATATACAGTTTAAAATTAGATATAATTAGGTCTGTAAATCTTGATTTATTGTTCAAAAACTGCCGATGTGTCCAGAATTCAAAATGAGCGATTTGGATAGAACGGTCACGCAAACAACAAACCATTAAATCGTAGTACTTGCAATCATAATTATGACCTTTTAATGTTACACTAAATATGCAAGTTACCAAATCAGAAACATTTGATGTTCATGGCGTTCCTCGAGTTCAAATATTCTACGAATATGCCTATGTTAAATTAATATTTAGCTATTTAATCCTGGGTCACCTGACCCGAAATAAATCACTGCATATTAACATACACGTGTGACGGTATAACTCATAAAGTTTCATAGCGATTTTGTGTCTGGAATTTTATCCTTTTCAGTAGGCCTAATTCTATTCAAAATCATCGGTGCAGGCCAGAGTTTTCCATGTCCTCTAATCTTCTGTCTCCCTTTTCTTTCACGACGTGACTATTAGAAAGCTGTCGTCTTCTAATATTTCCGATTTTGGGCACCGTTTCTCTCCAACGGCAACATTAAGAAATAAGGTAGCTTTTTCATGAACAGAATTTTCAACGCATGCGTCCATTGTAATTTGTTAATGACATCGAAAGAGCAATAAAGTTCAGCTTCTAAACAAGAGTATTCCGGACGTGTTTGTAGAAACCATACATGAATTTCAATAGAACCTATTAGATTATGATGACATAATGACATTTGTAAAGTGATTGAACCTTGTCTTCTGTAAGAAATTTACAAAACAAGAAATAAACGTTTCTCTGCCGGACTTGGGTTAAATAATAGAGATCATCAAAATAGACGACGTTCCATTGACCGAGATGTTGCACCTCAAATTTTATTAAGGATACGAACGAACGTCTTTGAAAACGCGTCACATCATCCGGCTGCCCGAAATGAACTGCTCTATACCGAAGTCGTCAAGAACTTCATCAATTTCATTTGTATCACACTTCAACATACAGCTCAGAAAGGAAACTGAATTTTCAGGTAAGTTTCCTGTCATACTCTGAATAATATCGATCAATTGAATATACAAACACGATTCTGCGGTGTAACTCACTTTGAGATTTTTCTCATCAATGTAGATGTTCCAACTTTCGTGATCACCTGATTTCTTTCTCTCTACGAAAAATGAACACTGCCGTTCACTGTTCGGAATTTGTCTTCCGCTGAACACTAAATAGCATTCAATTTTATTAACTCCTGATACGTTGACATTATTCAAATGTCTTAAGGCCTTGCTTATATTTTCTTCATTGAAATCCTCTGAAGTTGCAATACGATGGTGGGCTAATCTCAACAAACCAAACTGGAGTTCATCCGCATGAAGTTTCTCCTGCAGCCTATGGGCAAAAGCGGATTCTTCCCTAGTGAAATCTTGACGGTTCATTTCCTCCTTGACAATGGACGTAAGAAATGAAGGTTGATTGCTGGCAGGAAGATTCCTTATGATCGTCTCAAGTTGTCTCACTGAAAATCTTAAATTGCATTCCTTATGAAGATCAATTAGGAACGGCTTTTCAAAAACCGAAAGTCGTTTACTAATTCCATAGTTGTTGTCAACAACCAGATCGCACGATTTGTGAATTCTGTCGTCATTTCCGAGAAGAAACAGTTCAGTTTGTAGTATGATCTCTCCATCGTGTTTTTTAAAGCGTTTAAAAAGTTGACCAATTGCCTTTAGCGTTGCAGTTTTATCTTCAGGATTCAGTGTGCTGCCATTCGTGTTTTTGTGAATTTTTTCAAGAACCATGACATATTGGTCAATCGTTGCGTCTTCCGTTGCACCTAAAGCACTGAACAGAGTTGCAAATTGTATTAATTCAGAAGGAATTCGAATTAGATATGGAAATATTTCATCTTTAGGGCGCAGATGTTCCACCACTTGGTCTGACCGAAGAAGCAAACATCTGTTGATGTCTAAAATGAAAGGAATCTCTCGTAAGGACTTGTACACATCGTCATCTGTGCAATCCAAATTTTCAGTGAAAAAATTATAGATATCTGTAAGAACTAAAGCCAGTACTCGAATGTCTGGTGCCTTATCTCTGTATGTCTCAAAGCCTGGCACGTCAAATTCTTGCATGGAAGAAACCCATTTCCGACACAGTTGATTCGTGTGAATCGCTACAGTTTCACATCGCGGTCTGTTATCTATTTCGAGATCTGTCGCGACCTTTCCACTACACCGAGAAAGCAGGGGACTCACAATTGAAGGCAATATTGGTTGTGCGCTCCACACGAGAGTACTAAATGTTGACAAGATGGCTCCTCTAAGAGGTATGAACTTTAAGTGACCTGCTTCATCTCGACGTCCATATTGAGTGTGCAAAATGCTGTGCTTTTGGTCGACACTATGAGGCAGCACAAAGGCGATGCTTTTCAAATTACCTAAAAGCGCACCATAAAGGATTTCATTTCCTTTACAAAGATGTTCAACAAGAACAACAGATTTCTTTCGGAGTTTTTCGTCTATTTTTGATAAAGCTTCGAGTTCCACTGCTTTTGCGTACTTCAGGAACATGTCTGGCGTAACGACGGATATCATACCACACGTCTTAAGGAAATCATTCCAATCTCTCGAGTCAAATGGGATCGGCGGAAGATCGACCAATTGCTCCATGACAACAAATACCTCATTTACATTGTCATAATATTCTGAAGCGCACCGTAAGCTTCCATCAGCTGCTGGTAGAAACCTAAGCCGATTTAAGGAATTAACTAGACAGTGCGGATCGTATTCTCGCACATTGACCAGTAGGGTGTCCCTTACGTATTTCAAGTGCTCGAGTCGTCCGTTTGGAGTTAGCAATTCAAAATGCATGAAAATGAACTTGCAGTAGATGTCTGCCATAGACAATGCCTTACAACCTAGATGTTCAAATAGTAGATCAATCGGCCTGTTCTGGCTTTTAAGAAAAACTATTCCTTGTGTCGAAGTCCATGAGTCCATATCTGTGTTTGGAATACCTATTGGTATGATGTACACATTATTATGCCATAGTCTCACTCTCTTGTCGTAGACCGTTATAAAAATCGGCAGCTGTTTGACGGTGTTAAAAGCGTTCGGAATATTTTTCAAATCATCAAGATTTTGAGAGAAATACTGAAGTAATCCGATGCAGTCTGTGCAGTCCAGATTGAAATCTAGTGGAACATATCTTATTAGTTCCTCAAATCCGCGAATGATTGTTTCACAATCATTAGCTTCACTTAGCAGAGAATTATACATCGACGAGGTAAATGTCAGTAGGGGCTCTGGAAGTCCAATATTTTGTAAGATCAGTCTTAAATGTGGTGAAAATTTAGGTTTCTTAAATGTAGTAACACATCTGTATTTGTGAATCGGAAATAGTGTTATTTTCCGATTGAATAGGACAGGCAATAAGCACCAGTTGTTTAGTGGTTTAACATCTCCACAATAACTCAAAAATCTCCAAACTTCATGTAGCCACCTCAAATTAGGATCGTTGAAGACTGCAATCATTTCTTGAATATCGACAAATTTATTTTCTCCATAAAAAGTGGCATCAGGTAAGACCCCTCGAAGAACCTGTGCAAAGTGATCGACAGTAAATTTTTTGCACAAATATATATCACTATTTGGATCCAAATCAAGCGTCATAAAGACCCTGTCGTCAAAGAACTGACATTGAATGTGTGGAACAATCTGCCTAAAGCGAGGGTCATATTTGATTGATGCGCTGTCAAAAAAACGCAAAACTCCATCAGCAGTGGCTTGGAGTGGAAGGCCTAGAAGTTTCTGTTTCAAATTGTTTGATCTGCTGCAATATTGAAGCAACTTTGTTAGCGTATTCAAATCGCGAATGGGAGTATTTGAAATAGGGTTCGGCAGGTCTTTAATTTGGCAAAGTGTCCTTAACTTATCGTATGTGCTAAAGAAAGACACAACTGCTTCAGGATTGACCAGTTCTGTGTCTACACCTGCACTTTTGAATTTATAATGAATCGTCAAGGGACAGTCGTACACCAGAAAGCCACATTCAACCAACGTATCCATTAGAACTGATGATCTCGTTTCCAATGTAAACACGCGTACATCTACATCAGGGTCTGAACAAACATCTAGTGTCATGTTGTCAAAATGGCCATGTATGCCATTCACCCCACGAAATCCTTTCCAGTTCAGGTTAGTCCACAGGTGCCAACTGGCATCGTTTGTCCCCTTTGGGCCCATCCAGAGACGCGGATGTTTTTCTGTACCGATTTTATTTCTTGTTGATCTCTTCAATGGCAAAATTGCATGATTTTTAATTGCGATTCTTTTATAGATGGCTATACTGAGAGTTCTAATGTAGGAGATGTCATCTTTTGCTACATTCGGAAAAAGAAGATGATAGTTGAACAGATTATCTGTTGTAGCGTCTGCCTCACAAATGCCAGCTCGTCTTTCGTGAAGCAAACGACAGTAAGCAGGCGCCACAATATTCGTCATCATGCATTTGTTCCACTCAACGCCGAATCCTCCACGATCGTCAAGCCACAGACTGCGACGAGTTTCATACTCAAGAGCAAACTGTCCGTTCACGTGCACTGGAAAATCAATTGTGACTGGCAGTGGAAGCAAACTGAACAGTTTACTACGGTTGGTGCTAATGCGGGTACCATCAATCCGATAGGCAATGCCAGCTTTGGGGAGTAAACCGATCTCCTTTCTTAGATAGGCTGCGGCGAGTTCCTTAGAAACGTCTGCTGTGCTTTCGAAACCAGAGCGCTGAATAATGTGCCATCTATCTTCTTGTCCTTCAGAATCTTTAGTGATTAGTTCGTAGCTGACTTCTTTCGCATAAATGCTTTCGAGCTGATTCTGTTTGCGTTTTAATGCTTCAGCGAAATCCTTTACACTTTCATTGAAGTTCTGTCGGCGCTGTCTTGCATCAATCGTCAGTTGCGACTTAACAATATATATTGTTTTCAGCTGACCTGTAGAATCCACTTCCTTTAGATGTATTTCTTCAATAGAGTTTAAGAATAGAAGCGATTCGAACATATCTGTTTTAAATGTTTCAAAGAGTCTTTGAACGTCATTGGACGTGACAACTTTATTCAAAAGTTGCGACTTTGCCGCTATTTCTTCACTACGCAGTGGCAATCGAAACATAGTTCCTCCATTTTTGCCATACACCTCTTCAAAATAACCTTTGAAGACATCAGGAAACTTCTGCTTTAATCTTTCGACATGATTTATCATTCTTCCTGGCTTCATGCTTGTTGATCTCGGAACAAAGCTACACGTTGGATCAAAGACACATAGGACTCTCTCGTCGTCAACTACTTGGGTTAGAAACGTTGGTGCATCCGTCAAATGGTAGACGCAATTGAAACCAACTCCAAACTGTCCTGTTTTTGTAGGGTCTGCCGACTTACTCCCTTCTCCTAGTTTTTGAATCCCGGAAATGTCTTCTTTGGTGAAGGGTTTGTTGTTGTAAATGCAAAGAGCTGGTCCTTGCATTGGCTTCCATTTATCTGCAAATACTCGTTCAGTTGGGAGTTCTCTTCTATCGTTGATAAAGTGAATCTCAGTAGCACCAGCATCATCTGCATTTTGCAGTATTTCCTTCAACACTTCCTTACCAAACGGATAGCCAGTTAGAATCCTTTGTATTCGGTTTACCAGACGTTCACTCTGTCCAAAATCCATTTCAGATGAATTTTTTTCCAAAATCTCTTCTCGAATGGTTTTCAAACTAAGTCGTCTGGCAGTATATTGTGAAATCCGTGCATGACACAGATAAATCTTCTCTTGTTCCTCGTCATCATCATTTTGGCCAGATTCATCGGCACTGCACCAAAGACAGTCCATGTAGCATATTTTATCAGCGGGAACAAGTATATTCTTATCGTCTGGAATTAGCAGGTTTTCTAGCTGAATGCCCTCGATAAAGTTTTCTGTTTTATGAACTAAACATTCATTCACAATGCACAATGCAACATCGAGATCACAGTCTGAAAGTGGCTCGCCTGGAGCATTATAATGTAACGACCTCAATACTCCAATGTAGTCAATAAGTGCAAATTTCTGAGGCACTTGCAGACACCTTAATAACGAATTGTTGAGTGTCAATGAATGTGGAATCTTAGCCAAATAGGGTAATAACATGTTGCCTACAGGAAGTTGAAAGGCACAACGCGATGGATTCATAATTGTTATAGTGCCGTTCTTATCCAATACAATACACCTCATATTCTTCAATTCAACCAAAAGTTCCTCCGACAGCTCGTTTTCTCTCGCATATTCATCAAGACGTTTGTAAACGTCTTTGCAAACACCCTTGACTTTATCTTTCTGTTCCCGCTGTAGTCCAGACACCAATCCATGCGAACCCGCTAACTCAATGACGTTCTTCAGTTGCAAAAGCAAATGTTTCTCGAGTACTGGCTTTTCTAGAAGTCCTAGAAGAGATTTAAGGTTATTGTGCTTAAAATCAAACGTCTGTCGTTCATCAATGATTGGAAATGAACAGGAAACTAACGATTCTTCACTCTTCAGATAACTTTTTTCACACGATGTAAATTTAATTTCGTCACCTGCCCATTTCAAAGGATATCCCTGAGGTTTCTTAGCGGCTGGAAGGAAGTCAATTCTCTTTATGTGTTCGACATAAGGCTCATCGCTTTCATCGCATGGGAGGCTTTTCGAGCTCATCAGTTGAATGAGTACTGACAATCGTTCAGACACCAGCTCTGGTCTTTTCGGAACAGCCAAGCAGCAATCATCAATTTCCTTCCACGATAATTCATTCTCCTTCATTCCAAGTTCAACTAACTTTCTGTATACGTCTTCTTGGTTTCTATTGCAGTTATTAGAGACATCTGCTGGAAAGCATTCGTTCTCCTCGTCATAAAGTATCGCTAACCTGGATTTCGGATTTACCATTTCCGTACACATTCTGAGCTTTCCTTGTGGTTTTACCGGAAAGAACGCCACATTTCTCAATATGTTGATCAGTTGCCGATCAAATAGGGCATACAGAACGAGTTCGTCTCTGTCTCGTTCTTCAATGAGTTGTATTGCTGGAACGAATACCCTCTCAAAAAATGATGACCTGAGCATCATCCCTTTATCAAAGGCATCCCATGCGCTAGTCTGTCTGACTGTGTCGACTACAAGAAGAGGGATGTCTACTGCTTTTTCTGGCAGGAGTTTGCTAAATATCCTCTGTGCAGTGCTGCCTACTCCTTCAGTTTCATGTCTAAAACCGGGCTCAAGAAAATGACAGTCAGCAACCGAAATTAACCGTTTGCATTTGAGCAGTTTTGGTCCATTTTGTTCACAGATACAGCTGTACAATGCGTCTGTAAGCCGATGCAATATTCCAGCCTCTTTTAAGGATTTGTGTACCGGCCAAAGAGCGTATTGATCAAAATCTGCGCTTAGTTTATGCAGATCTTCCAATAGAATTATATACGATTTGACAATTGCATCGGCGATGAGGAGTTCATTCCACTCACCACGAATATCTGTTTTATCGCTGACTGCATTTTCGTGTAGGTGCATTCTGCTCGAGGTCACAGCAAATGAGCCATTTATGTGTACTGGGAAACAAGATCGAATCGGAAGAGGAAGAAAGCAGAACAACAATCCACCTTCACCTGCAACGCATCGTTCTGCAGTGGTTACTAAATTCAACGGTTCAAATATCTCTGCGTTAGTTTTCTTGAGTTTTGCAGCTACTCCTCCAACAGGCGTCAATCCAAACTCGGCATATTTTTTGGCCATGACAAAGGAATTGCCTCTACCCATACAGTTCGCAGTCAACCAGTGAGTAACGTCATTTTTCGCATTCATTTTCATAATATCAGGGACTTCGGTATCGATTGTTGAAGTTATCTTGATGACATAAGAACATTCTATTTGTGAAACATCATCACAGGTTGAATTGCATAAAATTTTGTTGACCGAGTCAAGAATTCCTAATTCTTGGTCTATTGAATATTCATCTTCTAATATCTGTGGTAGATTTTGGTTCAGTGATCGAAGAATGCGTTCCACTTTCTTTTCTATCACAAACCACTTTTTCATGCCATGCGACGACGATGAAAAGCTTGGCAAGTGATACAGAGAAATCTTTTTAATATGCTGTGTAAATAGGAAGAATTGATGACTGGAGTCGACCAAGAGTTTTAGAAGTGCGAGTACCTCGTCACTGCTGTAGTGCTTCTTTGAAATTTCACTAGTGCATGCTTGCATTTGAGTTCTAAGAGGAAATCTGAAAAGAGTTCCATCATATGAAACCATTTTGGAATCTGCAGTGAAATCGCATCCAAATAACCCGTTGTAAGGCTTGAATTGACCAGACAGAAGTCGAATTCTTTTGCTGTTCTTCTGTATATCTAGTTTAATTCCCGGCTTGCATTTGTCGCGAATTGCGTCTCCGAGAAAGCTAGTATGTGGATCGAGAAAGACAACATGATTCTGACTTACAAGCGACGGCACATCTGTCAGGTTGTAAACGGCGTTGAATCCTAAGCCGAAGCGACCGATTTTGCTCCTATTTTGTTCCTTAGTGGCGCCGCTCAACTTTATGAGATTATCGAAGTCCTGTGAGGTGAAGACTGAGTCGTTGTAAGCCCAAATCGCTGGTCCTTGAAGATCACTCATTCCTTTATCGATGAGACCATTCCTCGCGTCTGTATTCTGCCTCTCGTCATACAGGAATTTGACTTCGGTGGCTCCGGCGTCGTCTGCATTCTGCGCGAGTTCCTTTAGGACAGCCAAACCGTCTGGGTAATCCTTGAGAATGTTGCTAAGTCGAGTCGTCAGAGGCTCCGATTGACCGTACGATTCGAAATCCAGGTCTTCGGTACCGAGCATTCTGTTGATGACTCCGTGAATGTTTAAGGCCTTGGCAGTTTCAACCGATAGAAGTGGATGAACCAGGCAAATGCTTTCTGCAAATTCGTTACTCTCGATTGATTCATCTTGAAGCGTGACTTGATCGCTGTATGTTACATCTCTGATTTCCCGCAGATGCAGTCTTCCATCAGAGGATTTGATTGGAACAAGTAGTTGAGGAATTATCTCACGTTTCTGAGAAGAGATGGAAACAGCTCTAAGAATTTCTATCGCAATGCGAAGATCTCTGTCAACTTGGACTTTATCGCAATCCGAATTTTCGTGAAGCGATTTTATTTCTTCAAGAACCTGGATGCAGTTGCAATTCTCTTGCAGCCGAAAACAGTTCCACAATCCAGTAAATTCTTCAAGGTCCTTTGAAAGTTGGAAAACATGAGGCCTTAGATCCATAAATGGCTGTGTCCTTACCACCTTTCTATGTGATATGAATCCTTCTCCATGCCAGAGCCAGTCTACATCGTGCAATGCTTTCGTGAGTTCAGAGCCATCGATTTGCATGATAGCGTCGTTCATGTGTCTGTATATATCGCTGACAGTAAATTGATATCTCAACTTCTGATCTGGCTGATAAGAAGAAACAACGTTGAGCAAATGTCTCATAACATCACCCATATTCGGGTCTTTCAGCCACCCGTAGCGACGAGCAATATTTGGTGTTTCTTCGGTGTTAATGGTTGGCCTAACAGATCCAATAACAGATCCAAATCGCGATGAATAAAGTTCAGACGGTAGTGCCAGAGAATTTGAATCGCCTACAAAGGCCAAGGACTTTGGATAATTTTCAGGCCTGTGTGATTCGCATTTAATCCACCTCATCCTACTCAAAATAACTAATAATGACTCAGAGATGTCATTGTTCAACTGGACTTTGGCATCCAGCAAGTCTGAATGATTTTCAAGAAACACAAGCAAGGCATTTGCACAAATCAGATGAGGATTCTCAGACAAAGTCAGTTTATCAACTACATGCAGCAGGTCAAATGCTGTCACCGAATCTGGTCCTTTAATTCCAAGCTCACGCAGAAATTGAATGTATTTTCCATCTGCAAATTTACCCACAGGAAACAGGTCATCTCCGGCAAAGAGCAATTGTAGGTTTTGATCACAGTGATCAAATACTTCACGAGCTGCTACTAAGCCGCCATCAAGTTTCTCAATAAATTGTACATTTCTAACAGCTGAAAGAAACGTACAGCTTGACTTCTGAAAATGAGAGATATTGTCGGATATGAATGACATGAGCCTAATGACATCATCCTTCTTATATCTTCCTTCCACGATCGCAGGAAACACCATATCTTCCAACAATGCCACCGTGGACAACCTCCGTGTTTCAAGTTGCTCTGCGAGCTCTTGTAACAGAATTTCACTGAGATCTAACAGCCTATGAGGCAAATCAATAGGTATCTTCGCGTTTGTAGGAGCAGCCTGGTTCACGACAGTCAAAGACACAAAGTGGGATGGAGCAAATCCACTCCCTGCCAGTGTCGGAAATATGGGCATCGACAACAGAATGTCTCGGTTTGCTATCACGTCAGAGAATTTTCCTGCTAGTCCAGAAGCTAAAAACTTCTGCAAAACCTTCTTTTCTGAATTGCTTAGTTCCTTATAATCTATGTCCTGTTGTTTACTTTCCTGTAGCTTTCTAATGGCACCAAATAGGCCTTCATTTGTTGTATTCGGCAGAAAGATATACTTTCCAAGAACATGGGGATGATTTCGAATATTCGATGACAAAGCGTCTAAAATTTGAATTCCTAGCTTCCTCATCACGTCCTTTACGCATAATTCAAGTGTTGTACTGCAATGAGTAGATATCATTAATACTGTCTCGCCGTTGAGTGGAATAACGTGCCCTTCGTCGACAGGAATTATATGCAAATCTTCAAAGTTCTTTAAGTCGGATGAAAAGTAACGGTTCAGGTAGTCCCACAGTCTTTCAATCCAGTAAATAGACAGATTAGGAGCTTCGCAGAGGTCAGCTAAGGTTTTGGTTTTCCAGCAATCCGGAAATATTGAACGCAGCAAATATGGAATTGACGATTCGCTTAAAATGACGAGTTGCGTTATATCTACAAATAAACAATTAGTCTAAACTCTTAATAGTAGCAGATATGTCAGCAAGAGCATGTGTACTATTAATACAATACTACTACATAGCAGCACCTAGTAAATGAGTGACCTATGCATGAAAAGACTTTAAAGCTTAGTAAGACAAATACGAAAATCAATGTCATAGGCCTATAACGTCGCCATGACAAGTAAAATTAAATGATCGTCTAATACAACTTTAAAAAATTAGAACAAAACTCACGTAATTTTGCAAGGTCGTGAAGTGCTTGAAACATCTGGATATCTGATCGCAAGACAATTTTTTCTAGTCCAGGAAGAATTGATTTCGGATGGTCAGTCGAGTCAATGTATACCGGTTCGCGTAGCTGGCCTTGTTTAAAATCAGTCCAAGAGCCATCTTCAAGTGGAAGAAGGTTGAGATCAATCAGGTACTCAAGGTTCTCCAGGTTGCATAGCAAGTAATTCAGCATAAACAATTTCTCGTCGTCATTTAAAGACATTTGGTTTTGTACTGTTTTCAGAGAATCGCAAACAAGTTGTGGTGTTATCTGATTTTCAAAGTGATTCCTTAGAAAGGGTGGCGCAGAAACAAGTTCAATCTGATTCTCAAGTAAAATGCGTCTGATCAGAATTTGAAGCTCAGTTTTATCTTCCATGTTGTCAAATACTGCATTACTACTGTTCATCCACTGTCCTCCTGAAACTGACGAATGAAATATATTCAGACCAGGAAGCTGTTTGTAAAATTCGTCTGCTAACAGTTTCCACTGTGGTGTCAATTGATCGGGTATGATGTTGAATATGAGATCATGTTGTAGCTTGTTTCCAGGATTTGCTACATGCAAAGCCAACTTCACCAGAGCTTTTACTAGTATTTTGTTGACCAAGAACTTATTCCAAATCAGGGCTTTATCAGTCAGTTGATTAATATCCTGATCAGCTGTGGGCCACTTCAGGTGTCTTCTGTTGGAATCAACTGCAAAGTAACCATGTACGTGGACTCTCAAACCAGTAGGACTTGTCTCTTCCAGAGGCAGCGGAAGAAAGCAGAATATGTGGCCTTTTGGTTTCGTCAAATACGTAGGAGTTCCAGAGTTTTCTTTGATTTTCAATGCAACTCCGACCCAAGGCAGCAATCCAAGACTTTCGCTGATATCTTTTGCAGAGTCCAACTCTGATTTTCCTGCATAATATTGAGAAATTATCCACTTACTGGTTTCAATCTGCTCAGAATTGCTCAGATGGTTTTGAAACTCTACATTCAACTGATATGTGATGGAAACTGAATCTGTCGCGTTGCAATTTCGATGAGTTTCGATCTGGTTAATGAACTGAAGCCTTTTTGCTTTCACTTCTTCCTTCATGTCCTTTGCAATGTTGATGGCTATTAGTTTCGTTGGACTCTCTGTCTGAGATGTTTTCTCGTAAACTTCAATGCATTCTAGGCTTTTGAGGAACAATAGCATGATGTGTGCATCCGTTTCCAATGATCGGACCAATTCTCGTATCTTTGTAGCATCGTATTTTGTGTCACACAGATCCGAATGCATTCCTTCTATTCTCATTGGAAAACGAAACACTGTTCCATTGAAGTATCCATTGGAAAATGTTTGATTGGTCAATCCAAACAGCTCTTGGTGAAATGGTTGAAACTGGTCTTCAAGACGCTGAATTTCTTCCTTACTCTTTTCAAGGTCCCATAGATATGACGATGTGGGATATCTCCTCCCGTTGTCTTCTACGTGGAAGAACTGTTCGTGTGGATCAAGAAATCCGATTCCATTTCCGCTGCAGATGGAGGGTAGATCTGGAAAGGAAAGAGTATACCTGGCATTGTGATATTTTGAAAACTGACATGTTAACCAATAACATTCATCATTTAGGCTATGGCAGTTAGGTCATATATATGACGATCGCTCATAAGACGTTCGCTCATAGGACTTTCGCTCACAGGACTATCGCTTGGTAAATCAGCTGATTGAAGCACATCCGTTACGTTGACCATTACCAACAATGATTCGCTGTGAAGTCCCATATGCACCTTCGATATCCATCTCTATAATCAGTTACATAAAAAAAATACTTCGACTTTGGTTTCTCGAGGGAGAGCCCTAAGATGTCTACCAAGTTTTATCTCGACGCAACTGACTGCCCGGCTAGCTATTTAATCTGATATTGTCACTTTCTCGGTATGATATTTGCTTGTCTAATTACGGAAAACGTATTAATTAATTTCGCAAATCGATGTTTTTATGTTGAAGTAACGTCTTTGTTTGTTTGATTGCCAAAAACGTAGTACATTTCCATGATATTTATTTGCTAAATATGTTGCCTGTCGTATCATATGAGCTAACAGCCTATCAACGATCGTCCTGTGAGCGAACGTCCTATGAGCGAACGTCCTTTTCAGCGAACGTCCTGTGAGCGATCGTCCTATGAGCGATCGTCCTATAAGTCCTGTGAACGAACGTCCTATGAGTAAACATCCTATGAGCGAACGTCCTGTGAGCGAACGTCCTATTCAGCGAACGTCCTGTGAGCGATCGTCCTATGAGTGAACGTCCTATGAGCGAACGTCCTGTGAGCGAACGTCCTATTCAGCGAACGTCCTGTGAGCGATCGTCCTATGAGCAATCGTCCTATAAGTCCTGTGAATGAACGTCCTATGAGTGATCGTCCTATGAGCGAACGTCCTGTGAGCGATCGTCCTATGAGGCAACGTCATATGAGTGAACATCCTTTGACCAAAACCTTAGCTTCGCTGATCACATCACCCATCTTTCTCGCTCTTGCTTCATGCACATCCGTAATCTTCGTAGAATCCACCCTATGCTTGACTCCAAAACTGCATCCACAATCGCCACATCAATAGTTCACGCTATATTGGATTACTGTGATCCCCATTTCCTAAATACAGACACCACCCAATTAAATCGCCCCCAAGCCATTCAGAATGCTCTCGCCCGTGCTGTCACCAAGACCCCAAAGCATCACCATATCACTTCTGTCCTCAAATCACTCCATTGGCTCAAAATACCTGAACAGATTGAATATAAGGTCATTTCACTCACCTACAACACACTGCAATCCTCACAGCCCACATATCTCCGTCAGTTGTTCACGATTCAGCCACATCCTTCGACTCGTTCCTCTTCCACTCTCACTCTGCTTCGCCCTCCCGTCACATCATCACTGAAATTTGCAAATCGCTCCATAGCCATTGCTGTCCCGCCTCTTTGGAACAAACTCCCTCCAGCATTAAGACAAATATCCTATCTGTCCTACGAATTCACAAACACCTCACCTCTTGCTATCTTCCCACAGCTTTTTCACTCACAACTCAAAGCACTGCTCTTTCGCAAATCCTATCCTGATTCCTCCTCTTCCTCCTATCTCCCTCGCCGTTTCAACTCCAAACACCATCCACCTTAGCCGTCTACCTGCCTGCCTGCCTGCCTCTCTGGATTTGACCCCCTGCCTATCGATTCTGTTTTGATTAAGCGCCTGTGAATAAGCTGGTTCCCGCGACTACGCTTTTGTGGGCGCTGTAGAAATGCTGATTACGATGAAGTGCTAGCAACTTCATATTTCTTACAATTGGTTGTTTCGGAATTTGAGCCCCGGGGCAAGTCCGTCCTCTCCTCTATTTTCATTACGTATGCTTTTGACCTTTTCATTGCATGGGAAAATGGCGTCATCGTGTGCTAAAACCCTACAGGTTATGGTTGCTTACTGCACGAACCAAAGCTTAAGGCGCAGTTGCTCCGTGCAGAGACTCTTAACATAAATCTGCCGGTCAACAATGGATTCAAATCCGTAGGCCATAGCTTAACATATAAGCAAGCATACTTATACATACATGCACCCATATAATATGTACATTCATTTATGACTATATGTATAGGGGTCTTATGAACGTCTGAAACATACCAGTCATGTGAAAGACGGATTTGAACCCGAGTCCAAACCGTCCAACTTTCATCGGGTCCTTTTCTTTCACGCTGTCGTTTAGCATCCGAATGCCCTTCCAGTCATCAGCTGTGAATACTGCGTCGTTGTAGACATAGAGAGCTGGACCCTGTACATTGTACAGCATGCAAGTATATCTATAGTAACCTGAAGAAATTTCATAAAGAGAAAGTAAAAAATGTCTCATGAAGTTTACCCCTATAAATCTAAAAAACTTAGCTCAATAAATGAACCTGCACATCATCCGCTGCCCATCAGATTTCTTGATATTCGGATTTCACAGAACATCCACTAAAATGGATGAAACCATTTTGATAAAAAAGTTACAATAAAATTGAATAAATTAAGTAACCCATCTGTGTAAGTTATAACGTACAAGTTTTAATATGCTGCAGAATTTTTATTTGCAATATATATATATATATTATATATATATATAATATATATATATATATATATATATAACCTATGTGTTTACGTAGTTATATAATACAGCAAACCCCATGATGAATTGTATGTCTTTCTTTATACTATGCTGTATTGTTATAAGGACAACAGTCAATACCTGAGCAGTATTGTCTCCTATTACGAACACAATACTGTTGTGTGGCACGGTGCCCGATTGGCTAAAATGGTCGACCCGTAACGCTCAGTGTACACCGAGTGAGCAGAGTTTGACCCTCGTCCGAGAAGTCATTGTGTAAGGACCTTGAGCAAGTCCTTCGCGCACAATTGATCTGCAGTACAACTGCAATTGCGCCGTCGAGGCGTATGTACTTCTGAGCAAAAGATGTTGGAAGAAGAGCGATATAACAAAGTTCAGAATAAATAAATTAAATAATGACACAGAAATGCAGCTGGCTTACTTTATACATTCTTATGGGTGCATTTTAAAAATAAAAACCGATAAAAACCGAGTTTAAATTAAAGAAATCTTGCCTGATAAAGAGCGAGGCCTGCGTGATGCAGTTTTTTCAATCGAGCAGAATAGGATGTCGAGTCAAGCAGAAAGATGACTTTACGAGCTCCTGCATCTTCGCTATTCTGAATAAGCTCCTGGCGAGTTGTCAAAAAAATAAATTACTTTGCAAAGCAGATCCAGTTCCCATTAGCATTACTTGGAATATTTTCTTTACTTATGCGAACAAAGAAAAAGTTCAAGAAAGTTATGTAACCAACGCTAAAAATGCACTTTGAGAACAAGCAAGTTAATGTGGCTTATTTTGGCAAAAGCTGCCTAATAATGGTTGTTAATGACATTGACATTAAAGATAAATGGCAAACTATGAGGGTATTGATAATTACCATTCAGCTGAATCACTACACGTAGCTTAATGATGTAATAGAGGCTGACCTTGAGTATTTGTCCGTCATCAGGATACTGCTGAAGAATTGATTTGAGCTGTTTAATGATCGTTGGCAAAAGGATGCCACGATTGAAGTCATCTGTAAACAGTCGCTGATCACAAGTCAAGTGTATATTCTAGATCCGTAACAGCTTTAATTTGAACCGATATTTTATTTAGATAGTCCTATGGCAAAGATGAGGATCGATTGGGATCGATTTTCAATATCCTCAAATAGGTCGACTCACCTTTCAACATTCCAGGGTGTGACGGTAATATGAGCTGCAGTAGGACGTAATGGTCGCCGAACTGGCTGCCAGACAGTTTAATTGGAGTAATAAAAAAACTTGAATCATCCGCTCATACTATGACTTATAGTTATGCAGCTTTAATTAATAGGGGTGGGAGGGATGGTTTAAGAGGGTCTATGTAATAGCTAATCAATTTATCCCAACAGGTGTTTAATTGTTTACCATAAAATTGTACTTCCATGCATCAGCGTGTCACTTAGATGTTTAACGTGATTCAATCTATGGCAGCGATACTTTCTTTGGTGTGGGAGTAGCAAATATTCCCTTCAAGATAATCAGATGGATGGTCTTGGCCACTTTAGGCATGGTTGTTACTTCTATAATCATACCCATTTGAATGAAGCACGGCTTCTTACATGTATGCTTGGGCAAAACTGTTGTTAGGGCATGATTGCACCACCTTACCAGTCTTATATGCACGAGCTATTGTGAATTTATCAGCATAAGCCTAATTATGCAGCATTGATGGACTGATCAATACTTCTCGCATGCAAGGAAACTGTATTTGAACATAAACGAGTTCAGGAAGTAAAGACTTCACAATGACAGCCAAATGCCTACCTTGGTTAGCCATTGTGCAGGTTGTTTAGACGGTGTTTTGGAACGTAGAGATTGCTGAATCTGTTTCAAAGGTGAATCATCGTCCAGTTTTGAAATTTAAAGCTAAAACGAACAAAGCGATACAATGTGCGTATTATCGTTCGATAATATTATCATTTGATAATGATTGTTCATTTTATGCTTTTGTCCAAAAGCGTCGAATGTGATGATAAAAAGCAACGCACAAAGGCAAAGGTTAGAGTCTCGGGCAAGGAGTCTTTCGGTACAAAAACGACCCCGATATCTCACAGCAAGCCCTATGTATTCTGAATATTGTGTATTTGCATATGTGCAACACTGCAATATGTACAGTTATGTCTGAACGTAGTGTGTATCGTTGACATGACGACGGTTTGCAATTTGCTGTGCGACGGGCATATTGATTTCTGAATTGCACGTACAGTGTGGAGACTCGGATTCAGGTAGCATTAATTAACAGGCCAATATTCTGCATTTTAAAGATTCTATAGTATAGCGCATAAATTGATTTTGAACAATGAGCAGGATGAAAATCTTAACAGTAGGCCTAGGCTACCAAAGGCAGCAGCAACAATACCGTCATCATCATCATCATCATCGGTAACAACAACAACATCAACAACAACAATGATAGCAATAATAAGTATACATGGATATATAATATATTTATCAATCACTCTATCAATCAGTGAAACTTTATATAGCGCCTCTTCAAGAAATCTACTCAGAGGCGCTCCCAGTACAACCACGGTCAAAGAGGACAGTTTTAAGAGAAGAGTAGCAAGAAGATGAGAGGATCCTGGGTAAAAGCCGAAGGTTCAAAGTCCATTCCAAGTGGTAGGGCCCACAACAGAGAAGTCACTATGCTGCGGAATAGCAGTGCGTGAGAATCGAACGCTGAGAAGGCGTTGCACAGCAGAGCACAGCGCCCTCTGAGCACTGGCAGCAGGAGGGCAGCATGGCTTCTGAAGGTAAACAGGCGCAGCCCCAACAAGCCAGCGCCATCCAAGGAGGCGAGTAGAAATGCAATGCACTGCAGGATGGGAAGTCAGTGCAACACATCACGGTTATAGGCAGCAACATGGCCTATCCTAGAAATGCTTCCGATCAGGACCAGTTGTCAGATCCTGCCTCATGAAATGCCTGCATGCATAGTGGGGTAGTAGTCAAGACGACTAAAGACAAAAGCATGAATAAGAATGACTATAGAATAAAAATATGGGGATTGGAAATAAATGTTGGCAGGCTTAATTACATAAAAAATACTTTTATATATAGCAAAAGCTAATGACATAACAGACTTTCCTTATTATACCTATATTGGTCTCTGTTAGCATTTATTGAAGCGACTATACAGAAATTTCTGATTGCATTTATTACAAATACACTAACCAAATATGTAACAATATATCGGCCTATACTTACTCTTGATGACTGATGAGTGACTAACTAGGAAGTTCAGACTGAGCTGATCATCGACATACTATGTCTAAGAATTGCAGATATACAGCAGATTCTGATTTTACCTTGAATGATCGATCATCAATCGTAATCGTAATCTCAAAATTTCTACAGCGCATGTACTAGGTTGAGAACGAAGGATAGATGGCAGGCTATTCCAGATCATGGGTCCAGCGTGTCGGATCGAGAATTTTCTAGTATTTGTGCGGGCAAAAATCGGGCTATAGGTATTAGACGCACGCAGACCATACGGGTTAACTTCAGATGAGTGAAAGAAATAAGCAGAGAAAATGGGAGGAAGTTGATTGTTGTGATGCTTAAACATTATCGCAGTAGTTTGGTAGATTACTATCTGACTAATATTTAGGATTTTAGTTTGCCTAAAAATAATCTCAGTAGGATAAGTGTGTTGCGTACACCGTTCGGACGCTACCAGGTCGCGCAACGGTGTCGGCTCCAACCCTCTTCTGTGTCTGGAGCCACTCGAGTCACTTCTAAGTCGATTTTTAGTATAGCCTGACTGTTCTCCATCTATGTCTATCGTAGCAGTGACTGTCAGAGGAGAATCGGGGTTGACCGTTTCTCTAAAAGAGGCAACAGTATATGACTCTATCTCGGGATCAGACTCTATATCTTCCGCGGTCGCCGGATGGGCAACGTCCTGAGGATGGCCTTTATTCAGAACAGGGTTCGCTCTTTTACCGACCGGAGTCTTCCCTTTCTTGTTTGCCCGCTTAGAGACGGTTTTCCTCTTTCTCTCTACCTGACCTGAGCTTCGTCGTATCATTCTACATCTCGTGACGCTTAAACAATCGCCAACAGAGGGCATCAAACGTCCTCCCTGTTCCGGAGAGCAGAAATATTTGTAACAAGTCCCTTCGTCACTTTGCCATAGGCAATACTGGTCACTGATCTTAACGTCGCCTTTTCCCAGACACTTATCCACCGGATATCGCACCTTCCACTCACCATGTACCTCTTGCTCCATGTCCGTGTGTGGCATACCGGCCTCACATGCATAAATTATCATGCACCACGATTGACCGTCCTCTGCGTTTTGCAGTTGTCCACCAACACCGTAATATATACTGAGACTTCGGGAAAACCCGGGGAGTATCTATGACCACGTTAGGTAGCCAACAAGAATATTTATCGAAAAACCTTAATACAATCAAGAAGAGATATCGCGGGGAAACCACGATTAAAGATACTGCGTTCAGACATACAAGTAAAGATATCGCGGGGAAACCGTGAGTAAAGATACTGTTGCGATCAGACACGCAAGTCAAGAAACCACGGAAGACCGCGGGAGTAAGTATGACCACGTTAGGTAGCCAACAAGAATATTTATCGAAAGACCGTAAGACAATCAAGAAGAGGTATCATGGGGAAACCGCGAGTAAAGATGTTGCGAATCAAACGCGCAAGTAAAGATATCGCGGAAGACCGCAGGAGTAAGTATGACCACGTTAGGTAGCCAAGTATATATATTACAGGGAAAAGAAGATGAGGAAACACTCGCAATTATTGAGGTCTTCGGCACCAGTCACGACCGTTTCTTGTAATCGTCGTAAGCACCAATGGGGTCACCTTCCCCGTACTTATCGAACGTATTCAATGGGAAACTTTCCCCGTATTTATCGAACGTATCCACTGGGAAACTTTCCCCGTATTTATCGATTGTATTCATTGGGAAACTTTCCCCGTATTTGCCAACGGTTCCACCGGCCTCTCTTTGTTGGTTGCTTTGTTGGTTGCTATTACGGGAATCTAGCCTGCTTGTATCTCTAGCGGCCACCCTAATTTTCTCGGTCTCGGCCACCCGAAACTTTTGCGTATCCGACAACCTGCTGGAAAACGGGAAGATTAACTATGACCGGTCTAGGTAGCCAACCTTTATATATCTTGGTTACCAAAACTTTCTCGCGGTCTGCGCGGTCGGGGATTTTTCCCAGTCTATCTATCTGTCGGCCGCCGAGGCCTCTCTCGGTATATGCGGTCGGTCCCTTCTGGGACTCACCCAGCCTGTATCACTCTCGGCCACCCGAGATCCTTCTCGGTCTATACGAACGGCTAACCCGGGCTTTACCCGGTCTTTACACAGACCTGTGATTTATTTATTTCACTGTCGGATCTCCCCGAGGAAGCAACCTCACAATCGGCTGCAGACTTTCTCGCGATCTATAACTGGGTGGGGCCCCAGCCCTATCAGATCGGCGGAGTCGGTCTCAACACCAGACGCTCGGCTGTAGCTCGGACTAGTTTTTGGACGCCCTCTCGTCCGCAACTATATTTTTTTTCGCAACTTGCCGTGAACCAGGCTTTGAACGAACGCTCACCGACCACACAGGTGTGCGGTATTAATCACTAACCAAATTATTCAATGCTCCGTATATGCAGAGCAGTCGTCACCACTCTACAATATAAGCGACGCACCGCATGTCAGGCTATACTCAACCCGATTCATGCGTCTGCACAATATGCACAGAACCAAAAACCGCCGATCGGTATTCCCTTCAATACCAACACTGTAAGAAAATGCACGTAAATTAAGCGCTATGGCGAGCCGATTATTTACGAACAAATTCTTTAATCCAAGCCTTGTCGCCACATGAGTAGTTAGATCCATTAATCAAACGAATTGCTCGCTTCTGCAGTATGACCAGCTTTATCAATCTTGAAGGATAATTGGAGGTCCAAGTCAAAGCACAATAGGATAAATAGGGATGAATCATTGTGTAGTATAAATTAGTACGGATTATCCTAATTCTGGACATAATTCCTAATTTTTTTGCTATTTTAATTGATATGTTTTGAATATTGTCCTTCCAGGTAAGGAATTGATCAATATGTATTCCCAAACATTTTGCAGAGGAAAGTTTGGAAACTTTAGGAATTGGCAGATTATTTATAAAAAGTGGACTCTGTTCAACAGGTACCGGTTTACGGTGAGAACAAAAGAGAATATAATTAGTTTTCGTTACGTTTAGGGAGAGCTTGTTAACGGCGAATCTATCATTAACATGAATGAGCTCGCGATTCAGCAATGCAAACAGTTCATTATAAGACTTGTGAGAAACAAAAATATTAGTATAATCTGCGAATGATAAAAAGGTAACGAGCTTAGAGACATTGGGAAGGTCATTGACGAATAGCATGAATAATAAAGGACCGAGAATCGACCTTTGAGGTATACCAAACTTAATGAGTTTAAAGGTTGATGTGCAGCCATTACATTTTACTTCCTGGTGCCTATTCGTTAAGTAAATATTAAATCAGGTGTGGGCGTTACCTCGACTTTCCAAGTTGTATAATTTAGTTAGGAGAAGCTTATGATTGACCGTATCGAAAGCCTTGGCAAGGTCGATAAAGACACCCACAGAATATTCATTACGATCAATAGATGAAGAAATGCTATCCTGTAGGTTTAATAGTTGCATTACGGTGGAATGGCCTGACTGGAATCCATGCTGAAGGAAATGAAGAAAACCCCTTTTCGATGTAGTCATACAGACGTACGTACAGTACTCTTTCAAGTAACTTAGATAAACAAGGTAAAATGGATATGGGTCTGTAGTTAGCTATATTATTTTTGGAGCCTTGTTTGTGAACCAGAGCTCTGCGCCGACCTAGAAGTTTCGGCGGCGGAGCGTCGGTCATTTTTGGTCGGCGGCGGCGGGGGTAGGTTGAAGGTTTTGTTATATAACAAACTTTTTTCAGCTTATGCTATTTTGCCTGTTTGCCTGCCAATTGGAAATTCCATGTACCATCTATCGATAAATACCTGATAGTGCAATATTAAACCAATCCATTCTGTGTGATACTGTAATGCTCATTTCTAGTGCAAAAAAGGAGGGAAACTAAAATAGTGCTTTTAAATAGGATGTACGTCACTACCCTGTATTATCATGCTGTTTTAGTAGGCCTACATGTAGATGAATGGTGACAATCGTCGACTACCCAATTAGTTACCGTAATTATTACAAGTGAATTTAGCGCCATTAAAAGTCCGAATATTAAGATGCAGAAGAGCTCCATGCATCCGGTCTAATCATAATTGGCACGAACGAGTACACAATTTTAAGATAGCTTTTGTTACATAGCTAATTGGGCGTATGATGATTTTTTACTACAGTTCTTGAAATGGATGAAGGCAATTTTCACTACTATTAAAGCGCTAACTAACATTGTATTGTTATAAAAGTTTCAAATTGTGCAATACAAGTATGTCGATTGTGTCTTTTAACGCACTGATAGACTAGGGTGGGGTAGAATTATGTCGATTGTCTTTTAACGTGCTTATAGACTGGGGTGGGGAAGGGGGTAGGTAGCATATCTGTTATATAATATAGGGGTGGATGGGTCACGGCTGCTGTTATATAACGTTATTAGGGGTAGGGCGGTGGGTCAAAAATTGGGATTTTATGCGTTATATAATATGTGAACGGCCCCTTATTTGTAAATTTTACAAATTTCTCTCTATACAAAACTGTGGACTTTTTGATGAATTTTGTATACAATTTGGTTTTAGTTTTGCAAGATTTCAGAAGGGCCCTTGAATTAAATGGAGTCATCCTTGCCTGGTGAGGAGTCCTGGTTGAATAAAAAAATTTAGTGACAAAAGCAAAAACACCAAACACAGTTTTTAGTTTCAATAAGAAAGTGTCATATGAAAGTGTTGGGTCATTACAGTTGCAATAATCCATCACCTCTGACCAATCAACCTGGCTCAGTAAGTCTCTGAAATTTTCTCAGGCATTTCTGTCAGTTTGTTGACTAGGTATAAACGAGGAGCTTTTATTCATTTTACAGCAAGTTTCAAACCACACCATGATTGTCAGATGGTCTGAAATATCATTAATTAATATAACTGAATCCTTAACCTTAAAAATTCTATTAGTAAACAAATTGTCAATGAGAGAAGCAGTTGTAGGTGTAATCCGGGTGGGCTGAGTTATGACAGCCAAGAAGTGAAAGGAGATCATGAGATCAAGGAAGGAATTGGTCAATTTATGTTCTTGGGATTTGAGAAGATCGATATTGAAATCACTAGGATATAGGTGTCCTTAACTTTAATTAGCAGAATAATTAATACACGCACGTATACGTACGACGTCGTAGTCGTACGTATATATTACTAAGTATGACAGAATTTTCCAAAAAGGGCTTGAATGAGGACAAACATCTGTTGTCTATACAGACATTTAGAATTAATGACCGGCTTGCGGCAGTGTTGGGCACGAGACGAAAACCTCGAGATCAAGACCGAGACAAAGAGGTCCAAGACCAAGACCGAAAACGGGTGGTCCGAGACCAAGACCGATAATCTTTTTTTTATAAACAATTCAATTTATTAAGACGCTAAAACGAAAACACGCTTAAAACATTAATTTTATTGCTGAAGAATACTAATCTTACTAATGGTTCAGGAAACAATTTTACCGGCTAGTCTGAACTTTTGCGGATTCAGCTCTTGGTTTCGGCCGGAGAACATCATACTATACATTACATTCAATATACGATAGATAAATACATTAAGACATCTGAACAAGTAAATTAACGTTCCGTTTGAATGTGCCACGGACCTCGGAATTCTAGGTTAACAGTGTTCACGTAATTATTAGATTGTTCCAAAACCTCGAAATTTGTGAAAGCAAACGTTGAAATCGCTGGCTCCGTTGCAAAAGTATTTGTTTTTCTCATAGTAACATTTATATAGATGGTCAGCACCCCATAAATCGTTAACAATCGCGTAGGTCCCTAACATCCAGTGTCTCTAATAATTGAAAATAACCTACAAGATATAAAACAATTTCTCTGATATGGCAAATTACCAAGAACGCTAATCTAAGACAGAGACCAATCCCAAGACCGTTCCTTTAAGACCAAGACCGACGCATTCGAGACCAAGACCAAGACCAATGGTCCGAGACCAAGACCGATGCATTCGAGACCAAGACCAAGACCGCAGCTTTCCGGTCTCGAGACCGTCCTCTTATCTTCTGTCTCTCTTTTCTTTCACGACGTGACTACTAGAAAGCTGTCGTCTTCTAAGATTTCCGATTTTGGGCACCGTTTCTCTCCAACGACAACATTAAGAAATAAGTAAGGCAGCTTTTGAACAGAATTTTCAATGCATGCGTCCATTGTAATTTGTTAATGACATCGAAAGAGCAATGAAGTTCAGCTTCTAAACAAGAGCATTCCGGACGAGTTTATAGAAACCATTCATGAATTTCAATAGAGCCTACTAGATTATGATGACATAATGACATTTGTAAAGTGATTGAACCTTGTCTTCTGTAAGAAATTTACAAAACAAGAAATAAACGTTTCTCTGCCGGACTTGGGTTAAATAATAAAGATCATCAAAATAGACGACGTTCCATTGACCGAGATGTTGCACCTCAAATTTTATTAAGGATACGAACAAACGTCTTTGAAAACGCGTCACATCATCCGGCTGCCCGAAGTGAACTGCTCTATACCGAAGTCGTCAAGAACTTCATCAATTTCATTTGTATCACACTTCAACATACAGCTCAGAAAGGAAACTGAATTTTCAGGTAAGTTTCCTGTCATACTCTGAATAATATCGATCAATTGAATATACAAACACGATTCTGCGGTGTAACTCACTTTGAGATTTTTCTCATCAATGTAGATGTTCCAACTTTCGTGATCACCTGATTTCTTTCTCTCTACGAAAAATGAACACTGCCGTTCACTGTTCGGAATTTGTCTTCCGCTGAACACTAAATAGCATTCAATTTTATTAACTCCTGATACGTTGACATTATTCAAATGTCTTAAGGCCTTGCTTATATTTTCTTCATTGAAATCCTCTGAAGTTGCAATACGATGGTGGGCTAATCTCAACAAACCAAACTGGAGTTCATCCGCATGAAGTTTCTCTTGCAGCCTATCGGCAAAAGCGGATTCTTCACTAGTGAAATCTTGACGGTTCATTTCCTCCTTGACAATGGACGTAAGAAATGAAGGTTGATTGCTGGCAGGAAGATTCCTTATGATCGACTCAAGTTGTCTCACTGAAAATCTTAAATTGCATTCCTTATGAAGATCAATTAGGAACGGCTTTTCAAAAACCGAAAGTCGTTTACTAATTGCATAGTTGTTGTCAACAACCAGATCGCACGATTTGTGAATTCTGTCGTCATTTCCGAGAAGAAACAGTTCAGTTTGTAGTAAGATCCGTCCATCGTGTTTTTTAAAGCGTTTAAAAAGTTGACCAATTGCCTTTAGCGTTGCAGTTTTATCTTCAGGATTCAGTGTGCTGCCATTCGTGTTTTTGTGAATTTTTTCAAGAACCATGACATATTGGCCAATCGTTGCGTCTTTCGTTGCACCTAAAGCACTGAACAGAGTTGCAAATGGTACTAATTCAGAAGGAATTCGAATTAGATATGGAAATATTTCATCTTTAGGGCGCAGATGTTCCACCACTTGGTCTGACCGAAGAAGCAAACATCTGTTGATGTCTAAAATGAAAGGAATCTCTCGTAAGGACTTGTACACATCGTCATCTGTGCAATCCAAATTTTCAGTGAAAAAATTATAGATATCTGTAAGAACTAAAGCCAGTACTCGAATGTCTGGTGCCTTATCTCTGTATGTCTCAATGCCTGGCACGTCAAATTCTTGCATGGAAGAAACCCATTTCCGACACAGTTGATTCGTGTGAATCGCTACAGTTTCACATCGCGGTCTGTTATCTATTTCGAGATCTGTCGCGACCTTTCCACCACACTGAGAAAGCAGGGGACTCACAATTGAAGGCAATATTGGTTGTGCGCTCCACACGAGAGTACTAAATGTTGACAAGATGGCTCCTCTAAGAGGTATGAACTTTAAGTGACCTGCTTCATCTCGGCGTCCATATTGAGTGTGCAAAATGCTGTGCTTTTGGTCAACACTGTAAGGCAGCACAAAGGCGATGCTTTTCAAATTATGTAAAGGCGCACCATAAAGGATTTCATTTCCTTTACAAAGATGTTTAACAAGAGCAACAGATTTCTTTCGGAGTTTTTCGTCTATTTTTGATAAAGCTTCGAGTTCCACTGCTTTTGCGTACTTCAGGAACATGTCTGGCGTAACGACGGATATCATACCACACGTCTTAAGGAAATCATTCCAATCTCTCGAGTCAAATGGGATCGGCGGAAGATCGACCAATTGCTCCATGACAACAAATACCTCATTTACATTGTCATAATATTCTGAAGCGCACCGTAAGCTTCCATCAGCTGCTGGTAGAAACCTAAGCTGATTTAAGGAATTAACTAGATAGTGTGGATCGTATTCTCGCACAATGACCAGTAGGGTGTCCCTTACGTATTTCAAGTGCTCGAGTCGTCCGTTTGGAGTTAGCAATTCAAAATGCATGAAAATGAACTTGCAGTAGATGTCTGCCATAGACAATGCCTTACAACCTAGATGTTCAAAAAGTAGATCAATCGGCCTGTTCTGGCTTTTAAGAAAAACTATTCCTTGTGTCGAAGTCCATGAGTCCATATCTGTGTTTGGAATACCTATTGGTATGATGTACACATTATTTTGCCATAGTCTCACTCTCTTGTTGTAGACAGTTATAAAAATCGGCAGCTGTTTGACGGTGTTAAAAGCGTTCGGAATATTTTTCAAATCATCAAGATTTTGAGAGAAATACTGAAGTAATCCTATGCAGTCGGTGCAGTCCAGATTGAAATCTAGTAGAACATATCTTGTTAGTTCCTCAAATCCGCGAATGATTGTTTCACAATCATTAGCTTCACTTAGCAGAGAATGATACATCGACGAGGTCAATGTCAGTAGGGGCTCTGGAAGTCCAATATTTTGTAAGATCAGCCTTAAATGTGGTGAAAATTTAGGTTCCTTAAATGTAGTAACACATCTGTATTTGTGAATCGGAAATAGTGTTTTTTTCCGATTGAATAGGACAGGCAATAAGCACCAGTTGTTTAGTGGTTTCACATCTCCACAATAACTCAAAAATCTCCAAACTTCATGTAGCCACCTCAAATTAGGATCGTTGAAGACTGCAATCATTTCTTGAATATCGACAAATTTATTTTCTCCATTAAAAGTGGCAGCAGGTAAGACCTCTCGAAGAACCTGTGCGAAGTCACCGACAGTAAATTGTTTGCACAAATGTCTATCACTTTTGGGATCCAAACCAAGCGTCATAAAGACCCTGTCGTCAAAGAACTGACATTGAATGTGTGGAACAATCTGCCTAAAGCGAGGGTCATATTTGATTGATGCGCTGTCAAAAAAACGCAAAACTCCATCAGCAGTAGCTTGGAGTGGAAGGCCTAGAAGGTTCTGTTTCAAATTTTTTGATCTTCTGCAATATTGAAGCAACTCTGTTAGCGTATTCAAATCGCGAATGGGAGTATTTGAAATAGGGTTCGGCAGATCTTTAATTTGGCAAAGTGTCCTTGGCTTATCGTATGTGCTAAAGAAAGACACAACTGCTTCAGGATTGACCAGTTCTGTGTCTACACCTGCACTCTTGAATTTATAATGAATCGTCAAGGGACAGTCGTACACCAGAAAGCCACATTCAACCAACGTATCCAATAGAACTGATGATCTCGTTTCGAATGTAAACACGCGTACATCTACACCAGGGTCTGAACAAACATCTAGTGTCATGTTGTCAAAATGGCCATGTATGCCATTCACCCCACGAAAACCTTTCCAGTTCAGGTTAGTCCACAGGTGCCAACTGGCATCGTTTGTCCCCTTTGGGCCCATCCAAAGACGCGGATGTTTTTCTGTACCGATTTTATTTCTGGTTAATCTCTTCAATGGCAAAATTGCATGATTTTTAATTGCGATTCTTTTATAGATGGCTATACTGAGAGTTCTAATGTAGGAGATGTCATCTTCTGCTACATTCGGAAAAAGAAGATGATAGTTGAACAGATTATCTCTTGTAGCATCTGCCTCACAAATGCCATCTCGTCTTTCGTGAAGCAAACGACAGTAGGCAGGCGCCACAATATTCGTCATCATGCATTTGTTCCACTCAACGCCGAATCCTCCACGATCGTCAAGCCACAGACTGCGACGAGTTTCATACTCAAGAGCAAACTGTCCGTTCACGTGCACTGGAAAATCAATTGTGACTGGCAGTGGAAGCAAACTGAACAGTTTACTACGGTTGGTGCTAATGCGGGTATCATCAATCCGATAGGCAATGCCAGCTATGGGGAGTAAACCGATCTCCTTTCTTAGATAGGCTGCGGCGAGTTCCTTAGAAACGTCTGCTGTGCTTTCGAAACCAGAGCGCTGAATAATGTGCCATCTATCTTCTTGTCCTTCAGAATCATTAGTGATTAGTTCGTAGCTGACTTCTTTCACAGAAATGTTTTCGAGCTGATTCTGTTTGCGTTTTAATGCTTCAGCGAAATCCTTTACACTTTCATTGAAGTTCTGTCGGCGCTGTCTTGCATCAATCGTCAGTTGCGACTTAGCAATATATATTGTTTTCAGCTGACCTGTAGAATCCACTTCCTTCAGATGTATTTCTTCAATAGAGTTTAAGAATAGAAGCAATTCGAACATATCTCTTTTAAATGTTTCAAAGAGTCTTTGAACGTCATTGGACGTGACAACTTTATTCAAAAGTTGCGACTTTGCCGCTATTTCTTCACTACGCAGTGGCAATCGAAACATAGTTCCTCCATTTTTGCCATACACCTCTTCAAAATAACCTTTGACGACATCAGGAAACTTCTGCTTTACTCTTTCGACATGATTTATCATTCTTCCTGGCTTCATGCTTGTTGATCTCGTAACAAAGCTACACGTTGGATCAAAGACACATAGGACTCTCTTGTCGTCAACTACTTGGGTTAGAAACGTTGGTGCATCCGTCAAATGGTAGACGCAATTGAAACCAACTCCATACTGTCCTGTTTTTGTAAAGTCTGCCGACTTACTCCCTTCTCCTAGTTTTTGAATCCCGGAAATGTCTTCTTTGGTGAAGGGTTTGTTGTTGTAAATGCAAAGAGCTGGTCCTTGCATTGGCTTCCATTTATCTGCAAATACTCGTTCAGTTGGGAGTTCTCTTCTATCGTTGATAAAGTGAATCTCAGTAGCACCAGCATCATCTGCATTTTGCAGTATTTCCTTCAACACTTCCTTACCAAACGGATAGCCAGTTAGAATCCTTTGTATTCGGTTTACCAGACGTTCACTCTGTCCAAAATCCATTTCAGATGAATATTTTTCCAAAAACTCTTCTCGAATGGTTTTCAAACCAAGTCGTCTGGCAGTATATTGTGAAATCCGTGCATGACACAGATAAATCTTCTCTTGTTCTTCGTCATCATCATTTTGGTCATATTCATCGGCACTGCACCAAAGACAGTCCATGTAGCATATTTTATCAGCAGGAACAAGTATATTCTTATCGTCTGGAATTAGCAGGTTTTCGAGCTGAATGTCCTCGATAAAGTTTTCTGTTTTATGAACTAAACATTCATTCACAATGCACAATGCAACATCGAGATCACAGTCTGAAAGTGGCTCGCCTGGAGCATTACAATGTAACGACCTCAATATTTCAATGTAGTCAATAAGTGCAAATTTCTGAGTCACTTGCAGACACCTTAATAACGAATTGTGGAGTATCAATGAATGTGGAATCTTAGCCAAATAGGGTAATAACATGTTGTCTACAGGAAGTTGAAAGGCACAACGCGATGGATTCATAATTGTTATAGTGCCGTTCTTATCCAATACAATACACCTCATATTCTTCAATTCAACCAAAAGTTCCTCCGACAGCTCGTTTTCTCTCGCATATTTATCAAGACGTTTGTAAACGTCTTTGCAAACACCCTTGACTTTGTCTTTCTGTTCCCGCTGTAGTCCAGACACCAATCCATGCGAATCCGCTAACTCAATGACGTTCTTCAGTTGCAAAAGCAAATGTTTCTCGAGTACTGGCTTTTCTAGAAGTCCTAGAAGAGATTTAAGGTTATTGTGCTTAAAATCAAACGTCTGTCGTTCATCAATGATTGGAAATGAACAGGAAACTAACGATTCTTCACTCTTCAGATAACTTTTTTCACACGATGTAAATTTAATTTCGTCACCTGCCCATTTCAAAGGATATCCCTGAGGTTTCTTAGCGGTTGGAAGGAAGTCAATTCTCTTTATGTGTTCGACATAAGGCTCATCGCTTTCATCGCATGGGAGGCTTTTCGAGCTCATCAGTTGAATGAGTACTGACAATCGTTCAGACACCAGCTCTGGTCTTTTCGGAACAGCCAAGCAGCGATCAGCAATTTCCTTCCACGATAATTCATTCTCCTTCATTCCAAGTTCGACTAACTTTCTGTATACGTCTTCTTGGTTTCTATTGCAGTTATTAGAGACATCTGCTGGAAAGCATTCGTTCTCCTCGTCATAAAGTATCGCTAACCTGGATTTCGGATTTACCATTTCCGTACACATTCTGAGCTTTCCTTGTGGTTTTACCGGAAAGAACGCCACATTTCTCAATATGTTGATCAGTTGCCGATCAAATAGGGCATACAGAACGAGTTTGTCTCTGTCTCGTTCTTCAATGAGTTGTATTGCTGGAACGAATACCCTTTCAAAAAATGATGACCTGAGCATCATCCCTTTATCAAAGGCATCCCATGCGCTAGTCTGTCTGACTGTGTCGACTACAAGAAGAGGGATGTCTACTGCTTTTTCTGGCAGGAGTTCGCTAAATATCCTCTGTGCAGTGCTGCCTACTCCTTCAGTTTCATGTCTAAAACGGGGCTCAAGAAAATGACAGTCAGCAACCGAAATTAACTGTTTGCATTTGAGCAGTTTTGGTCCATTTTGTTCACAGATACAGCTGTACAATGCGTCTGTAAGCCGATGCAATATTCCAGCCTCTTTTAAGGATTTGTGTACCGGCCAAAGAGCGTATTGATCAAAATCTGCGCTTAGTTTATGCAGATCTTCCAATAGAATTATATACGATTTGACAATTGCATCGGCGATGAGGAGTTCATTCCACTCACCACGAATATCTGTTTTATCGCTGACTGCATTTTCGTGTAGGTGCATTCTGCTCGAGGTCACAGCAAATGAGCCATTTATGTGTACTGGGAAATAAGATCGAATCGGAAGAGGAAGAAAGCAGAACAACAATCCACCTTCACCTGCAACGCATAGTTCTGCAGTGGTTACTAAATTCAACGGTTCAAATATCTCTGCGTTAGTTTTCTTGAGTTTTGCAGCTACTCCTCCAACAGGAGTCAATCCAAACTCGGCATATTTTTTGGCCATGACAAAGGAATTGCCTCTACCCATACAGTTCGCAGTCAACCAGTGAGTAACGTCATTTTTCGCATTCATTTTCATAATATCAGGGACTTCGGTATCGATTGTTGAAGTTATCTTGATGACATAAGAACATTCTATTTGTGAAACATCATCACTGGTTGAATTGCATAAAATTTTGTTGACCGAGTCAAGAATTCCTAATTCTTGGTCTATTGAATATTCATCTTCTAATATCTGTAGTAGATTTTGGTTCAGTGATCGAAGAATGCGTTCCACTTTCTTTTCTATCACAAACCACTTTTTCATGCCATGCGACGACGATGAAAAGCTTGGCAAGTGATACAGAGAAATCTTTTTAATATGCTGTGTAAATAGGAAGAATTGATGACTGGAGTCGACCAAGAGTTTTAGAAGTGCGAGTACCTCGTCACTGCTGTAGTGCTTCTTTGAAATTTCACTAGTGCATGCTTGCATTTGAGTTCTAAGAGGAAATCTGAAAAGAGTTCCATCATATGAAACCATTTTGGAATCTGCAGTGAAATCGCATCCAAATAACCCGTTGTAAGGCTTGAATTGACCAGACAGAAGTCGAATTCTTTTGCTGTTCTTCTGTATATCTAGTTTAATTCCCGGCTTGCATTTGTCGCGAATTGCGTCTCCGAGAAAGCTGGTATGAGGATCGAGAAAGACAACATGATTCTGACTTACAAGCGACGGCACATCTGTCAGGTTGTAAACGGCGTTGAATCCTAAGCCGAAGCGACCGATTTTGCTCCTATTTTGTTCCTTAGTGGCGCCGCTCAACTTGATGAGATTATCAAAGTCCTGTGAGGTGAAGACTGCGTCGTTGTAAGCCCAAATCGCTGGTCCTTGAAGATCACTCATTCCTTTATCGATGAGACCATTCCTCGCGTCTGTATTCTGCCTCTCGTCATACAGGAATTTGACTTCGGTGGCTCCTGCGTCGTCTGCATTCTGCACGAGTTCCTTTAGGACAGCCAAACCGTCTGGGTAATCCTTGAGAATGTTGCTAAGTCGAGTCGTCAGAGGCTCCGATTGACCGTACGATTCGAAATCCAGGTCTTCGGTACCGAGCATTCTGTTGATGACTCCGTGAATGTTTAAGGCCTTGGCAGTTTCAACCGATAGAAGTGGATGAACCAGGCAAATGCTTTCTGCAAATTCGTTACTCTCGATTGATTCATCTTGAAGCGTGACTTGATCGCTGTATGTTACATCTCTGATTTCCCGCAGATGCAGTCTTCCATCAGAGGATTTGATTGGAACAAGTAGTTGAGGAATTATCTCACGTTTCTGAGAAGAGATGGAAACAGCTCTAAGAATTTCTATCGCAATGCGAAGATCTCTGTCAACTTGGACTTTATCGCAATCCGAATTTTCGTGAAGCGATTTTATTTCTTCAAGAACCTGGATGCAGTTGCAATTCTCTTGCAGCCGAAAACAGTTCCACAATCCAGTAAATTCTTCAAGGTCCTTTGAAAGTTGGAAAACATGAGGCCTTAGATCCATAAATGGCTGTGTCCGTACCACCTTTCTATATGATATGAATCCTTCTCCATGCCAGAGCCAGTCTACGTCGTGCAATGCTTTCGTGAGTTCAGAGCCATCGATTTGCATGATAGCGTCGTTCATGTGTCTGTATATATCGCTGACAGTAAATTGATATCTCAACTTCTGATCTTGCTGATAAGAAGAAACAACGTTGAGCAAATGTCTCACAACATCACCCATATTCGGGTCTTTCAGCCACCCGTAGCGACGAGCAATATTTGGTGTTTCTTCGGTGTTAATGGTTGGCCTAACAGATCCAATAACAGATCCAAATCGTGATGAATAAAGTTCAGACGGTAGTGCCAGAGAATTTGAATCGCCTACAAAGGCCAAGGACTTTGGATAATTTTCAGGCCTGTGTGATTCGCATTTAATCCACCTCATCCTACTCAAAATAACTAATAATGACTCAGAGATGTCATTGTTCAACTGGACTTTGGCATCCAGCAAGTCTGAATGATTTTCAAGAAACACAAGCAAGGCATTTGCACAAATCAGATGAGGATTCTCAGACAAAGTCAGTTTATCAACTACATGCAGCAGGTCAAATGCTGTCACCGAATCTGGTCCTTTAATTCCAAGCTCACGCAGAAATTGAATGTATTTTCCATCTGCAAATTTACCCACAGGAAACAGGTCATCTCCGGCAAAGAGCAATTGTAGGTTTTGATCACAGTGATCAAATACTTCACGAGCTGCTACTAAGCCGCCATCAAGTTTCTCAATAAATTGTATATTTCTAACAGCTGAAAGAAACGTACGGCTTGACTTCTGAAAATGAGAGATATTGTCGGATATAAATGACATGAGCCTAATGACGTCATCCTTCTTATATCTTCCTTCCGCGATCGCAGGAAACACCATATCTTCCAACAATGCCACCGTGGACAACCTCCGTGTTTCAAGTTGCTCTGCGAGCTCTTGTAACAGAATTTCACTGAGATCTAACAGCCTATGAGGCAAATCAATAGGTATCTTCGCGTTTGTAGGAGCAGCCTGGTTCACGACAGTCAAAGACACAAAGTGGGATGGAGCAAATCCACTCCCTGCCAGTGTCGGAAATATGGGCATCGACAACAGAATGTCTCGGTTTGCTATCACGTCAGAGAATTTCCCTGCCAGTCCGGATGCTAAAAACTTCTGCAAAACCTTCTTTTCTGAATTGCTTAGTTCCTTATAATCTATGTCCTGTTGTTTACTTTCCTGTAGCTTTCTAATGGCACCAAATATGCCTTCATTTGTTGTATTCGGCAGAAAGATATACTTTCCAAGAACATGGGGATGATTTCGAATATTCGATGACAAAGCGTCTATAATTTGAATTCCTAGCTTCCTCATCACGTCTTTTACGCATAATTCAAGTGATGTACTGCAATGAGTAGATATCATTAATACTGTCTCGCCGTTGAGTGGAATAACGTGCCCTTCGTCGACAGGAATTATATGCAAATCTTCAAAGTTCTTTAAGTCGGATGAAAAGTAACGGTTCAGGTAGTCCCACAGTCTTTCAATCCAGTAAATAGACAGATTAGGAGCTTCGCAGAGGTCAGCTAAAGTTTTGGTTTTCCAGCTATCCGGAAATATTGAACGCAGCAAATATGGAATTGACGATTCGCTTAAAAAGACGAGTTGCGTTATATCTACAAATAAACAATTAGTCTAAACTCTTAATAGTAGCAGATATGTCAGCAAGAGTATGTGTACTATTAATACAATACTACTACATAGCAGCACCTAGTAAATGAGTGACCTATGCATGAAAAGACTTTAAAGCTTAGTAAGACAAATACGAAAATCAATGTCATAGGCCTATAACGTCGCCTTGACAAGTAAAATTAAATGATCGTCTAATACAACTTTAAAAAATTAGAACAAAACTCACGTAATTTTGCAAGGTCGTGAAGTGCTTGAAACATCTGGATATCTGATCGCAAGACAATTTTTTCTAGTCCAGGAAGAATTGATTTCGGATGGTCAGTCGAGTCAATGTATACCGGTTCGCGTAGCTGGCCTTGTTTAAAATCAGTCCAAGAGCCATCTTCAAGTGGAAGAAGGTTGAGATCAATCAGGTACTCAAGGTTCTCCATGTTGCATAGCAAGTAATTCAACATAAACAATTTCTCGTCGTCATTTAAAGACATTTGGTTTTGTACTGTTTTCAGAGAATCGCAAACAAGTTGTGGTGTTATCTGATTTTCAAAGTGATTCCTTAGAAAGGGTGGCGCAGAAACAAGTTCAATCTGATTCTCAAGTAAAATGCGTCTGATCAGAATTTGAAGCTCAGTTTTATCTTCCATGTTGTCAAAGACTGCATTACTACTGTTCATCCACTGTCCTCCTGAAACTGACGAATGAAATATATTCAGACCAGGAAGCTGTTTGTAGAATTCGTCTGCTAACAGTTTCCACTGTGGTGTCAATTGATCGGGTACGATGTCAAATATTAGATCATGTTGTAGCTTGTTTCCAGGATTTGCTACATGCAAAGCCAACTTCACCAGAGCTTTTACTAGTATTTTGTTGACCAAGAACTTATTCCAAATCAGGGCTTTATCAGTCAGTTGATTAATATCCTGATCAGCTGTGGGCCACTTCAGGTGTCTTCTGTTGGAATCAACTGCAAAGTAACCATGTACGTGGACTCTCAAACCAGTAGGACTTGTCTCTTCCAGAGGCAGTGGAAGAAAGCAGAATATGTGGCCTTTTGGTTTCGTCAAATACGTAGGAGTTCCAGAGTTTTCTTCGATTTTCACTGCAACTCCGACCCAGGGCAGCAATCCAAGACTTTCGCTGATTTCTTTTGCAAAGTCCAACTCTGATTTTCCTGCATAATATTGAGAAATAATCCACTTACTAGTTTTCACTTCAACATTGGGGTATGCCTCTGATCTATTATATAAGCAAGCAAATGCATCGGTCGGACAATAATTATTGTTCATGTGGTTTTGGAACTCCACATTCAGTGGATATGTGATGGATACTGAATCTGCCGTTTTGCCATTTCTATGAGTCTCAATCTGGTTAATGAACTGAAGCCTTTTTGCTTTCACTTCTTCCTTCATGTCCTTTGCAATGTTGATGGATATCAGTTTCGTTGGACTCTCTGTCTGAGATGTTTTCTCGTAAACCTCAATGCATTCTAGGCTTTTGAGGAACAATAGCATGATGTGTGCATCCGTTTCCAATGATCGGAACAATTCTCGAACATTTGTAGCGCTGTATTTCTTGTCGCACAAATCGGATTGCATGCCTTGCCCTCTCAGCGGAAAGCGAAACATTGTTCCCTTGTAGAATTCCTCAGAAAATGTTTGACTTGTTACACCAAATAGCTCATGATGATATGGCAAGAATTGGTCTTCCAGGCGATTAATTTCATCCTTATCTTTGTTTAGGTCCCATTGATATGAAGAAGTGGAATACCTCTTTCCTCTGTTTTCTACATGGAAGAACTGTTCATGTGGGTCAAGAAATCCAATTCCATTTCCGCTGAAGATGCTTGGCAAATCTGGAAGAGTATTGGAAGTGACTTAATATCAGTAGCCATATATTCATACAGAATCTAATACAGTGGTACCCAACCTTGGGCTCCCGACTCCTATGGGTGTCGCGGTGGCTTATTGGAATTAGCCAAAATATCTTAGGAAACATAAGCATGAAGGTTTTCAAATACTTTTCGTTTTAACCCTTTTTTCAAGTGTATTGGCCTACAATATTAATTTTACTATCCTTAATTAAGTTTAATTCTGGTTATCCATTGCTACTAACTTAGTTACGAGAGTAACTGTGGGTAACGTCTAGCCTGTGTTATCCGATTCTGTTGGAACTGGCGCCTGCACAGAACACTGTTGTAATATTGTTAAAAATGGTTATTCATTTTCTATACTGCTGTTGTCTGGTTGTCGAAAGGAAATGCTGTCAATCGTGTTTTTGAGTTCAGAAATGAAATCAAGTCATTCCTGGATGCGCAAGGAAATTTCGAAAATTTGTTTATAAGTCATTGTTTATAAGTCCCCTACCAGTCATGTGAAAAATGGATTTGAACCCGAGTCCAAACCGTCCAACTTTCATTGGGTCTTTCTCTTTTACGCTGTCGTTTAGCATCCGAATGCCCTTCCAGTCATCAGCTGTGAATACTGCGTCGTTGTAGACACAGAGAGCTGGACCCTGCAGAATCATACACAAAATTAGTATGTACCATTTTATGGACGTTATAGTCATGATCGCAGTATTAGGCCTATGCATCAATCATAAACCATATGGTCATCATAGGCGACGTCATCATCACTGTTGTTGCCATTGTCGGTAGGCCTATCATTGTCATTATTATCGATATTGTCATCCTGATCATTATTTTCATGAGGAGGTTAAAGTCACCTGATAAGCGGCTAAGTCTGGATTGTGCAGATTCTCTCCTCGTGCTGGGTAGGTGGTCGTATCGAGCAGAAATACGATTTTCCCTGCTTTTGCATCCTCTGCATTTTGTATGAGTTCCTATGTAAAATAGGACACCGTTTATTCAAATACGATTAACAGTAAAATAGTACCCGAATCCTGTTGAAGGCATATTTAACTGTGCAAGCCTCTGTTTACTAATATAGACTATTATGAAATGAATTGACCCATTGAATGCTGTGGTTAGGCAAATAATTTTTAGTAAAACATTGTTTAGTAACTTTCTTAACACAGTTAACTAGTTAAGTTATATTACACTAGGGCCTACTTGTATATTTCCTGTCTCGTCGCTTCAATCTGCTGCCTCAATGGTAATATGGAAGGGTGATGCCATACTATCGGAACCTTATGGTTCCTTTGTGGATTTTTCTTTCCCAGTTCCTCCCTCATCAATTTCAAGTTTCTGTACGGCCTTATGTCTAATTGACACTTTTTGTTTAGAGCGGCGGAAATTAGCGATTAATTAATCGATTAATCGTTAATCTATTTTAACGATTAAATATTTTTAACAATTAATCGTTTCGATTATTCCGCCCTTCATTAACATGTACCGGAAGTCTGAAAGAAACAACATAAACCGTATACATTGCAATATGGCGGCGGATAGTAATTGAGATATTAAATATAAATATATATCAAGTCAATTACATAAACATTTTGGATGTAAATAATTGGCTAACGAAATGATCGAAAATGTTGATAACGTTTTTTGCATTCATTGCGACAAATCGTTTGCATACGCATAGGCCTACCATGATGGATCTAACACTTCAGTATGAGCAAGAAAGCCGCCTGTGTTATTTCTGTGTGTAACTAAATTCAGTAACTGAGAATTTTAATTGAATCGTCATTAATTTGTTTGACAAATGTAATTATACACATTTTTGTGATTTAATCGAAATTAACTATTAATTAATCATTAAGTTTTCAAAAGTTAACAATTAGAATTAAATGAATCGTTAACAGCCCTATTTGTGTTGTATTGTATCTTGCTATTATAATAAAACTGGCTATGCATTGGTTGTATATAATATTAGTTCTGCTAACAAATACTGTGGTTGGAGTCAATAAAATGATATTGATTGATTGTATGATTGATTGATAACATTTTCTAATCATTAGACACAGCCCTAACACCGTACTGTGGAATAATTGCCGTTCATAATTGCCGTTCGAGCTACAGCGTAAGATACGGGTCTAGAGCAGATTCAGTCGACAATATCCTATCGTGCCAGAAACTCACACGTGCAGTAAAAGGTAGGCTATCGTTTGGCTAGCGACATACACAATGCGTTAGCGTGATGGCATAAAAAGCGTATAATTATATTGAATCAAAGTCCCGGTGAGGGTGAGTTACGAAATGCATGTCTAAGGTCGAGAGGAGGCTCTTCGGGAAACAATGGTCGAACTCATGGAGTGAAAACCCTACGGGTCAATTTCGGGGTGTTAGAGGTCGGGAAACGGTCATGGTCCCATTATGGCATTATGTGATGGAGAACGGACACTACCGAGTGTGCTCCTGGGTGACTTGGGGTGAGTCATGTATGAATACATGTAGGTTACGTGTCAAAGACATTCTTGGTATTGTTCGAAGCGAAATTTATCAACTGCGCTGGCTGAGAACTGCAGAATTATACTTTTCCTTTATTGTCACAGAATACAGGTGTGAGAATTTATACGTAGGGTGGTGGTGGAGGGAGCGGTCATAGCAGAAAATTTAAACAAAGGTGTAGCAGAAATTCCGTTAAGAGAAAAAGAAATTCAGGGCGTTGTCTATCCCGTGAATGGGGAAGAGGCAGAGTACAGCCCAAAGATAAAGTCATACCGGGTAGGCTACAGCTTGGTTGTCTATGCAGACTTCTTTTACAGAGGACTGACGCTCAGCACTGTATACGTCCAGCAAAAACGGGCATGCTAATATAGTAGCAATTTCAGTTTAACGACACTGTGTGATAACAATGACCATTAGACCATTAGACCATTGGACGAAGAAGAGCGGAGCTATAGCGCCGCCCTTCTTCGTCCAGGCTTGGGACTGGCACTCATGAGACAATAATCTGTTGCGTATTCTATATAAAGTATCAACTGCACGATATCTGAAGTAGTAGGGGCAATGACGTAGCTGACTCTAGGTGCAGAACTTTAGTTCAGTGCCCGGATCGTGCACACGTCTTTTTACAGACACGCACAAGCACAAATTAGCTAGGGTTGCGTAGGCCAGAATAGCACTATTACCATAGCCCCCAGCAGGGCCGTACCCAGGGGGCCAGCAGGGCCGTGGTCCAGAGCGCAAAAGTAGAAAGGGCGCAAATTTCAGGATGGAATAACTTATATTCCATAAAATGCCCTATTTTCAAAATGTGGGGGCGCCAGATTGATGCTACGCAGCACAGGGCGCAATTAACTATACACAGCTGGGGCGCAATTATAGCTCGGTACGCCCTGGGCCCCAATTTACACTCAGAAGTGTAGGACTATCATCATCGTCGTCATCATCACAATCATCATCACCATCACCACCACACTAATAATAATAATCATCATCGTCATCAATATGATTTGTTAATCCACAATAAGCAATTTACCCAGGAGACTCATTTTGAGATCAAGCAGTCCCCGCTAGCTTGGGCCACCTGCATGGAGGTGGTTATAATTTGGGGGAGCAGATTTAACTCGTAAAGCGCGAACGGAAACTCTTTAGCTTTCGTCAGTGACCTCAGACCATGACATTCTTGACAACTCATAACGAAAGAACTTCATAATAAACGATAAAACTCCTTCACAGCTTGCAGTCCCGCAGTACCAGTCCCAAGTCTGAAAAATAGGAGGGCGAAGCATATGATCTCTGTTATCACACAGTATCGTGAAACTGCAACTATGACATACCTGTAAAAGATAAATTAAAAAAATGAGTACGTATGGGCCTAGCTTTCTCTGCACTCGCGGTTTAAGTGAAAAGAAAAAGGGCTGGATTGTTCCTAATACCTTCATTATATTTTTTAATCTATACCAGCAGATGTAAATAACAATGTTGTCGTATTACAAAGACTCACTTTGAGTATTTGCCCATCGTCGGGATACTGTTGGAGAATTGATCTCAGCTGTCTGATAAGTGTTGGCAAAATGATGCCACGATTGAAATCATCTGTGAAATTCAGTTTAGTTGTTTTAAATACGAGCTAGACTTCTCAATGAACATACATAAAGGGTCAAACGTTAGAATAATGCTGGCGCAGACCTGTGTGAGTCCAATAATGTAACCTACCATTGCTTGTGCTAGCTTATAAGTTACGAATTTTACTGTGATCTACATAATCGTAATCGTAATCTCCAAATTTCTAAAGCGCCACTTGAAAGCTAAGTGCAGGGCACCAGCTTATTCACGAGCGCATATATAACGGTGAATAATCATTTATGTGAACTCTTTGATCACTACTCGCAAATATATAACGTCAATGTAAAATCGATCAGAATGGGCCTATGGTTACCTATATCTCTGTCCACATGCTGAACTTCTTACCCTGATCAGCCATTTGAAGAACTATCCTTCTGACTTTTGCATAACAGATTCCAAGGTCGGTAAATCTGGATAGATCTACATATCAACCTGACTTCTTTCCAGCATGCTATGCTTTCTGGCGCCCAACCAAGGCTGCATCTGTTAACATACATAGACATTTAAATCGTTGACCTTCATGCATAGTCTAAAATGTTATTATGCTCATAGTTACCCCTACATCATATTATCAACTCTCTTTATGAAGCAAACGTCCTAAAATATGGCCATTCTCTGACCATTCTTGTAATATTGTTATAACCATTTAACTGAAATAATCATCGGATGGCCTTGTTCTTATTTCGCAGGCTCTTCCAGTTAGTGGACCTGAATTTCTGAATTTTCTCCCAGCACAAGTGTTCTAAGTCTAATACGTTGTCTTTCCTTTTACAGTTGGCTCATGCACTGTGCAGAGTAGTCTCAGACTGTTCAATCCTGACAGGTTTATAAAATCTTACCAGATTGGACAATTCTGAGCATGTCACCACTTAATTCGCTACTGATTGAATATTTTCTTATCGTAGACCTATACTGATCCCATCCGATGTGACCCCTACACGGTCTGATGCGACTGAGTGATCGGACCGAGTCGAGACGGTGTTCAGCTGACAACAGAGTCGAACAATATTGCGCAGCACACCCTACTGTGCATACTGTAGTTAAAGGAACTGCCTGCTTAGCTTGTAAGGTTCTGTCACGCAACACTAATCACAGGCTCTAAGCTCAGATAATATTAACTATGCAATGACTTCATGCAACAGTAGCCAAGCGATTTCGGCGTTGCTATACTACACTCAGCGACTCAATGGGTAAGCAAGTTCAAAAGCAATTTGAGTAGGACATATACGGTACATCATTACATGCATGAAACCCACATGCTGTCATCTCCATAATATGGGAATGTACACATACCCAGTGTTACGGTCGACCGCTCTAACCAATCGGCCACCGTGCCACACAAATGTGTAATCAGCTGTTAAAGACTTGCCGGAGATGTAGGTCTGCACATATTTAACTTGCTTGTATTTAAATAAACTCTGATCGTTTTCGGAAAATGTCACAATGGCTTATAACGATGCACATTTGCTATCGTCTCTTACAGAGCACTGTATTGCCTGAATACAGAGCCACTGCACTAGTTTGACTACTGGCAGTGGCAGATTAGACGTCTGCGGGTATACCCTACCCGCTGATATACCTGTAGCCGACCCGTTCTCGCGGGTACGGGTACGTATTGTACCTGTCAGGTCGGGTACGGGTAGAGTGATCCCGGGTTCAGGTATAGGCCTGCCGGCTTTACCCATGTCAACGTCAAGTTTTGGGGTTAAAATGTCATCACTATATATATATGTATATATATGTGTATATATGTATATATATATATATTGTCACGCCCGGCACTCTGGACGATGGCGGTATATAAAAGTCATCGACCGACAGCAGAGGCGTAGGAGGACTACGGATGAAGTTGTCTACCTGAAAACTGAGATGGGAGACATCAATGGGCTTCGCCGGAGGCAGACGGCCTCAATACAGACGGCGAGTATTATGCAAAGATCATCGGGTGTCAAACAACGAAATCCGACACCGCGAGGCTGATGTCAGAGCCAACTACCCCTTCCATCTCTACGACCCACAGACAAGAAATTCATGAATCAGTTGAAGATTTGGTCTGAACCGGCTGGTTGACACGGATCATGAATAGGGGACAAATCCGATACGAATGGCACAACCCACTAGGCGGTATAACGATAATAATGAAATTCGATTCCTGGGACCTGTTGCTCATCTATGACACTGGCAAGGTCCAGCCATAGCAGCCGCTAGTCAAACAGTAACTGTACGCCCCTAGGG